>MUZC01000363.1:24370-116324 GCA_002072015.1 Radix auricularia | reverse complement strand
TATAACTATATTTAATTATGTCTTGATAACTTACGCCAACCGGCGTCTGATGGCCTATCGACCGGCACTTTGAGAAGCACTGAATAAAAAAAAAAGTAATTAGATAAATTTTAAGTGACCAAATATTTCAGTGGAAGTTTTATTTAAAGTTACCCTTTCGATGTGACATCACATTTCTTCAACCCCCCTCCCTCCCCCACGTCACGCATCGTCACAAAAGTGAGACCCCCCCTCCCCCTCTAGGTGCGTGACGTCATTTATGGACGGCCCCTAACGGCAGAAAGCAGAATCTCATCTACTGGCCAATACTGGCCATTGTTATCGTTGGGTCGAGAGTATTTCTACCATAATGTACTGCCGGTTAAGCTGACCTCCAAAAGAAGACTGTTTCCCGAAGAACACGACATTCTTCTTATCTTTTTATATGTTGATAATTGGACATTGGCCAATAGATTTGAACAGACCAATTACAACACGAACTCAACCAGTTAACCGAGTGGTAAAAACGCTGGGTTATGGAGTTTCATTCTGTTTATGAAGTTCAAGGCCTTGTTAGTTTCAAGAAGAAGAAACCCTCTACACCAGTGCCACTCAAAGTGGTGGACAGCCACCCGGACCGCAAGAGTTATCAAGATAAGAAATAAAAATGTACTTATAATCTTCCATTTGCATCCATTAATACAGACCTTACTTCTTACCCAACAGAATGTGTATAGTTTTCGGAAATAAGCAGATAAAATTTTAATTAATTCATTAAAATAAATTAGATTTCGCTACCACTTCAGTACAGGCAAAAATAGTGCACTGGTCCCTGGTGCAATGGAAACATTTCTGCCGGTCCGCCATACTTAAAAGTTTGAGAAGCACTGCTCTACATCACTCTTACCAACCTTGTGGCTATAGGCTCGATAAGCTTAGTCAAATTCTTCAGTAAGGTATTATCTTGCAAAGAGAGGTTCGCTCATGGGATAGACATTTTTACACTGTGTAATCGGGCCAACAGAACTCTGGGATTTCTAAAAAGAAATCTCCTGAATCCACCTATAAAGCCTCTGTCAAAGCTGATGTAACTTTATGCGTCTGTTTGGGGCCGTCTATAAAGTACGTCACGCTATTTTTGACAATTTTTAACTCCACCCCCTCTTGTCACAAATCTCGGACCCCCCACCCCCAGTGCGTCACACTTTCGTACAAAAATATTTTTTTAATGAACAAAATAATTAAAATTTAACATAAATCACCGTGACGTCACACATGGCCGGACACCCCCCCCCTGTCACACTTTCTTACACCCCCTCCCCCTCTGGAGCGTGACGTACTTTATGGACGGCCCCTTTTGTGAGACAGATATATCTAGAAGACCATAACAGATTGGATGTGGTCCATTGACGGGTAGCAAACTTTGTGTTGTAAACAATGGACTGCCCACCGCTGGAAAACAAAATTGCTTAATTCAAAAAGATGTTCATACTGAATATTGTGTTGAGTCTAACGGCTCACTTATGTTCACTGGATGGCTCAAAACTATATCAAAACTGCTCACTTGTGTTTACATACGAATGACAACCAATGAAGTACAGAAGTGAAAATAGCAATAAATTGAACTATTCAGCTAGGGCTGGTACTGATTTAAAAATAAGTTCGATTAATCGCGAACGATTTGATCAATTAATTATATTTTTTTCTAAAACACAAAGAGACCCCGTTAGGCTGCTAGTCATTATTTTGCGTATCGTAAGTCGCGGTAATTCCATGGGTCCCAAATTTTGTGACGTAACACAGCAAATTTGTTCTGCTATGGAAGAAATACATTTTTGTTTAGTATGCATGTCCTAATAAATAATAATAATAATAATACGAGGGAAAAGCATTTAAGTTAAAAAAAAAAAAAAAAAAAAAAAAAAAAAATTAAGAATTAATAAATTGGACAAAAAATATTAGAAATATTTTCTTAAATGTTAATTGAATTTTAATCAATAAAAAAATTAACAGTTAAACGATTAATTAATCTTCAATTTTCGCAGCCCTAATATTAGTGCATTCATTTTTATTTGATGTAGTAAAAAGTTAACAAATATGTATTATTTAAAAAATAAAGTAGTGAAAATATTTTCCAGACTTATTTTTGTAACGCATGGAAAAAAAGTAATATTTTTAATGGTATCTATTATCAGTGGCGGCGTTAGGTAAGCGCGGGGCCTAGTGCCAGCAATGACCCCGCGGGGCCACAGTACTAGTAAAGATCGCTAAGCACCAGTATGCTATGGTATTTAAAAATATGAAATATCTTGATTATTGTGTAATTTTAATACCACGTGTCACCTTTTTATTAAATTATTACTATTTTAGTAAATCTATTGTGAATGTCGTGTACACAAATAAAGGGGATTGGCTGAATGGTACATCTGACCTATTTTCCGCTAACGGTGTAATGCTTTCAAAGACGTCTAGAGCTACGCTACGGAATTTGACCTTACAAGGATTACAAGAGTGCCTCTTTTGTTTCTTTACAATCGTTTCCAGCATACGTTCTACCATCCACTCTTTGGTTCTACATGTATAGGCTATTAACCAGGACGAGACATGTTCAGGACCGAAACGCGGGGCCTACCTAAGCGCGGGGCCTGGGGCAGTCGCCACCCTCAAACGCCGCTTCTGTCTATTATTGTTGTATCAGCATTTTTTTTTCGCCATAGCTTAATGATTCCCATGACTTGTAATAACTTTAAGTCAATTATTGAAGAATTGTTAAGCACTTGTGATTGGGGCTGCCTCTGTTGGTTCTCATGAGAAAAAAAAAACTTCACATTAATTCTAAGGTCTAGGGCCATTTTTTAAAATAACGTTAAAATTTTATTTGGCTAACCAAATGATGCCTTTGGAAAGTGTAGGGTTACAGAATGCTCAAATAGCAGGTTTTAAAAACTAATTTTTTAACTGAATACGCCAGTTTCTAATATTCTCTTAGTAGTTGTGAACATAAATAAATGTTATATTAAAAGAGCAAAGGGACATGTGTTCAGGACATATTTTGGAGCATATCTTCTTCTCCCTCTTGATTTGCTTTGAACTTAATTTTTTTTTTAAAAGAGAAAGCAGAAACTAGTTAGTCTACATCTCTTGAAAGAGCTTAAGCAAATTTTAAAAACTATGACAAAACATAATAAAACAAAACTTAAAATTAAAAAAAACAAACAACAACACAAAGAAACAAATTACTGCCTTGTATAAACAATTTACTTT
This sequence comes from Radix auricularia, assembly GCA_002072015.1. NCBI lineage: Eukaryota > Metazoa > Mollusca > Gastropoda > Lymnaeidae > Radix > Radix auricularia. The sequence goes on along the minus strand of MUZC01000363.1, from coordinate 113,081 downwards.
CTCAAATACAAGGGCGGTGTAGCTATCTCCAAGCAAGTACTTCAAATTTCACAGAAATGATCAATCACACAATTCAACTTAACACAAAAAAAAAATAATTAAAAAATATAATCATTTGTAACATTTATAATTACTTATGACACAGGCACATCACTGGAACAAATGCATTTACAGAACAATAGATCAAAACACAATTATATAAACATGATAGACACCATACAGAGTGTATTAGTATTAGTGTATGAAAATTTGCACAACATGTAAAAAGATGTTTTAATGCCAAATTTGAAGTGACAGATTTTTTTTAACATAGTTAAAAAAAAAACTTTAATCACAATGTATTTTGAGTTTAAGAAGAAAAAATTAAAATCCTTTCTCACTTGTAAGATGTGAACAATAAAGAAAGCAGTTTATTTTTATGAAAAAAGTTAATTATTATGATTAATTTTTAAAAAACTATCTATATGCCATTCATTTAATCCTTAAGTCAAAATTTCAATGACTGTGCATAATACATATATATTTTTAATAATAGGAAATATATTTTGGGATTCAAGAAGGCATTAATATTTTTTTTAAAAGAAAGAAAAATCAAAATTTTAACATAAAACCAAAATACTGCCACAAAAAGCCAATTGACTTGATATAAACTGAAATTGCTTCAAGTAACAAGTAAGTGGAGATGAGTTTCTACATTTTTGTTGTTGATCCCTTCACATTCTTTGAATCCCACTATTTACAGAAAATGGAGCCAATAGCACTTGTTTTAATCAAATTTTATCTATGTTGATTCAAATTGATGAACCGATATACAAGAAAGTACAAAATAAGAGCTCAACTGTATTTAATTTTGGGTTTTAAAACAAGACTAAAACAGAATGTAAAACATAAAAAATGATTTAGCATAATTTATACTAATATTTGCTATACATAAATTTAATTTAGGAAAGAAGGCAGGGAAAACCAGTTGAAAGATTGTACTCACAAAAAGTAGGCCCATAAATTTTCATTACAAATAATAAAGGATTTCAATTAACTCTTTATGGTTTTATTAATCTACAAGTATTAAAAACAAAACTAGCTAAACTGACCAGGTGTTTAATCAATAAAAACCTACACACAGGTAAAAAATATAAAAAATAATAAAAAAAAGAAATGGGTACACAAAATTTTTTTAAATACTTATATTAAATACAAGTGTTAGTATAAGCAATGCTTTCTAAATTAATAAGCAAAAAGTGAAAATTAAAAATACTATTTTCTCATATTAAACCTTTAAAAAATTGAAAAGCCTACATAAATTTAAGTCAGGGCCTTTGAAAATGTCATACTCAATTATAGTGTTATTTTTTTAAAATTATAAGATTAATTGGTTAAAAAAAATTTCCCCTCTCCCTCTCACATGTAAATAAATAGAATTCAACTGTACAAACCAAAAATTACAATTTTCAATTTATTGTTACAAGTGCAGTGCATGGCACAGAATTTTATGTAACAAAACATTATCGCAACATAAATTTTGAAAAAAGAAATAAATTTATCAAATCTGCCATACAGTTAGGACAATGGCTGAACATTGCCCTGAGAAAACTAGTATAATAAATCAAATCATTAAAAAATAAGTTATCACAAAAATTAGTTTGTAGAATCCATTGCCTCCCTTTATATTCATAAGAAGATATAAAGGGACTATGGTCTTAAACTAAAACAATGGAATGACATCAAAAATATGCCTCAAATTAATAAATTCAGCTTAGCAAGTAGCTTAGAAAATGTCACATTTATCTCTGTTAAACTGAACAAAAAAGTATATTGATACTCCTATAAAAATATGAAATCTGATTAAATTGTATTGTTCAACATCATCAAAGACACATTTCTAAAAACAAACTTTTTTTTAAACTGTTGAAAATACATGGTTAAAATAGATAATCATGTTTCTATCCAGGAAAACACCAATTACTGTTAAGAAATTTGATTATGATATTGAAAGTAAGTAAACAAATTCTTTATGTAAATAAATGTATGTGTATATAACAAGAAAAAGGGGAAAAATTAAGCTCACAAATTTTAACAGAAGCAAAAAACTGTACACTTATTATTACATATTAAAGATGAAGAAATAAAACAGAGCCCACATAAAAACAACAACAAAAAAAACCAAAGAAAACAACCTAACCCATGAAGTCTTTACTTTTAAGATATAATATTATGAGGCGTTTTCCACTGTCAGATGTCTCATGGTATCCAGCAGATATGTTTTGCCACTGTGTCAACACCTCACTCTTAAAAAACTCAATTAAGTCATGCATAGTTTACAATTTTTTTTTAAATTTCCGAGAGATAGATTCATGACCATTTAAAAAAAAAAACTTAACCAGAATTTAATAACACAGATAGAATAATTGGTCAAATTTCAGTTGTTACTGTTAACCACACAAAAAACAAACAACAGAATCTAGAGAATCGTAATTGCTCTTTGTAAAAGATAACCGACTTATACAAAGGAAGATCAAGAAACATTTCTTTGAAACGGTGTCTTTTCTAAAGCTCATTTAAAAAAAATAAAAACACTAATTTGATACCAATCAAACATATGTTTATCTTTCAAATTTCTTAAAAGAAATTATAACAGATTCTTAAATGTAAATTATAGTTAAACTTCCTTAGGAAACCTGCAAATAGTTTTTATTCACAGAAAAGCTTGATGAAACAGTTACTCATGTTGCATATTCATTAACACCAAATAAACATTCTGTATTTTCACACATGGTATTTTTGAGATAATTTTGGTGAATGAATCGAAGTTATTGCATTTGTTATGAAACAATTGTTCAAATTTACAATCTGTACAAGAATTTAAAATGTAATATTTCTCCTTTAATTATCATTAGAAAAATATATAACAGCTTCTGTCTTTAGGTATAATTTTAAAACCCTTGAAACTAAATAATGCACAAAAAATATTTTGAAGTCAATGCAGAGATTTTACAATCTTTGTCGATATAAAAAATTAACTATAAAAACTGGAAAGAAATTATGACTTGGAAAAATTAACACTTCCATTCCTAAAGATATAGTGACAAGTGATTTTAGGTAATTGACAGCAAAACATATGCTAAATCAAATGTTGGATAGAAATAAAAATGAATTAAAACTCTTTGGTGTATAAAATTAAAATGTCAAAGTAAAATAGGCAAGATTTATGAACTGGGTGAAATATTGGAAAGAGTATATCTCACAACTGGTTGAGTTGAAGAGCTTCTTTGTGACAAGCATGATGAGGGCAGGATGACAGGATGATGCATTTTTCATAAAACTGTAAGCGTTTCAATCTTTCAATGTTGCTTTGTCATTCCATCTTTAAAAGTTCAATGTCAAAAATTAAGGTGGCATTTTTTGGAATAGTAAAAATGTTAAGGAAAATCTTATCTTACTAGTTTCTATTTTCTCATTACTTCTCCTACCTTACCTATGTCTTCTAACAAGAAATTAATTCAAAGAGATTGAAAAATAAACTTAAAATCTTAAATAACACAACTAGACACAGTACCATATTTTTTCTAGCATTAGGCCCAGAATAATAGATGTTTATAATTCCAAAAATTTTGTTTGTACATTAAACTAGCTAAAAAAAAATTTGTATTCTATAGGTAATTTAAAGCATTACCATTTCAAGTTTGAATAAAAACTCATTTATGTCCAACTAATTAATAGAATTTTTATGATACTTATTAGACGTACATTGACAATTTCCTTGCTAAAAAAATGGAAACCACCACCACCCTCCTCCACATTTACCAAAGAACTGTGGCAAGTTGTTAGTATGATATAATAAAATGTTAGTGAGAACCTCAAAATCTTAGTACTTAGTGGGTAAAAAAATTACTGGCACTTAAGTTTTAGATTTTGCTCAATGTTGCTCATAAACTTAACACCATTTCATGTAAATGTCATTTTTATTAACGTGACAAATTGAATAACAAATTATGTATTTTATACTTCTTATGTCACTGCCTACAACAATTAACACAGACAGACCATATTAGATTCCAGTTACAAAAGTTGGATAGAAATAGTTTTTTCTGTATCATGTGTTGCAAAATGACAAAACTTTACTAAGAATGATGTTGAATAAAAGGGGGGGGGGCGGACAACATCATCTTAGCAAAGAATTTAACTCAAACAGCTGGCAAGAGTTCTTTGTAAACTGAGGTTCAAAGGACTGATATTCCACAACAAACTAACAAAAGTATAGGTCTGATGAAAACCAAAGTGAACTTCAAAAATAGGGCCCACTTCTAACACAAAGCCACAACTATATTTTATTCTTTAAAATGCAAAATAAATTAGCATTGACTAGAAAAGGATATGCCCCGGGGTAACCTCTGGCACCATAGGCAAAGTCTGGTGAACAAACAAGTCTTGCTCTTTCTCCACGACTCATCTGAAATACAGTGTGACATTTAACGAGTTAAACCTGATAACTTATTCTGCTTTATATACTAAATGTCCATTGATATTTACTTATGAATTAAAAATAAAAAATGTATTTTTAAAAAAAAATTATTAAAGCTTTCAATTTCATTTCAAGTATTAATTACAATTTAAAGTTTAAAGGTAGACAGAAGATGTATAAATTAATTTACCTTGGAAACACCTTCATCCCAACCTTTAAAAAAAAAAAGAAAAGAAATGGTTATGTTAAAATAAAGAAATAAAGTCATAAATATATTTAAATAATATGTATCTTTTACTTTTATTTAATCAGCTAAATTAACTTCCAAACACTTTGACTTAACTATTTCAGTTAATAAAAATTTGATACATGCATCCTAAAATATATACCTTTTATAACTTCACCCTTGCCAATACGAAATTTGAAAGGGTTGCCTCTATCACGTGATGAATCTATTTTTTGCCCATCTACTAATGATGCTATAATTGGGCAAAGAAATAAAATATTAAAATTTAAAAAAACTTCTTTATTTTAACCAAATTCCTTTCCAGCAACCGTTGCATAAAACAAAAGCATAGAGCTGTGCTGGGTGATTGTTTCCATTATTTTCCTAAGATAAATTTGAAGTACAAAACATGTTTGCTATAAAGGGAAGTTTGTTTTATCATTTCAATAATATTTAAAATCAAGCTGTGTTTCATATTTATTTATAATCAAATGTTTTTCAACTTACCAGTGTAGTGAATTACAACTGTCTGACCTGTTTTGGGGTAAGTTGCACCTGAAATAGAAAAAAACCCCATCATTTAATGATACTGGCTCTGGTAAACACCTTTGTATCTGCCCAAACAACATGGTAGTTAATTAAAATATTATCAAAATTATTCTGCAAATACAAAACTGGACACTGGCAGACTACTTACACTGGACTTCACACCTGCAATACTTAAAAAAACAAATTACACAAACTATTTGTGTAAGAAGACAATAAATTTAAGCTTTATTTATGAACTAATACTAATATCAGTAGACGTTTTGGCTAATGCCTTCATCAGTACAATAACATTAATAATTACAGTCGAAACCGCTTAAGTCGACGGCGTTGGGGTATGGAAAATGGCATCGACATAACCGATGATCGAGTTAAAGCGAAAAGCAATATGGCGGCAAAATATTAACATGCGCTTGAAATTTCTTTATGTACGTGTTGTGCGTTAATTAGTGATGGGACGATTAATCAGAATCGTATCGGAATCTTCGAAGCCACTTGCTTGATTTTCCTTACAAGCTACACAAATAAGTAACCTACACATCCCCTCATTGTCCCCGAACCATTCTCTTCCTAATCATCTTCTTTGGGTCCGTCCCCTCAGCTCAGAATGGTTTATCGTGACCTATATATGACTCATGACAAAGCGAACTCTTCTCTATATAAACGTACACAAATAAATTAGGTACTCCTTTTGAACTTTTGAACCTTCAACTTTGACATATTTTAATTAATTCTAACCAATAGTTAAATGGCTTTTGCACACGGCCACTTCTTATGAATGAAACAATGAGAACAAAGCAGTAGTACAGTACATGTAATAGTCAAAATGAGGTTGAAGGATGAATGGTTGCCAATGACAACAAGTCTGCACACGGTACATTTTATTATTCCATACGATCCCCTCAGTTTACAATGGACTACAAATTCCTTCGGTAACTTGATGCTAATAGGACTAACCAACAACAATGGTGTGGGAGATTGAGAGTGGGGGTGGGTAAACTGTCTGTAGTCTGTTATATATTTTAAAATCTGGGGAGCCTTGTTTACAGTAAGCAGCCTATGATTTTGGTATCGTCCCATCACTAGCGTTCGTTTTTAAAGACCGTTTAAGTTTAAATATAACGCCGTTTTGCGGTGATTCCCAGATTGAGCGATACTGTGCCTTCGAAACCACTTGCTTGAATTTCAAAAGCCGGCGATTGCCATAGTACCAGAAGCAACACAGCGCTGAGAGCAAAACGCAAGTGGGCTGTGACGTCACCAGCAGACCCTGGTGAGGCAGAAACTTCCCTTGGTTATAAAAAAATCATAGCTAACATTTTCAAAAGCTGGCGATTGGTCATGGGGATCGAGATAACCAATGTTAAGTGGCAAATTTGACCCTTTTTTGTGCTCGTGTTACGAGGTTTCGGCGACTTAAAAAAATCGAATTAAACGACGAGAAAATGCTAAGACAAAGAGAGAATTTGGCGGTTCCAATAAAAAATGTCGACATAATAGGGTGGTCGAGCTAACCGAGCTCGAGGTAAGTGGGTTCGACTGTACTTACGTAAATCTGAAAACATATGCTAAAAAATGAAAAGAAAGTTTCCAAAGAAAGGAAAAACAAAAACAAACAAGGACACAGAATACTGGAAAAAGTAGGAAGTTGAAGTATCTAAAGTAACAGTGAAAACCACAACGGGAAAACAATTTTGCAGTCTGGTAAAATTGTGGATTTGATTAATTCCATATGGAGCCAACGTACCAAATCGTTTTATGAGTCTATTTTCCATGTGGACTCTATCATGAGTATTGGTTGCATATAGAATACCAGTAACTGCAATATCAAAAATGCCGTCATGGTCAACACTTAAAATGTTTAGACACAGGACACTGAGTCTGTTTATTTATATTGTACAGGTTTCTCTAAACCAATCTCCAAGACGACGACCTGTCTCACCCACGTAAATTTTAATACATCTCTTGCAAAGAATTGCATAAATCACATTGCAAGTTGTGCAAGTGAATCTATCTTTTATTTAACGAATTGCTCAAGAGGGAAAGAAATTTTGTTAATTTAAACCACACATGGACAAGTATTGCAACGGTTACGGTTGCAACCTTTTGTTCCAATATGTGCTTTCATTGTGGGAAGGTGACTTCTTAGAAGTATGTCTCTGAGGCTTCTATCTCTCCAGAAAGCAAAAAGAGGAGGTTTTTTGAAGACCTGCTGAGTTAGAGGGTCTGCCATAAGGTTTGGTCGGTTTTTGAGAATCACCTAGTGGGCTTTAAAATTATGAGGATGGAAAGTTAAAATAAATTTGGATCTAACACATTGATCGGGAACAGGTGAAGATGTACAATAATAACAACATCTATATTCAATGTACATGCAGAAATCACATGTTAGCTGACTCCCCAACATTTTCCCCTAGATTTTGTAAAAAAAAGAAATTGTCTTTATAACAAGTATATATTATATTATATACGGTAGGTACTTCGATACTCGTTCGCGCATTGTTCTGTGCATGTCATAAATTCATGCAAAATCTGTCATGGCGGTAGTTTGCGTCTGACCATCTCACCCCCAGATGCTTGATGTCATTTAATCAATGGCCCCTAATCTTAGTCATTTTGCTATCTTTTGAAGTCAGTCATAAAATGACAATTTTCTACCTCCCCCCCTTTTTTTTCCATTTGATATCCGTTTGATAATAAAATATATTTATATGGGAATTTCTCATTTATTATTATTACTGCTTGTTATTTATAATTTATGTAGCATAATGCAGCATTGGTTATTGAAAGTTATAGATGTGGAGGGTATAAAAGTAATTTGCCACTTTAAAACTCAGTTCTGGGGGAAAATAAAATTTAAAAAAAAAAAAATTTAAAAAAAATATTTTTTAAAAAATATCTGATAGGCTAGTTCAGGGATTTGATCCACCAATGCAATAAGACAGCAACCCTGCGCCTAACCATTCCTCTAGCGACACTCATGGGAAAGTTATGTTTTTTACGATTATATACCTATTTATCGTTCAGACGGACACCAATGCGCATGTGTCACTGTGTGAATAACGCAGACAGACATTATTCACACAGCTGTGTGAATTACACATACATTATTCACACAGCTGTGTGAATAATCACTCCATATTCTTAAAGTAAAATAATTCATGAAACTATGCTGACCATTTGAAGTGTTTATCACAAATGGTTAAAAAGTTAAATCATTTTAGCTGTGTCAAAAGTGTTGATTTGCTGTCACAGATTTTGGTACAATTAAATAAATATAAGTATAAGGATAAGGCAGGGGCAATAAGTATAAGTATATATAAGGCAAGGAAAAACTCAGGCACTAAAAATGCAATAATAACTTTTTAAACACTTGACTTTGACATTCATAGAGTCATAGAAACACAAACTTGGTATCACTGGCAGTGTCACTGGATTGCAATTTGCAAGCCGCAAGCTCTTTCTAATCATAATTTAATGAATTTAATGTGATTAAGATATTACAATTTTGATTTTTTTTTTTTGTCTAAGTACCTAAGCCTAAACTATGCTACCTACACTATTCCTATTAGTTCTATACTAACACTATGACTATGAAATGACTAAAATGACTTAGCTCTTACTCTTAGTCTTACGTTACAGTTCTATTTTTTCTGCAAATATATTAATAAATAATTAATAATATATATAATATATTGAATATTGGCTTATCTTATGTGTTTATAACTACTACATACTTTAATATTTAACTTCAGCAATAATTTTTGAAAAAAACACAAATAAGATAAGGCAGTCTAGATTACCGTCTCCAGGGCTTATTATTTGTTTTTCCACCCCCATCGGCCGACGGATAGAGTCATGGAGCTGTGGCTGTTGGCGAGACACCACAATCGACGGAGACACCTCGACCAGTGTCAGCCTGCACTTCTTCCACTTTCTGTTTGCAAGATTGCCAGGTACTGGCAGTCAATGTCTTCAATATGTATTTTTCAAAGTATTCAATACAAAAATCTTAAATAAATATATGTTTAATCTATTATATGTACTTGATTAGTTTACTACGATTTCCTTTAAATAAATATGTCTGATCTTAGTATTCTTCAGGTAAATTGTTCTTTGTAATGTAAGAAGTTTTGACTTATCAAAGCAAACGGGCAGTTTTTCTATTTGGGTTTTGCTGTCTGGAAAAGATTTTCTCTATGATAAGATTACTGCTACTCTCTATTCAAAGTCGGTAATTATTTCTTTGATTTTTTAAAAATAAAGACACTAACAAATATTCTCAACATCATATAATTTACAATTGTGTTTGAAGCTTTCATATCCGAATAATTATCACATGTAACGTCTTGTCATTGTTGTTATCAATAAGGGAGGCTAAATGTGTAAATGCCATGCCAGTAATAATTAATGGATCTAAATCTGCTCCAATAACGTTTAGCTCGGGAGTTCCACAAGGAACTGTGCTAGGTCCCTTACTCTTTTTAACTTATATAAATAATTTACCCAACAACATCTCAACGGGAACAAACGTTAGGTTATTTGATGATTGCATAATCTATAGAACAATTAAATCAGAACATGATTGCAAAATTTTTCTAAAAGTCTTAAATGCATTGATATAATGGGAAACTAACTGGAGTATGTCTTTCCACTCAGAAAATTGTCAACTGTTAAGAGTAACAACGAAAAAAGAAACAAATAATTCAAATAGATTCAGAATATTTCATTCATGGAAAAGAGCTAACTCAAATTAAAGATGCAAAATACTTAGGAATAATAATAAATGAAAAACTACCATAGAATCCCCATGTCTATGAAGATATTTTAAAAAATCTAAAACAAAACCTTAGGCTTTATAAAAAGAAACTTTTACAAATTTAATAGAGATATAAAACTAAAGGGTCGTCCATAAATGACGTCACGCGATTTTGGCAGATTTTTAACCCCCTCTCCCCTCGAAACACTGCGTCACAAAAACTTAGACCCCCCACTCCAATATGACGCCACAAAACTGTGGGGACCCCCCTAAAAGTGGTATTTTCTTTTTGAAAATGAGCCTGCTTCATATCACTTCATTGTCATTTTAGTTTGTAAAATCCGTGAATCCACGTAAAACGTCATAAAAATGATAAGTCGAGTATTTTAGTGGAACTTTGATTTAAAGTAACGTGACTTCACAATTCCTAAACACCTCCCTATCCTCGTTTCACATCGTCACAAATGTGGGAACCCCCTCTCCCCTAGTTGCGTGACTTCATTAATGGACGGCGCCTAAATGCTTCATAACTTTGGTGAGACCTTTATTAGAATATGCATCTTCTGTATGGGACCGATCCACCAAAGAAAACATTGATGAACTAGAAAAATAATATTAAAAAAATAATAAAAGAGAGCTGCCAGATTCATTAGTGGAGAATATTCAAAACTGACAAGAGTAACACCATTAGTTAAATCATTTAACCTTGAAGCACTAGAGGATAGAAGAACCAAGAGTAAAAAATATATATAATTCTCCTCATGGTTCAACCATGCCGGACACCAGGCTGTCTAACCCCACCGAGCATTCAGCTGGCAAAAAAGTTAGTGCAGGGTGGGGGTCATTAAGACCAACAATGCGTTCAATTGAGGTCAATTACTTTGTTCTTTCAGAACAACAAAGTAGCATGTATTTCGTAGTGTAGTGGTTATTACATTTGCCTAACACGCGGAAAGTTCTAGGTCGAAGCTAAGACATTACTTTTTGAATTTTAAAAAATGTTTGTGTTTGTGCCCATTGCCCATTCATTTCCTAATTTCTTTTCGAACATGAATTCTCAACATGGCTGTAAGCTTTGTTTCTCGACATTGGCATAATAACTTCGTGCTCTCCGTTGTGCTCAGTGACAGAAAAGTAGTCACCCATTCTCCTCAACAATTACTTTCATAAAATGAATACTTTAGGCACCCTCCCTCGCTCTCCAGGCATGCGCAACTGTGTGTACCCGCAGCAGTATGTACCTCATCGCTCATGTGTTCTCAGTCGCTTTGGTATCTCTACAGTCGCTCTACGGTCGTCTGAGCCACGTTGCCTTTCCATTGTTCTCTTCGATTCCGGCTGGTTTGGTTTGCTAATAGGTCAAAACGTTCAAAAAATATGTCCGTATCTTCCAAAACCTGTTTTCAGTCCTGGACAATTGTATGTTGCTCTCTCCAGAGTTCCTTCTTTTCATTCACTCACAGTCGTTTGCTCAAACCCACCCCATTTGGACAATTGTGTTTTTCAGGAAGTCTTCACCCGTCACTAAATCATTAGCGGCGTATGCTACGACGCGGGTTGGCAAGTTATACATGAAGCACTTAATTCTAATTTATAAATACAACACAAAGTGAAAACTTAATACAACCCGCAGATAGACGTAAGGATAAAAACAACTTTCTTATTCCGTATGCAAGAACAAATACATTCACATTTTCGTTCTTCCCGTCAAGAATTTGGACATGGAATGGTTTGCCTGACGAAAATAGGAAAACCAACACTTTCTTAACATTTAAAACTCTAAAAAGAATGCAGGATTAGGCACAAACCATAAATAAGCGTAGGACGCAATAATCTTCTATATAGAAGGAGCGTCTGTAACAGATAACTTCTGATAAGCTAAGATAAAAGATGGAACAAGAGATCTGTAATTGCTTTCAACTTTCACAACAAAAATTAGCTCGCAATTTTGAAAAAAAAATGCATCCCCTCAGTTACATCAGAGAAACCCCTTCAAAATCTACGCAACTGGTATCTAATATAAAATTAAATGTATTTACCACGAAACATCGCAGCATACAATAATTAATTCGTTTTATCTACTGATGGGAGTTTTGTCTGGCTTCGTTAAAAACGAGACTTTGCGTGAAAGGAGGTAACTCTGATCAATAGCGCGGCAATAAGGTAAACACAACCAATCATCAACTGTAAATTTGGTTTCCAATAAACAATTTGTGATTAGTTGATTAGTAAGATTTTAAAGTTATATTCATTTAATGAACTTAAATGAAATATGTTGTTACATTAGCATATTGATAAATTTTAAGAGCTTAAGTTATATATTTTAGATTTTTGATTCTAAATTATAACTTTTGACTTATTTATCAGCAGTATCATACACTGATCACTGAACTACTAATGAATGTTCATTCTCTGTTGGGTTGAGCCGTTAGGCTCTTAAAACCCGGTTCAATTTTTCGCAGGCGAGCCTCAGCATTCGGGCATCTGAACTACTGAACTGTCAGTATCAGTAGTCTGAGTAGTATCACTATTACTATTCAGTAATAATCAGTAACAGAATGACTGAATAAGTATCAGAAACTTCGTTTCGGCAAAAAAAAGTTCAGTAATACCGAAAAAAATGCAAATCGATAGACCCCTAAGATTTAATCAACACATCTGCTTTTCAGAATAGAAAGAACAAAAATTACAGTCACCGTCACTGTCACCAGCATTCAAAAATTCACTCATACTCATTGAATTGTGATTGGTTAAGAGTTAAGTTAATTGGTTTAACTGTTTAACAAACAAAAACACACACAAAAAATGAAAACATTTTAAAACAGGACAGGAGGCGGATTCGATCCCACTACCACTACCGGATTTAGCAACAGGGAAATGGAACTATCACTTCATCTAACGAAACTCATGAATATGACAAATATTGATTTTTAAAAATTATATGTTTGTCATTAAGTTTACACCAATCAAGTTTTTTTTACCTTTAAAATTCATTAATCAGCTTACAACTTACATTGTAATCCTAAAATTTGATTATGAGAACTATTGTTTAGTATTAAAGTAATACAGCATATATTTTCGACCAGTCGTAACCAGTGGCGTAGCTAGAGCTTTTGCCGTCCGGGCGGTCTCCAAAATGCCGCCCCTTTAGGGGCTGCCCATAAATGACGTCAAGCATTGAAAAAAGGGGGGGGGGGAAGAAGTCACACATTTGACATTATTCAAAACGCGCAACTTACAAAAAAAAAAGTTCTACTTAATTACCTATATGATTACCGACACTTTATTCAATGACATTTTACGTGTTTTCAAACGTGTTACGATCTAAGAGTTCAGCCTTAAAATAAGAACATATTTAAATGACCACCAAAAAAAAAAAATGATTTTAAACATGCTCATTTTTAAATAGAAAATAACGCTTGTATTGGGGGGGATCTTTGTCACGTCACATTGAGGAAGGGGTCTAAGTTTTCGTTTCGTGACGCCGTGTGACGAGCGGGCAAAGTCAATCATATGATAGTTTTTATAAATTAATAAACATGAATAGATAATTGTAATTGAAACGAAGTACATAGTAAAAGGCGGGAGAACCATTTTATCATTACATGCCCTATTTATGTAAGCAGTAATTAAAGAGGCCGCAAAAATTTATATACCTTTAAATACACATTACAAAAATACAACATAATTGTTTTGAAGGCCACAAAAAAGTTATAGGGGTCGCAGGTCCCTCCACACCCCCTCCCCCCCCCAAAGAAACAAAAGATATTCCAAATTTAAACCAAAAAAACCATTAACAATTAAGTATGTTTTTTCAAATTTTTAAATATATGATTTATTTTTTATAAAAAAGAAATTGTATACATTAGTAATTAAACATATTTTAAAAAATTATTTATACATTAACTTACTTACCTAACTTTCATAGTAGAAAAATCATGTATTAAGTTATCAAAATTTAAATTGTTTCTAATATCTTGTTCTATGGACAATATTGTACGATTTTTTAGTCTTAAATCACTAATTGTGGCGCAAATAAAAAAAATTATTTCAACTTCAGTTTGGAGAAACTCCTTTCACAACTAGATACACTGATAGCAATTGTTGAAAAAATTATTAGCAAAATTATAATGTTGGATACAGACTTTTCCAATCTATACTGTTGAATATATATTTTAATAGACTCCGTTTTTCTAACATAATGCCTCTTCTTGTAGTGTAGGTACATCCAGGGCCGGTCTTAGGCTCCTGCAGCCTATGAGGTTGCAGTGGGCCCCGCGCTTTCAAAGGCCCAACCAATTTTAATTTTCACTTATTATCCTTATTAATACCTTATCCCTACCCAAACTGGGTCCCACGCAATTCTTTTCGCATACTAAGCTGCATAGGGCCCCGCAATAGCTAAGACTGGCCCCGTGTACTGCCATAAAAACCTGGATCCTTTCTCTTTCAATCTCGAACAATTCTTTATCAATGTAAATAAAGAAATGTATTTTATGTTCAAATTCTTCATTTAATAGGCTAGATGATATAATTCACGAATATTTTCTTGCAAGGACATGTAATTCATCACCACGTTCTTTTATTTTCTTTTATAATTGCATCTATTGATACAAACATTTCTCGTTGTACTACTTGCTCTAAAGATAGAACCACGTCTTCTGAATTTTCTCCACTCATATTTTGTCTTTTTCTAACTGGGTGTTCATTTACCATCCCCAACTCTCTGTAACGGCGTTCTGTTTAAGCAAATATCTATGTTCCATGAAATGGGTTTGCATAGTTTGCATTAATTTTAAAAAATACGGGTTCCCACAAATTGAAATACCTAACAAATAGAAAACGATTACATTGAACTGAGTAAAATCCCAGCATCTGATGTCGTTTTACTAGTTACTTCAGATGTCAATTTTTCAAAGACGCTTGAAATTTTAAGTATGTCTTTTTCGGAATTATTTATGTTATTGTAGTGTTTATTAATAGAGAAATGAATAACCGTTAGTTTTAAATGCATAACTGTATTTTAATGAAAAACACAAGCTATATGTACTACTTTAATGCAATAAAAACAAAGTAAATTTAATTTTTAATAAGCTACCTTACAACAATTTTATGAAACCGGAAACAGTAATATAATTTACTACTTGCAAGTTAAACAAATTATTTGAACCACCATGTCATGTAGATTTTTGTTAGCGCATTATTCTGCGAATGTCAAAACTCCATGCAAAATCTGTCATAGCGATATTAATATTACAGTCGAAACCGCTTAAGTCGACGGCGTCGGGGAATGAAAAATGGCATCGACATAACCGATGATCGAGTTAAAGCGAAAACCAATATGGCGGCAAAATATTAACATGCGCTTGAAATTTCTATATGTACGTGTTGTGCGTTAATTAGTGATGGGACGATTAATCAGAATCATATCGGAATATCGGGACCCTATTTCTTCACTCTTTCTTAAGGTTGTTAAGACCGTTCGTTTTTAAAGACCGTTTAAGTTTAAATATAACGCCGTTTTGCAGTGATTCCCAGATTGAGCGATACTGTGGCTTCGAAGCGACTTGCTTGATTTTCCTTACATAAGTAACCTACACATCCCCTCATTGTCCCCGAACCAATCTCTTCTGGACTCGGAATGGTCTATCGTGACCTATATATGACTCATGACAAAGCGAACTCTTCTCTATATAAACGTACACAAATAAATTAGGTACTCCTTTTGAACCTTCAACTTTGACATATTTTAATTAATTCTAACCAATAGTTAAATGGCTTTTGCACACGGCAAATTCTTATGAATGAAACAATGACAACAAAGCAGTAGTACAGTATATGTAATGGTCAAAATGAGGTTGAAGGATGAATGGTTGCCAATGACAACAAGTTTACACACGGTACATTTTATTATTCCATACGATCCCCTCAGCTTACAATTCCTTCGGTAACTTGATGCTAATAGGACTAACCAACATTAATGGTGTGGGAGATTGAGAGTGGGGGTGGGTAAACTGTCTGTAGTCTGTTATATTACATATTTAAAAATCTGGGGAGCCTATGATTTTGGTATCGTCCCATCACTAGCGTTAATAAATGATAATGTTCATGCACATGTTTTTAGAGTTTTTTTTTTAAACACAACAGCATTGCCGTTATTTGTTTGATGAAGCTATCGGCATGCTATAAAATTGTACATACATGTTTGCTAACAACAAAAGGTATATGTGCACCAACTGACAGCAGAAATTTACAAATTTAAAATAAAAACCAACGTCGATTATCGATAAAAACTTTTATTATTCTCCAACACATCTCTGAAACTGGCGATTTAAGTTAGCAACACAGGCAAGTGGGCTATGATGACGACGTCACCAGCACACATCCCAAGCTGATCGCATTGCCATAGTACCAGAAGCAACACAGCGCTGAGAGCAAAACGCAAGTGGGCTGTGACGTCACCAGCAGACCGTGGTGAAACATTTTCAAAAGCTGGCGATTTGTCATGGGGATCGAGATAACCGATGTTAAGTGGCAAATTTGACCTTTTTTGTGCTCGTGTTATGAGGTTTCGGCGACTTAAAAAAATCGAATTAAACGACGAGAAAATACTAAGACAAAGAGAGAATTTGGCGGTTCCAATAAAAACCGTCGACTTAATGGGGTGGTCGAGCTAAGCGAGCTCGAGGTAAGTGGGTTCCACTGTACATATTTTCGTACCAGCAGTGATGTGTTGTGTTTTGTGCTGTTTTCCGACGTATACCGCTAAATTTTCCAAACAAATCGTTACCATTTTTGAGCGATTAAAATTTTTTAAACGGCTTTGCTTTAGTTATAACAACCACTATGTAATAAAACAAATGTTGCACGAATCCGTTTATTAAAACTCAAAATTAAAATTCTTTTTGTTTCACCATGGTTTTCCCCTTCAAAAGAAAAGGGTCGGTTTTTGGAAATGGCTTTCATTTTCAAATGCCGCCCGGGGCGGACCGCCCCCACCGCCCCACCCTAGCTACGCAACTGGTCGTAACAGCAGACAACTCACAGGGATGTTGCTAGTGTCATGACATGTCGTAGCACCAGCCAAGTCTCAGTGAGTTGTCTTCCGTTACTTAATCGTAGACACTTCATTAAAACCATCTAAATAAATTTAGATTTTAGAATTAACACACACATTAATAAGATCAGATCTATGAATAATTAATGTCGTATTATATGCACTATGCGTACAGTATAAAATATAAAGAAGAGTTTGTTAAGATATTATAGTTATAGCCTTATAGCTAAGACTATTCGTAGCAGAAGTTGTGTATGTCGTAACGCTAGCAAAATTCCGTTGAATTGTCTGCTGCTACGACAGTCGTGTCGTAACGCTAGCAACATCCCGTCGAATCGTCTGCTGTTATGACATGTCATAGCAGCATTTTCCTGGCTAGCGCTACGACTAGGCCTGTCAACGGGTACCTGGGACCCGGTTACCCGTCGCCGAGCAAACTACCCGGGTAGAAAAATGGCGCTCGGGTACCCGTGAAAATGTTACTGCAATATCTTTATCACCTTAAATCCCTTATGTTTTGAGAACTAGCAAGAGAATGTTGTCATCTGGCATCGTCTTATTGGCATCAAAGCCTGCTTGCTTCCCCCGCTTGCGTTCAGCTCTTTCCGCATTGCCCTCAATTCAAGGCATTTAAAAAAAAAAAATTCCAAAGAATTAATTAACAGTGATGGTTAATGGTCTTTTTTATATTTCATTTTGAGGACTCGTAGTTCACTGTTCTAAATAAGAGGACCGGTTCAATCATTCGTTAAAATTAGCGAGGTATTTTTCTTTAGTTTAAAAAACAAACGCCTTGTCCCGTCCGTTGTGACGTCATGTTTCCCTCTCTTGTGTGTGATGCCGGTCAACTCTCGTATTAAAAATAATAATAATAATAAAATTATAAAGCTTACGGAGTAAACAATGATGATAAAATGGAATTTATTTTAAAAAAACATTATTTCTCAATTGTCACTCGCCAGAGTATTGAATTTTGCGGCGCACACGTTCCCCCTCCCCATTTTTTCTGTTCAAATAGGGTTTGAGCTACACTCGCAGTACTATTAATGTGGTAATCTTACGTCAAATGCCTTTGACTAGCAGGAAAACTGTCACTAAAACTAAAAGACTGAACTCGAATTTGTGGGCTGATTAATCACCCGGTATCTTTGCTACGTCTTTCAAATACCTCTCGTATTATAGGAACATGTACTTCACTAAGCGGCGCGCGCCAATAAGTTTTTTGAATGCCTGAAACAGACTATAAACCGGTGATCAGAAAATGCCGATAGGTCATTGGGTCATGTGCTTTTATAGCTTTCTTTGTCTTTATAAGAAAAGACTATAATTAATATAAAAAGAAACATCCTCGGCCTTGACCGTTGTTGACATCAAACGCGCACTGTGTTAGCTCTCGTACAGTCACGGTGCCTCGACAACTAAGCAAATTAAAATTAAAAAAAATAATAAATCATTCCTTAGCAGTAACTAGTAGTACTATTAGTTGTGAACTTCAGTGAAGCAAGGCTATAACGCGCCATGTACGCATGCTTACAGCTAGGCTTAAATGCCAACCTAATTGTCAACTGGATCGTGGTATCGCTTTTACTCACTGTGACAAACCGAGAGGGAGAGGCGTGAGGCGCATTACGGCTTGTGTTGTTTTTATAACTATGTTACCGCTAGTTTTTTTGTTTTTGTTTTTTTTTCTTTTCGGTTACGTGGTCCTGCGGTCCTGAATAAAGATGACCGGTCCTGATCTGAGGACCGGCTAACCGGTTAACCGATAACAAGCTTAGTTTCAAATATAAATTGTAAAATACGCCTTAACGTGAAAACGCTTTAAAAAAAGAAATAAGTGTTAAATAGAAATAAAACACAGTGCCGACAAACTACAAAGTATTTTTATAATCTTTTTTCCCAGGAACACGAAACAAAAACCATTTAAAACAAAAAGGTTTTAGCTCTTTGAATTGTTCTAGTAAGGAAAATAGAACACAATGCCGATAACTACTATTAACTAGGAAGGACTAGGAATGACCTTGATTTGAAATTCTCCAAACATCTTTGTTACCTATTGAGCAAGCCAATGTTGTTTATCTAATCCCCCCCCCCTCACACGTGTCTCCACTCCTATCACCCCCATACTTTGAAAAAAAATAGTTCAATCATTGAATGATTTTCACTAAAATAACAAAAATAAATGGTGGGGTTGGGTCCGTCCACTCAGTATGACACAAAATAGGACACAAGAGCGATAACTAGGAATGGCTAATGATCTTGGCTTTGACTTTGAAATACGCCGCGGCTCATCTTTGTTAACGATTGAGACACGCCAATTTCTTTTATCTAATACCCCCCCTCCACTAACATATGTCTCCAATCCTATCCCCACCATACTTTAATAAATAAACACCTGCTATGTTCTGTTGTTTTTTTTGTGTGTGTTTAAAAAAAAACATTTTTCAATCATTGAACAATCTTCACTGTATTACAAAAATAAATGCTGGGGGATGGGTCCACTAAGTAGGGGCAAGACCTGAAAAGTTTAGTTAATTAAAACAGTTGTCAGCTACAGCTATAAACTAGAAATAATGTCATCATACAATTAGCGCTGCCCCTCTAAAAAAATCACCTTAGCACCGCTCTGCAGTTTCTACAGTCTATACATATTCATATATTATTTCACAGCAAAATTTAATTTTCTCATGAGAACTTATGTTTTTAATTTATTAAACACATTATTTTGTTGTATTTCACCCATAAAAGTGCTAATTTGTAAGTCTCATTAATTTCTAAGGCATTTTTTTCAATAAATAAATACAATAGTCGAACGTGATGCAACCTTCTTGTTTATTTATCAACCTTGCTGGGTTGTCACAGTAATCAGTAAGATGCCAAATGAAATTGTTTCACTTACAAACAAACCAAATAAGAATCAAACATCTAGTAACGAAATAAAAAGGGAAGTTTTATTTGAAATATTTATTTATCTTCTAAGAACATTACAATATATGAATAATACTTTTTAAAAATATCTCCAGTCAGTAAATTTATTTTAGCAATGTAAAAAAAAAAATCTGTTAAGCAGGGTACTAGATAAAGAATATGGATGAATTAGCACTGTAAAAGCTAATATACAACATAATGCATTAATAAATTAAAAGCCTAAGTTCTCACTAGAAAATAAACTTTGCTGTGTAATAATATACATGTAGTAACTGCAGGATTACCTAAAATGTATTTTATTAACTTATTTAACTCAAAGTTAATGTATAAGTTAGCTCCATAATTCTTTTTTTTTTAAATTGCAAAAGGAGAATATTTGTCATAAAAATAAAAGTGGCTGAATTATTGATGTTATTTCTTTTATAAGAAATGGACTTATCAGATTTTGACCAAACACAAGCTATAATAACAGGGGATGAGGAAAGTGATCTTACTGATGAATTACAACCTAATGAAGTTCAAAAGCCTGTAAGTCATTTTTGTTCTTGTTATTGTCAATTGTGCCACTCCCTCTTTTTCTGCTGTTTATGTCTCCAAAGTTGTTGAAGATAGTAAGATAGGGAAGTTGGCAACCTGAAGATTTTTCTGGACTTAGGAAGAATCCTTAACACCATCTTTGTAATAGCACTGGTTGTTGTAGGTTGACAATATTTACTGCTTGTTTATCCACAGGTATTATAACCATATGGTCAAACTAATAAATAAATATATAGGAAATTTGAAATTATTTTAATTTTTAATTGTGTATTGCACATACATATATTTAACTTTATTAAGCCAGACACAAATGACTAAACTTGCTGAGTTGAGTGTGAAATATTTTGAGCCTTTAGCGTTGTGCACAATTTTAGACTGCACTACTTAACAGGATGAAAAATGCTACAGACCCTCTGCTGCGGGGCAACAAGGTGGCTTTCCCACCAACAGATCCTGCACTGACCAGATAGCGACACTGCGCATCATTCTGGAGCAGTCACTAGAGTGGAACTCGCCTCTCTATGTCAATTTTGTTGACTATGAAAAAGCCTTCGACAGTGTGGACAGGCAAACCCTGTGGAGATTGCAAAGGCATCATGGGGTGCCACAAAAGATTACTGTTTTAATCAGAAACATGAACGAAGGGATGAACTGCCGAGTTGTCCATGTCAGCAGGTGACAGATGCTTTCCACGTGAAGACTGGTGTGAGACAAAGTTGCTTGCTGTCACCCTTCCTGTTCCTGTTGACTGGGTAATGAAAACATCTACACTGCAGAAAAGAAATGGCATCCAATGGACCTTGTGGGATCAACTTTAGGATCTTGACTTTGCTTATGATCTTACTCTTCTTGCTCATAACCAACAACAGATGCACGAAAACAAACTTTGTTGCAGCCACTTCTGCTAGCATAGGTCTCAACATACACAAAGGGAAGAGTAAAATCCTCAAGGTTAATGCCACCAGTGCGTCACCCATCATGCTTGAAAGAGAAGCCCTTTAGGAGGTGGACAGTTTTGTTTACCTTGGCAACGTCGTGGTAGATAAACAAGGTGGAAAAGATGCTGATATCAAAATGAGGGTGGCAAAGGCAAGAGCAGCTTTCCAACACTTCAAGAATGTTTGGGTAGCCAACAACTTAGGCAGCAAGTTAAAAGTAAGGATTTTTAACACTATGGTGAAACCAGTGCTGCTATATGGAGCTGAGACATGGAGAACAGCGGCCGTAAACCTGACCAAAATCCAGTCATTTATCAACAATTGTCTAAGAAGGATTCACTGGCCAGACAAAATCAGCAACCGGGAACTGTGGCAGCAGACAAAACAGAAGCCCATTTTGGAATAGATTCTTCAGAAGCGGCAGAGGTGGATTGGTCATACACTGACCTGCTTCCAATATAACAAGGCAAGCCCTAAAATGGAACCCACAGGGTAAGCGGTAAAGAGGCCTTCCAAGAAACACTTGGCTTCGAGAATTGGAGGCAAACATCAAGAGAATTGACCATGAATGGAAGATCCTGGAGAAGCTGGCCCAGGATAAAGATGCCTGGAGTTCTTTCATAGGAGGCCTGTGCCCTTGGAGGAATCGCAGACGCCGACAATGATTGGTGGATGCCCCTCAAGGACGAGAAGGCTCAACAACAATTTTAGACTAAAAAATACTTTCTATTACTAAATAGAAAATATTTTGAATGCAATAGGAATTTAAAAATATCTTTAACTTAAGAATTCATTAAATTAAAAAATTGTGAAAGGATTCTTTTTATATTTTAACTTATATTTAACAGGCTGGCTATCTCAAAGTTCCGCTTCAAAGGGGTTTAAAAGAATCAGTTCACCCACTTTATGATGGTAAATAAAATATGTTAAAATTATTTTTAAAATTTAGTTTAGACATACTTGTGAATATTAGTTTATTTATTTTTTAGCTATAGTGGAGGAAATTTCATTAATCATAAAATATTTCTTTCTTGATTCCTGGCATCTACTTGCAGTGTGTTTTTAAAATGTTTATAAGGACCATATTTTTTTATTGAAATTATAATGAGGATAAATTATGCAATACATTTTTTTCTTTCTTGCTATAACGAAAAAAAATCCACATTTTTTTCCAGGAGATAATATCATAGGTAGAAATGCAGACTCCTGCCACATATGCATACCATCAAAGGTAAAATATTAATAATAATATTAATTTCTCTTTCAAAATAGAAAGTAATTTTTAAACTTATTGAATTGCATACACAATTATAATTACGTTTCTAAGAGACATCATTGTGTTTAAACAAAAATAATTCAATATTTATTTGTTGTACCTGTATAGTGTAGATGATGCATATCAAAATATTTATAGTTTGACTTTTAATATGTTTAAAAAAAAAATCAATTTCATTAGATTTATATATGCTGAACTGGTGAAAATTCTATCTCTTGAATTGTTAAAGCTGTACAGAAGAGTAGAAAAAGTAGGGGCTGCTACTGCTTATCTTACATGCTTAAATATTATACTCTTTTGTTCATTTCTCAGTCTTTGTCAAAAGAACATGCTTGCATACAGATAATTAACGGCCATCATTTAATATTTGACAAATCAAGCTTAAACAAAACTCACAGAGGAAAGGTATCATTGCCCTTTTTTTATGTTAAAAAAAATAAATAAAGCAATTTACTCAGAAAATATCATTATTGGGAATTATACAAAAACTTTTTTTTTCTGTCGTTTGTTATATATTTCTCTCCTATTCAGCTAAAAAATATTAAATTTGTTTTCACTTTTAAACCTGTGAATGACATCTGCAAAAGATATTAACATATGACTCTTGTAATATTTGGGTTATTAATAAACAATGTTGTGAATCTGAAGAAGGGGTTTTCTGAAGAGATTTCAAATAGGGTTTTGGGTTAAAGAGATTTCAAATATATCAATTTTTTAAAATTATGTGTTTTCTAGTTTACATGTTATGGTGATTCTTAAGTTCAAAGCTTTCTCCACCAATTACTTGATTACTCCTTAAACTTTGAATAAGCTTTAAGCAAAAATCATCCATTTATTTACACATCAGCTTCTCCTGAGCCCAGAGGTTCGTTATGAATTGAAAAATAATGATGAAATAACATTTGCTGATGTCAGGTGTGTTTATCTTTTGCCCAAAGAGGTAGGTTTTGTTTTATCTTCACTCTAAAACTTTTATAGAACCCCATTAATTGCCATTCTTTCATATTGACAAGAAACACCAATAGGTTTTGACCAGTCTAACTATAATTCAGACTTACATCAAAATCTTTGTAATATGAGTAAGGGTATCAGAATTAAAGTTCAATCTAGTTTTCATTTTCTGTATGGTCCCTTGAACCAGTTTAGATTTTTCCTTATTGCTAAAGGAATGAAAGTAGCTAAAGTTATGGTTAGTCAGGAATGGAATAAAGAAAATCTTTTACAAATGCAATTATTAAACACAGCTTACAGAGACAGTAGCAGAGTCAGGCTCAGAGACAGAAGATTCTGACAATTTGCTACTACATCATGAAGTCACACTGGAGGATTCAGGGGCAGCAGGTAAACTGACAGAGAGAACAGATAATAGTAAGAGTAATGGAAATGACGAAGACAGTGAAGATAGTGTGCTCCCCCCTACCCAGGTTAGTTATGCCTCAACAAATGCTGGTTTATTCATAATTTTTGGCTGAAAAAATAGTTCAAAAATTTTTTTTTTTAAATGTATACTCTGACGATCAAATTAAAATTCTCAGCAGTTTTATGTCAAGTAAGAAATATTAGATCGTGTAAGGGCTTTAAGGATCATAAGCTTAAAGCAAATATTTTAAGTGTATATTTCTTATTAATTTCAATAAAATCTTGCTTCTAGGTTTTTGAAGAGAAGTCGGAAAGAAAAAGCATCGCAGGTAATTAAGCAAAAAGTTGTGTTTTAACTGTAACTCTAGTTTAGATACCCGCTGCCTGACCTTTGATGACCTTGTTTACCATACCCAAAAACTGCTTGCAATTTAATTGTGATGTATGTGTTTATCTTAGATATTACAATTAGAAAGTTATGGTGTCTACATCTTGCACAGGTTGTGCTGGATTTTTCAATTAAATGGAGGTTGCTTAAAAGCTGTAAATAAAAATTTTAAGTTATACAGGATTTATTTTGTGTTGTAAATGATTAATCAGTAAAAATAATTATTTAGAGGAATACTTTTGTAGAATTGATTTTAAAATTGTTTTGAGATAAAATTGATAAAATAGATATATATATATATACACAATGGCATTAAATATTCCATATGATTTCACAGGAGTGTTAGCTAAAGATTCCCCAGAATGTTTTCCTAGCAAAAATGGTGATGTGGATGAAGGTAAGAATTATTTGTTGTGATAATTCAAAGTTTAATTTAATTTTCATTCAGTTATATTTTTTTTGGTGTGACTGTGTGATCAAATGTGTTGACATGAACTGATGTTCAAAACTTCAGAAAAATCTTTTGAAACTCAACGTGAAATGACAACATTCATGAAGCAGGGATCTAAAAGTTTCCCATAATTGTTCTAAAAACCAAAATTTAAAAATACTTGATCCAATCCTTTCTGCATTGGTCTTTAAGAATTGTTTTGATGTCCACATGGCAAAGTCTTCAAGTCAAGGTTTTGAGCTCATTTCATCTTGTATATATTTGTCTGCTTTCTTTGAAATTGCTTTCTACCTCTCTGAACACTCGAGTGTATTGTTCACTTTTAAAAGTCCTGCATTTTTTGTCAATATCAGCTTTAAAATAATAATATTAAAAATTTTTAAATATGAATTTTATTTTGATGTGTTTGATTATAGATTTTAAAATTTAACATTAGAGTTGGCCGCCATGTTAATTGATGTACATTTTTGTACAGCAAGTGATGGGGATAGGGGTGCATTTTCTTCTTGCGATTATTCAGGCTCAATGTTTTTAAGGCAGAATAATAAGTAAATCTCCATAATAATGGTAACTAGCGGTTAAAATGTATTTGAAATGATTTTTTGCTTGATTTTTGAATAAAATATTTTTTGTTTTTATAAATAATAAATAGCCAA
Organism: Radix auricularia; assembly: GCA_002072015.1. Lineage (NCBI taxonomy): Eukaryota > Metazoa > Mollusca > Gastropoda > Lymnaeidae > Radix > Radix auricularia. Next base: position 87,501 of record MUZC01000363.1, on the reverse strand, counting down.
AGTTATTGGATTGGAAATGGATCAAACTATGTTAAATTAGAAGCAAATTAAAATATTTGTATTTTTTTTTATTATTGATATCTTCAGGTACAGTTTAATTTAGAAAAAATGACATTCCACTTAGTCGCTTAATTAATAATTGAAAATGTCCACTGCAGCCACCAAGCAAACCATGCTGTTCTCAGAGTCTGAAAGTGAAGAAGAAGAGGATCTGGTTATAAAAAAGCCAACTTGTTTGGTAGAGGAAACATTTTTCTGTGAAGACAGTGGTAAGTTGGTTTTAACTTTCTTCTTCCTTGTAAACTCTTTTCATCTTCTCGTTGTTTTTGTCATCTTTTTTTTTTCCATGTGATTTTATTTGACTTGATAGAAAAAGACCCACATTCTGTTTCTTGAATTCAAGTCTAAATTATTTTCTGCACCCCAGATCCCGATTCCAGTAATGATCAAGAAGTTTTAGGTGTTGCCACCCAAGCTTATTTCAATGCTGAGTGTTCTGATGACACAGATGGTAAGCGAGCATTGTTTCATATTTTGAGAGCACCAAATAAAGGTTCAGAAAAGTAAATTTGTTTAAGGAAATTTATAGTGTATCAAATAGTAAAATATCTAAGATTTTTAAATGTGTAATATTTGATAAATGGAATGACAGTTTTAAATGATCTTGTGTTTGAGCTGGTATTCAAAACACTGGAACAGGTATATGAATTGAACTTGAATAGATAACGAATGAAACCTGTTGAACTTTGTATACCATGATACAGATTAAAAATTATAGCTCCCTTATTCATTATTGGACTCCTTTAATTTACCTAGTTTTTGTGGCGGTAACTCTGAATTTGATTTGTGTTCTTGTTGTGTCTTAGAATTGAGATTAAATTTAAAATAGTTAGCCATTTTTGTGTGTAAATTGAAATCCTTGCCTATTTATAATTTGTTACATTTCAGAGGAAGTCTTAAAGTCTGACTTAGTTGGTGCAGCTACCCAAGTGTATGCTACTGGAGCAAACAAAGGTGGGAATGAAGATGCTGACGAAGATGTGGGCATCAAGTCAGTGGTAAGTTAGCTGGAAATGGATAAATAATCCAATGGATGAGATGAATGAGACATGAATTTTTCAGTTTAATCATACTATTCATGTGTTTATAATAATATTAATAGATCAATATATATTTTTCATTTTAATCATAAACATGCATTCATAATTATAATAATTTTAATAATATATATTTATAATGCTTAAATGTTGTGTTTTTTAAATTTTGACTTATGATTACTGTAATGAGGATAAAGAGTCCCTGTTGTAAGATTTTAGGACTTCTGTAAATAGTTAATTCTTAAATTTAACTTCAGTTCTCTAATTTTTTAGTATTTGTGTGATGTACACACATTTAATAACTTATTAAGTCTTGTATGGTTTTTTTCCTTTATTGTTGCTGCTTACAGTCAAGTAATACATTGGATGATAAAGAAGAACCAGAACCCATTCAACCCACAGATAACAGATGCTCTCAAGGTAATAGTAAAGGTAATATTTTATTTCAAACTTTGCTACCCTAAAAATTTTATAATACTTAAATGTTTAAAATTAAATCCCTTGCAACTAGAGGAAAAAAAACAACACTTTATACTAGTTCTTAATATTGAATAAATAACTTTTAAAATGCTAAGTATACATCTCTCTTTGATCTTTTTCAGATATTCACAAACTTGATGGGTCAAATAGCATACAAGTTTCTGAAATGACAGCCACTCAAATCTTTGAGGAAGACAGTGAATCAGCAGAAGATGACAACCTGTTTGCCATGGCAACCCTCGCCTGTCATCCTGATGGTGGAGACCAATCAGAAAACGAAGGGAAAAATTCTAAAGGATATGCCGGTGAGAATGAAAGCACTCAAGCGTTTGACAACCGCCAGCCAACAATGAAAGCCGCTGACGATCCAGATGAAAATGGGAACACTGAGCCGACTTCTTGTCCACCGCCAAGGGAAACAAAAAAGCTGCTGCCTCCCACAGTTAAAAGCAGTTCAACAGAATCCCTGTCCCCAGAGTTACCCACACAGCTGTTGGAGGAAGTCACACAGGAGAAGAGTGTAAAAATGGATTCAGATGTCAATAAGACGTTTGATGCCAGAGATGTCAATAAGACGTTTGATGCCAGAGATGTCAATAAGACGCTTGATGCCAGAGATGTCAATAAGACGTTTGATGCCAGAGATGCTCAAACAATGGATATAGATGCTGATGTAAATAAGGCTGTGAAATCTGATGAGATCACTGAAGGCAAAGAAGCGAAAGAAAAAGATATTGAAGTCCTGCATTGTCCAACTCTTGTACTGGGTGGAACCGTGCCTGTTAGCAGTGACTCAGAGGATAAACCAAAGGGGGGTAGACATGATAAAAAGTTCCGTAAATCTAAGGAGTTACCAGCACCTGTTACAGTAGTTAGCAACAGGTTATCCACAAGAAAAGGGCGTAGCAGAGCCTGCAAAACTAAACCAGAAGATTCAACTCTAAGCATTTCAGAGGAGGTTTCATGTGGGGAAAATAATGTCACACCTGAAAAGTCCATTCTTGAAAACTGTAAGTCTGATGAAAGTGAATCTGAATTGGAGGCTACGAGCCAGGACCAGGATAACCTAAAGGAGACATCACCAAACATTAGAAAATTAAAGAAAAGTGGTTTACATTTAAGAAAAGGTCCCAGAACTGGAGCAGGAGGTCTTGATGAACACAATGCAACTTCAGAGCCCTCTGATGAACCAACTCAGGCCTATGGTATGATAGAAGCAGAGAGCTGCACCCAATTCTATGAAAAGGATACAGAATTTGGTAAGGAAACTTGTAAGGTTGATGAACCCACACAGGCCTATGCAGATGAAAGCCACCAAAATAATTCCCCAGAATCTACGTTTAAAGATAAAACAAGAACCAAAGTAACACAAGTGGTAGAAACACAAGTGTATGACATGGATAGTGATGATGATGAGGATATATCACGAGTGGATGAACCAACCCAGGCTTATGAAACTGATGTTGATGCCACTCAAGCGTTTGATGATGATGGGGTAAATAGAGGTTCAAACCTTGAGGAGCCCACCCAGAAGTATGATTCACAGGAAGAGGAAGACGCCTCATCAAAAGAGGAAAACGAAAAACACAAGAGGTGAGAAAGAATGTCCCGTGGTTTTGATGTTTTTTTTTAAAAATATTTTTAAAAAAATATTTATTCCTAAAGGATCTCTGGTAGTTCATATATATATGTCATTCATGTAAAAAATCTAACACTTTTGCTGACCCTCATTTATATTTAAAATATGGATAAGAATGAAATGTGGTGTAATACAAATATATATTGCAATTCCTTTTACGTATTTTAATTTAATGACAGAGATGAAGAATCAAAAGAGGTTCCAGATGAATCATGTGATGATTCAGATTTAGAGGACGAGCCATTGCTGAGAGTCAATGAAAACAATATAATAGATAACACTCAGCAGGTATTTATCTTGTTTTATTGTCTCCCCTCCTGATAACACTCAGCAGGTATTTATGTTGTTTTATTGTCTCCCCTCCTAATTGAAGAAATAGTAATATTGTAATAATCCATTGCATATTACAGTCTGTTTTCTAACATTATGTAACTGTTTTCTCCATTTACACTTAAGGGGCCGTCCATAAATGACGTCACGCACCTGGGGGGGGGAGGGGGGTCACACTTTTGTGACGATGCGTGACGTGGGGGAGGGAGGGGGGTTGAAGAAATGTGACGTCACATCGAAAGGATAACTTTAAATAAAACTTCCACTGAAATATTTGGTCACTTAAAATTTATTTAATGACTTTNCCCCCCCCCCCCCGAAACTGCTACTGGTGAGTTTTACAAACAGGACAAGTGTCTAAAAATATCTGAATATGATTATATGTAGATATGTTAAGTCAAAACGATACCGAATATCCTTTTGGGCAGTGGGTGGGGGGAGGGGAATCTATTTGATACAATAATAAAAGTTTTAAGTTTGATATAGTTTTTCGATTGGTTTTTGGTCAAACACCTCTGGCCATTCTAAATATAATAATAAATGTGTCCATTTAAAATTAGTCAAAAGTATTCGCTAACTTTATTGAATGCATCAAATTCTCGACATCGCAACTCAAGAGGAGCACAAAATAACTTTCTTCTGAACTCAGTTTTTAAGGCATTTATTTTAAATTTGACAGAAGGATACTTGATACAGTCAAGTCATGTTGATTAAGATTATTTTTACTTTTGTCAATATAAATGAAAGTAGGTTGGATTTAGATGTCTTCGTAGAGTACGTAAATAAGAAATCTACATAGATAACAAATAAAAAATTTAACAAATGCACCGGTTCAATAGTTGGCATATGTTACCAAGCGTACACGTACACATGACGTTTTTGAATATATATCTAGTGGAGTGTAGTGGATGTTTTTGTCCCAAATGAGTCTGCATTACCCCCAAAAATTTCCTTTTGACCCCAGATGTTATTTTAAAAAAGTATTATTTTAAAATAACTTTTTTTTTATAAACAAAGAAGTTACAAGTTATGATTTATAGTCAATGCTTAATGTGTATGCATTAAAATAAAATATAATCTTAGGATGTTAAAACATTTTGTGTTTTTTTTTTTTTTTTTAAATTTTTTTTAACCTAAATATTAATATTATAAAAGTTTATATTAACAATACTGTTAACCCAAAAGTAGCGGATTCCAGCAAATTTTCTATGCCCACAATGATTGAGCATTACCCCCAAGAGTTCCCTTTTTACCCCAAATGAGATAATTTATTGGTGACATTATATTTACAACTGTTGTGTGACGTACGTGAAATCCTGAAGAAGAAAGAATTGAAAAAAACAAACAAACAAACTTGTAAGCTTCTGAGTTAAATGTTATGATAATGTTGGATATTTTAATAAAGTCATAGTATTTCAGTCCTCAACTTGCAAGAATTACTGTATTGTGCGACGCACAAGTTGACACCCTACTTTCCTGCACAAATGTGGGGTTCATACAGTTTGGCTATTTTCCTCTTCCAGTGTATACCTAATAATTTTTAGAAAACATGAGATGTGATATCAATGTGATAATTTTAGATCAAATGCCTTTGATGTGCATATACTTAGCAGGGAAACTGTCATTAGAAGATTGAAATTAATTTGAGGAATTGTCTTGTATCTATATATTCTAGGTCTATCAACAATGAAATGATCCTTGTAATATCAATAGTCACATTCGCGAGCTTAATCGCGAAGGTTAATCACATCAATGGTTTTTGACATTACCGCTGCATTGTTCGTTAGCTGTCTTGCTATGACATGGCAACTAAACATTTTTTAAAATGTAATATATAAAACAAGCCGAATTCATACTTAATCTTATAGGGCTTTAAGCTGTGTAGGGGCTCATTTTGCTATCAAATCAGTACATAGAAAATCATGTCAAAACGGAAAAGAATTCAATGGTACCTGGTGAAATGGAAAAATTCTTGCCGGTCGTCTGATACGAAAAAGTTTGAGAATCACTGGCTTACAAGTTATTTAATTTATTTAATATCTTTTACATAGCTTCACTCATGTTACGATAATACAATGTAGACCTACAATAAATAAATACTTAAATGACAAATAAGTGATTTGAAACATTCTTATTTTCAAATAGAATTTTTTTTTTTTTTTTTTAANGGGGGTCAAAGATTTGTGACGTACTTTTGGAGGGGGGGTCGACGATTTTGTGACGACGCGTGACATAGGGGGGGAGGGGGTAAAAAATCGGCCAAAATCGCGTGACGTCATTTATGGACGGCCCCTAAACACCATTACTTGTGGCAACCCTTAACCTGCCACCATTTTTATTGACCTGCAGACATTATATAAATTTATCATGTAAATTAAATTGTTTTCGTAGAAAAATGATCATTCGTATTTTTTCTAAACCTGATTAAATATCAAATGGCTTACTTCACAATGACAACGGAATGAAACTTATAGACTTTGCCATCGGTAAAGGTATGACAGTCAGTAGCACAATTTTCCAACATAAGCAAATACACAAAATGACATGGATATCTCCAGATGGATTTACTCGTAATCAAATAGATCATGTACTTATTGATCGGAGGCATGGCTCTGACATATTAGATGTCAAAAGTTGTAGAGGGGCGGACATAGACTCAGACCATATTTTGGTCAGGATCAAATTTAAACAAAGAATTAGTAACATATATAACAAACGAAATAAAAAAGAAAAATAGTATGACATTCAGAAACTGTGTAGAGACTCAAAAATTACGGAGGAATATCAACAGAAGATCGAAACTCAATTAAAAGCATACAAAAGAGAAGCAACCAGCGATGCTACTATAAACCAGCTGTGGGAAAAGATGAAGCAGGTAGTTAAAAATGTAACAGAGGAAACATTTGGAATTAAAACTATTGTAAAAAGAACAGGATGGTATGACGCAGAATGCAAAGAACTCATAGAAGAAAGGAACAAGGCGAGACTAACAATGCTGCAAAGGGAGACAAGAGGAACACGGCAAAAATATAATGAAGCAAGAAGGCTAGCCAGCAAAACCTGTAGAAAGAAAAAACGAATCTGGGAAAAATCAAAAATAGTTGAGATAGAAGAATTGGCAAAAGATAGAGATGTGAGGGGAATGTACCTAAAAATAAAGCAGGAAAAGAATGGATTTCAAGCAAGATCTCACATGTGTGAAAATATGATGGGAGAATTGATAACAGAGAGCAGCAGAGTATTAGAGACATGGGCACAACACTTTGAGGTATTACTAAATGGACCAGATGGAATTATCTATGAGGATTACTTGCCACCTCAAGGAGGACCGGACCCTCTGGTAAACCAACCAACTCTAAATAACATAAAAGAAGTAATATCCTCCATGAAAAATAACAAAGCCCCAGGAATAGACCTCATCTCTGGGGAACTGATAAAACAAGGAGGTGCCGAGCTACATAAGCAAATACAAGAACTTATATCCAGAATCTGGCAGGAGGAAGAAATGCCAACCGAATGGTACACAGCACTCATAGTCCCAATTCACAAAAAAGGATCTAAGTTAACCTGCTCTAACTATAGAGCAGTGTTTCCCAAACTTTTTTCGCCCGTGGACCCTTTTTATAGCCAAAACTTGCTCACGGACCCCCAAGTGAAAACGCTATATAAATGCATAGCATTCAAATTAAAAACAACATTTTGTTGAAGAATTATTTATTTAAATTTAACTTTAAAAAAAAAAAAAAATTTAAATGACTGGGATGAACTTGATGAGATTTATGTCCGGCTCACTGTTTGTGAGTAGCAAACGCAAATCCCCATGAGCACTTATATCTAGCACTAATTTCTTTTGTTTGTGACGAGGTTCAACTGTACTGAATCCAAGTTCTACCAAATAGGAAGTTGGGAAAGTAGTCAACAACTTTTGAACAATAACCCATAATGCACGATATAAATTGGGATATTTTTTTAAATCAGAATTTGTGGTATCCTCAATTCAATAAGATGCTCCTGTAATAGTATGTCTTGGATCTGAGTTTGTCCCTAAGCAAAAGGTTTCAACACCCTGTCGGGAATATCCAAGTAAAGAATGTCTTCAAATCTTTGGTTCAGGTCTGCATAAAGAGCCGCTAAGTGTTGACAGGAAGCAAACAAGTCTTCATTTCTCTTTGCAATTTCGAGAGATTTTGAATCTGAGAACATTCACCTCACCCTAAGTTTTGTTTATACAAAAAAAGTTTTGCAACAAACGCAGATTTTGATTAAATTTAATTGGTCACCTTGTAGTTTCCTATTAGTCTCTTTACATTTGGCAAACAAATATGTCATATGGGCTATGTCATTTTTTGAATTAATTAAATTTTGTCTCAAATCATTGTCTTTGCCTACCAGGAATTCCAGCACTGAATAAGAGAGCATAAAATCGATTTAAACATAAACTTTTAGCTAACAAACGTACTTCTGTGTGAAGTAGTAAACGATTATAGTCTTCATAATTTTCCAAACAAAGTTTAGCAATTATTGAAGGTATTCCTTTTGATTTTATTAATTGCTCCATTGATATAATGATATTGATATAATATAATAAATCTAGTGATCCATGCAAAACTTCACTAAGATTTTTTCAACTAAATTATGTCAATGAATGACACAATGCACTGAACATACATTTGGTACAGCATTTTTTAAGTGTGTCAGAAAGCCTCGGTATCTCCCTACCGTCAGTAGCAACAGAAATGATACTAGTCAAGGGTATAGGTTTTTCATTGAAAAATCTTTTTTAAAATTTAGAAAAGAACACCTCACCTTTCAAATCATTTAGCAAACAACAGGTCTTAGAAAAATAGTTCTTCTCTTAAAAAGTTTTACATTAGCTTAAAGTAAAGCCTCATTTCCTGGTAAAGTGAACTCGTCAAGTCGTAGAGAACATTCAGATGTTTTTAAGTACTCACATAAAAAATTTTCAACACACTTAGCCATTTTGCTAATCCTTCTTTGGACTGAATTATTGCTGAGTGGAATTATTTTTGTCATGTCGAAAGCTTGTTTGTGCAACACAGTGCTTATAATCTCACCTACAGCTGGTAAAATAAGTTCTTCACTAATCGTGTGGGGCTTTCCAGACTTTGTAATCAATTAAGAAATATTGTAGGACGCACGCAGTCAATCGTCATCTAGTCTTGCTTAGATGTTGTCCCCATTAGTTGTTGAAGTGATGGTGTTTTCAAATATGTGTCTTGGACTGCTTCTAAAAACTTTAAATCTTTATCTTTTTTTATCACTATGGATTTTCATTAAATGTTCCTCATGCTTGGAAGGTTTCATAGAATATTTTGACAAAGTTTGATTACACAGAAGACACATTGGTAAAATAATATTACCTGCTTTATTGTAGGCAAGATATGCATTTAGCAGCATAATTGCATTGCTGTATAAAACTATTTTTGGTGTCTCACACCTCACCATCTAAAACTTTGAAAATAAAAAAGGGGGATGCGGGTGAGATTTCTATGTTTCAATATATCACGTTTTTAAAGCAATTTTTTAATGTTAACAATATTTTTTAAAATGTATCAGAATTTATATGAAATAAATATTTTAAAATATTATTTAGCTAACGCTCTAAAAAAGGTGTTTGGTCGAATTTTGAATTTTAAAAAGTCTTTTTGCTGACTTGATTCATGTAGTTTGACTTGTCCAATCATATCAAATGTGGTATTAATGTAAAGCTGGATTTTGCCTGCCTTGGATAAATATAACTTACCGACACGTCACATTTTACCCAACCCTGCAGTCATTTCCGTTAAAAGATTGTATTATTATGACCTACATATAGGGTCTCCGCCTTGCTGACGCATTAAACTTGACAAACCATTCAATTAACCAAGCATTTTGATTGGTTACAGCTGTTGGGTTATCGTAGTTCTATTTCTGTTTTTAGGTCAAACGGTCAAATAAATTAATTTTACTCAGGACCGAAACATTTCTACAACAGTATACATTGTTCTTTATTTTTATTTCATTAATAATAAAAAGAACATAATTTTATTATTTTATACTAATTTAAAACCTTCAGCGGACCGCCTGACGTTGTTCAGGGACCCCCAAATCAATTTTAATTGTCCACAGACCCCCTGAACAGTTCCGGGGACCTCTGGGGGTCCCCAGGGACCACTTTGGGAACCACTGCTATAGAGGAATATCACTCCTCAATGTTATGTATAAAATCCTCATAAAGCTCATAGCAAGAAAGCTTGAAAAGTATAGTGAATCGATACTAGGGGACTATCAATGTGGATTTCGACAGAATAGATCAACCACAGATCATATTTTTACTATAAGATGTCTCCTAGAGAAATGCTATGAATATAACATCGACATACATCAACTCTATATCGACTACAAAACTGCATATTATAGCATAAATAGGAATTACCTATACAACGCATTACAGTAACTTGGAGTCCCAAATAAACTAACTCGGCTCATATATATATTACAATGGCAAATTCCAAAAGTACAGTCAAGTTACAGGGAGATTACTCAAGGGAGTTCACAGTTGACCGTGGTCTCAGACAAGGAGACTCACTATCATGTATGCTGTTCAACATCACACTAGAGAAAATCATTAGACACATACATGTCAGTTCCAGAGGAACCATAACTATTTCCTGAGAGACATAACAGAACAAAGACCATCAGGAACCTTGTATAGTCAACCACTTCAGTACCTGGCATATGCAGACGATAAAGCGCTGCTGGGAAGAAACAGGAATGACATAGATAAAGCTTTCAAGGAACTCGAATATGCGTCTGCCAAAGCTGGTCTCAATATAAAGGAACCAAAGACAAAATATATGATTATGTCACTAAACACCAACACTGATGATAATATCATAATAAACAAACATAAATTTTAGAGTTACTAACTTCAAATATCTAGGGGCAACTATAAACGAACACAGTGAGATAATTTCGGAAGTCAAAGAAAGTTTAACAGCAGGCAACCGCTCCTACTTCAGCTTACAAAAACTTCTAAGAAGCAAAAACCTCTCAAAGGGAACAAAGAAAATAATATACGCCACTATTATAAGACCGGTAGTAACGTACGCTAGTGAGACTTGGACCCTGACCAAAAAGGTAGAGAACCTACTCAATACTTGGGAGAGAAAAATACTCCGGAAAATATATGGCCCCGTGATAGAAAATAATGTCTGGAGAATTCGCACAAATCAAGAACTATACCATATGTACAAAGACCCACCCATAGTCACATGTATCAAAAAAGGAAGACTACGCTGGGCAGGGCATGTTGAAAGGATGCCAGAATATAGAGCAGCAAAAATCATTTACAGGCAGAAACCAGGAGGCAGACGACTCACTGGTCGCCCAAGACTGAGATGGATTGATGATGTGGAATGGGGGTTCAAGCATGGAAAAAGAAAGCCATCAATCGATCTGAATGGAAGGATGTGGTGGAGCAGGCCAGGGCCCTACATGGGCTGTAGCGCCACAGATGATGATGATGATGATTACGTCACAAAAGCTGCTTGTCTCACAATCCACTAATTGCAGTTCAACTATCCAATAATTTAATTACATAACTACAATGTACATGAGTGCACTTTGAAAATCCTGAATTATCTAGTAATATATATAAACACCCAGTGGTGTGGTTCTGTATGTTTGTTTGTAACGTAACGCTCAAGCGATGTACGACAGTCTACAGCAGTTAGTTTAGTTGAAACGCTGAGGAGCGATGTACGACAGTCTACAGCAGTTAGTTTATTTGCAAAATCGTGTGTTGATGAGCGCTGTAAAAATATTTAATATGATGACGTCATTGTTTGGTGTGCATCGGTACGCAAAATACAACCCCTATTATTATTATTAAATAAATACTTTGCGTACATTTCAGAAAGTTTAATAATTCGTATTTATCATAAAAGGACAAGTTAGTTGGTCTTTAAAAAAAAGGTTGGCGCCGTAGGCGCCCAAAAAACGGGGGCGCCGCAGGCGCCACGGCGCCTGGCACAATCTAGTAAATTATAACATGATACTTTTTATTTTTATGTTTAGCTTGGTGAAGTAGTAGAGTCAGAAGTAGAGAGGAAAGAAGAATCAAACACAAGGGTGCCAACTTCAGCAGATGATTTGAGTGTCAAAGGTCAATGCTCCCCTTTGAGGATTAGAAATGAGGACAAAAATGATGTTGGAGGTAATGAGTTATAAATATTTTAACTTAATTTGAAGGGTTAGCTAAAGTAATGCCCCACAAATATTATTAAGTATATATTAGAGACATATTTCAAAGAAATAAATTAAATACTGGAAATTGAAAGTGATATTGACCCTGAGGAGATGGAGTGAGGTTTGACTTCACAATGTAATGCATTATTGATTTTCATTGCATAAATAATACTTAAATTTAAAAACTTTTGTTTGATCAAATAGGTCAGGATTCCAAGGTTGAGCCCATAACAGGCACAGACCAGGTAGTGATCAACTTTTACTTATTTCATTTTACAGCAAATAAACATAGCTGCAATGTTTTACAAAACAAGTCTAAAAAAAAACAGGCTTAGTATATAGTACTGAAAGTAAAAACACATTTATTAAGATAATAATATTTGTTAAAATAAAGTTTCAGACTAAGGTTTACTTGTATTATTATTAAATATTTTTTAGTGAAATATGTTTCCATTTCTTTAAAAAAATTATGGGTATTATTTAAAGTTCTTAGAAAGTGTAATTTAAAAATCTATAGTCAAAATTCATAGTCTTCCAGGTGTGTATGTGTGGCTGTTATGCTGTGTTCATTTGAAGTCAAAAATAAAACGCAAACTAACTGAGATTCTAATAAAGATATTTTTAAAAAAAACTTGATTACATTTTTTGTCAAGAAGATTTAGTTGGTGTCAAACAAGGGTGTTTACTCTCCCCTATCCTCTTCAACCTCTTCCTTGAAAGAATTATGACAGATGTGCTAGATAACCATGTTGGAATGGTCAGCATCAGAGGGAGAATTTTAACCAACTTACGCTTCGCCGATGACATAGACGGCCTAGCTGACAGCGAGGACGAACTCCTTGCAAAGCTAGAGAAGACAGCAAAGGCCTATGGCATGGAAATCAATGCAGAAAAGACCAAGGTCATGGCAAACAATGAATTCACAAATGAAATTCAAATAAACTGGCAAAAACTTCATAAATATCTAGGGGCTATAATATCTGATGAAGGCTCAAAGCCAGAAATTCTTGCCAGAATGGCCCAAACAACTGCAGCAATAAGCAAACTTTGGCGATGTCAGTCTTCCTGTTTGGTTGTGAGGCTTGGACGCTCACTGCAGACCTCCAAAGAAAAATTAATGCGCAAGAGATGAGATATTTTCAAAAGGTACTAAACATCTCCTACACAGCGCACATCACAAACAAAGCGGTTCGCGATAAAATAAGTGCTGTCATTGGCCCTTACGAGGACCTTCTCACCTCAATTAAAAAGAGGAAATTACAATGGTTTGGACACGTGACAAGATCTGGGGGTCTCTCAAAGACAATATTGCAAGACACAGTCCAGGGAAGAAGAAAAAGAGGAAGACCAAGGAAGAGATGGGAGGACGATATCAAAGAGTGGACCGGCCTGTCATTTGGCGACTCCCAGAAGGCAGTACAGGACCGTGACACATGGCATGTGATAGTGTGTAGTTCAAAATGGTGCCCCAACCACCCAACAACGGGTTAAGGGACAGTTCAGTTCACAATGTTGCCACAACGACCCAACAACGGGTTAAGGGACAGTTCAGTTCACAATGGTGACCCAAGAACGGGTTAAGGGACAGTTAAGTTCACAATGGTGCCCCAAGGACCCAACAATGGGTTAAGGGACAGTTCAGTTCACAATGGTGCCCCAACAACCCAACAATGGGTTAAGGGACAGTTCTGTTCACAATGGTGCCCCAACGACGGGTTTAGGGACAGTTCAGTTCAGTCAGATTTAGTAAAGGAAGTTAGTGGGTTGATTCTAGTATCTAAATAATTGCTTCTTAGCTGTGATACTTGGCTCAGTGATTTCTCTGTTTGCCTGTCAAATATAAATATTTATCTCTTAAACTCCAAAGGTTATGCAGTTGGCCGCTGATAGTCATCCCCCAAATGTTGACAAGTCTCCACTGAGAAATGTCCCTCAGGCTCAGAGTCCACTGAGAAATGTCCCTCAGGCTCAGAGTCCACTGAAATCAGCTTTAGTTGTCGACAAACTCTCCCCAGTGAGCAAAAAGAGGTCAGCGGCATCAAAACACGTTGCTTTTGCTAACGTAAGTCTGCACATTGCTATTCAAACTTAATTAATGTCTTTAAGGCAAAGTTATTTAAAAATAGAATTTTATAATCTTCTGTACAGAATGAGCGCCTGTAACAGATAAGTTATGATAATTCTAGATGAGTTGTTTTTTTTACCATGTTAAAACCACATTTTTAATTTAAGGCAATGACCAATGTTACTGATTTTGATGCCTGTTGTTTTTTTTGTGTGTGTCTCAACATCCTTTTTCAACTTAATTTCTCTACAGTGATGTCTTTAGTGGTAGACTTTCAATGAACTTTTGGTTTTTAGAAGCCTTGCAAATCTGTTTCTGTATTTCAATAGCCAAGAAATAGAACTTCCTTAAATGTTTTGTTTACCTAATTTACTAGCAAAGATAATGATTAAATCCCTATGTACAGGTAGACGAAGCTCATGATGATGTTGACACCAAAGTTGAACAAGAGTCACAAGATCAGAGAGGTAAACTGATTTTTATAAATACACTGCAACCTTGTTATGTTGAGGCCAGAAAGCATTCAGATCACCAATAGAGATCTACAAAGACCAGCATTGCAGCAATATTAACACAGGCTTGAAATCATAAGTATCTTACTTTTCAAATATACAAACAAAAATTAGGAACTACTTTGAACCTTCAACCCTAGGTGATGATTACTTAATTTTAATCTCTTCATGAACAAAGTTTTTAAAAAATTTTGCACATGACCATCTGTTATGAATGAACATTTATTATTATTTTAAAAATGGTTGCTATTTAAATTTTCTCAAAATATTGAAATGAGCAACTGAAAACCTTGTAATTTATGTGCATAATTTGTATTTGTAAATGTCAAGCCATGGTAAGGGCTGTTAATCATATGTGCTTCAAGTCAATTTCTAATTTATTTATAAAGTTTCTTCTTAAACCCACTCAGGACTTTTCCAGCTGGGCCAGAGAGGGAAAATAAATAGACGTCAAGCCAAGAAAAAAAAATTGGAAGCAGAGTCTGTCGAAGCTCTTGGCGTTGAAAGTAATGAAAGTGTCCAACCTTCAGTAGCTTCCCCTTCCCCAACCAGACAAAGCCCAAGAAAACTACTTATTGAAGGGTCTCGTCAAGGGGATGTAAATGTAGTACCAGCTGAAGTAACGAGACAGAAAAGAGGAAAAAGTAAAGTCAAATTGGAAGAAAATGCAAATGAAAGTGTCCAACCTTCAGTAGCTTCCCCTTCCCCTAGGAAAGTAACAATCGAAAGGTCCTGTCAGGAGGATGTCAGTGAAATGCCAGCTGTAGTGACAACAAGAGAGAAAAGAAGAAGAAATAAAGTCAAATGTCATTCAGAAGAAAATGTAACTAAAGAAGACAGTACGCTGGCCCCAACTGAAGATGTTGAGCCTGTTATTAAAAAGGGTAAAAAAGTTTCACCAGAAGCTGACCCAGGGTCAGATGGAGAAGCTGTCGTCACCAGTGTCAGGTCCTCCAGACGAAGTCAAGCTGTCGTCACCAGCGTCAGGTCCCCAGGACGAAGTCAAGCTAAATCTCCTGAGAGGGGCATACCAGGGGAGACAAGTGAGCTAACGAGTGAGGCGTCATCAGAACATGAAACATTTACAGCAGTTAAATCTAAAGAGGGTAATGAAACCAAAGAAACTGCTTCCGTAGTGTCAGAAGGTAATGAAAAGAAAAATGATGAGTCACATGAAGCCAAACAAGTCGCGGAAACCAAGAGAAAAAATTCCCAGGGCAAGAAAAAATTAAATAAGAAAGTAAGTGAAGTTGAGATACCGAGTGAAATGGTGAAGAAGACTCTAACAGTGACCAGCGATACTTCTTCAAGGGGTAGAAGGGTCAGCTTTCAGCCAGCCTTTCTAAAAGATTTTGAAACTGATCGCAAGAATTCCAATCGAGGGAAATCTTTGACAGCAAACAAAAACTCACCCGGAACCGGAGAACCTGAAAAAGTTGATGATGTCACTGATGATGAAATCATCAGAGGCAGAAAGAGAAAGGTCAAGGCGTCAACACCAGCGGGCGTTGAACCAATTGATGAGAAGGAAGTGCTGCAACCAATGACAGGAAAGGGGAGAACAAAGAAGGGACAGTCTCGAACAACAGAAATGAGCCCAGTTGTCAGAAATGAAGCTGACACCACTGAGTTGAAAGAACTAGATAAAAAAGAAATGGTATTAGAACAAGATAAGGCTACGATAGAATCAAAAGTTACTGAACAGAAAACAGCTGAGACAAGGGTTAAGTCCACCAGAAAGAGAGGAAAAAACAGCAACGGAGGCGCCAGCAACAGCAACGGAGGCAACAGCAACGGAGGCAACAGCAACGGAGGCGCAAGCAACAGCAACAATTTGCAGAATGAAGAGATACAAGACAAGGAGAAATCAAAAGTTCAGGCACAAGAAGAATGTCCTGAAAGTGACGGTGCCTCCAATGATATTGCTCAGCCCGCGGTTGCTGTTAAACGAGCGCGCCGCGGCCAACAAGCTGCAAGCACCCTCCTTCAGGCTACGACGGAACAAGACCCTGATTTTAAAGTGTTAGCTACTAATCCCAGAAGAAAATCTGTCCCTGCCCAAAAGAGCCAAAGCTGCCCGACCCTAAAGTCAAACTCTAAGGCCAGTGTTGTAGATGACCAGAGCTCACCAGAAGATTCCAGAAACCAGCAGGTTACAGCAAAGACAAGCACTGGTCGGGGGAGGGCAAGGAAGTCTGAAGCTCTTACAACTGATGCCAAAAATGATTTTAACACTTTTGAAAACGAACCAAGTACAATGGAGTCTGTCTCAGAAGATAAACCTCCAGTGACTCCTACGTCTAAGAGGAAAGCCAGTGGTAGAGTAGAGGTAAGAATAGCTTGAAATAACTTATTGGAAAACTTGAACCTGATGTCATATTGATGGTAAAATTATTAGGGAATCATTGTTGTTCAATTAATATTATTTTTAAAAAATAATAAAGTCCTAACAAAACTGAATGATGATTTAGAGCACATTGCTAAGTCATCAAAATAGAGTTGAATGAAAGAAACATTTGTACTTGAATCAATCAAGGCCAATTGATATAACAATGTCATTGGCAATGAAATATTTTGTATCATTGGTGGATTCATAAAGAACCTTGAAAAAAAAATTATTGAGTAAATCTTATACTTTTATATGTTTTTTTTAAAGATGCTAATATATTTGATTTTAACCCCACCTTCTTTTGATTTTTGTGTGCCCATGTTCAGGTATCTGAGACCCCCTCTAAAAGATTATCACTTTCATCAACCCCTAAACGTCAAAACAAAGAGGAAAATGCAGAGCTGTTGAACACTCCGACCTTACGCAAGTCCACCACAGAGAATAAGCCAAAGGTCATGTTTACAGGAGTCATTGATGAACAAGGGGAAAAGGTATTGTAATGGAATATAACATAATTTTTCCCTTTCTAATAAATTATTCAAAGCTATGTTTTGTGTTGTCTCAGGTAAACTCCCTCATAACTCAGCAGTTGATGGACAATAGCCCCCCCCCACCCTTTACTTTAAAATAAAGAGAAAATTACCTCCCCTTCTCCCCACACTTTGTTTGCCACTGTATTAAAAAATTTTTGTTAGCCTGATTATGTCTACTTTTTTAAGAGGTAAAAGTTTCTTTCATATTTTTCAAAATTTCACATTAAAGACATTTGTCTAAAAAAAACTGGTTGAGAAATTGTGAAAGTGATTTTTACCTAACTTAGATAGTAAAAAAAAAAAGTGTTGCCTGAGTGACAGGGTAATGATGCCTTAAAAATAGTATGATTTTTATTCACAGATTGTGAGAGAACTTGGAGGGGAGATTGCATCCAGTATCCACGAATGCTCACATTTGATCACTGACAAGGTGGATAATTACTTTTAAATGCTGCATAAACTTATGCTGAATGTAGATATTTTATGTATCTTTAAAAAGAGCATGACAAAATACTCTTTTATTCCATTATTTACAATTACATTTTACAAGGTTAATACCCAGGTTCTTTATATTCTCGCCAACTATTGCAGTAAAAGTTGATAATGAAGTAGTTTATTCGTTATCCCAAAAGTACCTAAAGTCTCATTAATCATGTCATATTTACAAAAACATTTGCTAACATGATCCACAAAATGAGATTCTGCTTTGAAAAACTCCTTTGCTTTTGTTGTAATTGTAATAGTGATGATTATAAGCAAATAAGTCACTATGTATTATCATATCTTCAGGTGCGGCGTACTGTAAAATTTCTTAGTGGATTGTCCAAAGGACTGCCCATAGTCTCATCTCAATGGCTTGACAGCAGCAAACGAGCAGGAACTTTTCTAGGTATGCTGTTGAAATAGTGCACTCAAAATTTATGATTTTTAACTCCACTGTTTATATTCCATTATTTTGTAAAGTGATTGTAAATTTATAGAAACTGGATTTTTCAATCTTTGTTTAAAATTGGGAAATTTAACCCTTTAGTTCCCAGGTAGACTGTCTTGTGTTTTATTTTGATAGACATCAGAATATGATACTGTATTGACCATTGAACTCTTTCAATGTTTAACATGAAGATTGATTTCATTTCCTCATCTCACAATATTCAGCTCTTGACACTGTGGCACTGATCAATGTTTCTGTCTGTTTGAGTAGATGGCCACAAATACCTGGTGTCAGATGAGGCCATGGAGAAGCAGTACAAGTTTGTCTTGTCCTCGTCCATATCCAAGGCCGCCCATAAACCAGTGTTTCAAGGGTTCAAAGTTCACGTTTCCAAGTCCGTCCATCCAGACCCTGCCCAGATGCAAGAGATTTTACAGTGTGCCGGGGCAAAGTACTTGAAAACGATGCCGAAAAAAATGTCCGAGAATACTGTGGTGGTGTCTTGTCCCGAGGACGAGGAACTGTGTCAGCCAGCAATCAAAGCCGGGATACCTGTAGTTGAGGCTGAGTTTGTTTTGACTGGAATCTTACGTCAGGAAGTGGATCTCAAATCGTATCCTTTTCAAAATTTGCGTTATGGATAATTTCCATATTAATATTGACAAAGAAAAAATGAAATAAATAAATTCAAATTATTTTATTCCTGGAAAAGAACTAACCCAAACTAAAGATGCAAAATGTTTGGGAGTCATAATAAATGAGAAACTATCTTGGAATTCCCATGTCAATGAAGTTATTAAAAAATCAAACAAAATATTAGGTTTTATAAAAAGAAACTTTTACAAATGTAACAAAGATATAAAACTAAAACTAAAATGCTACCTCACCCTGGTGAGAGCTTTACTAGAATATGGATCTCCTGTATGGGACCCATCCACCAAAGAAAATATTGATAAGTTAGAACAAATTCAAAAAAGAGCTGCCAGATTTATTACTGGAGAATATTCAAAACTCACAAGAGTAACACCATTAGTTAAATCATTAAAGCTTAAAACACTAGAGGATAGAAGAACCAAGAGTAAACTAGTAATTATACATAAAGCAATTAACTCCAATTTAGAAATACAACACAAAGATAACTCAATACAACCCTCAGATAGACATAAGGATAAAAACACCTTTCTTATCCCATGTGCAAGAACAAACACATACAAGTTTTCTTTCTTCCCTTCCGGTATTCGGGCGTGGAATGGGTTGCCTGAAGAAACCAGGAAAACCAACACTTTATCATCATTTAAAACTCTAATAAGAACTCAGGACTAAACACAAATCATAGATAAACATAGGACGCAATAATCTTCTGTATAGAAGGAGTGTCTGTAACATATAAGATAAGATTATCCATTGTATTTTCAGTAAGGTTTGTTTTTTAAAAATTTATAAATAATGTCATAAAAGTTAAAACAAAAAAATAAAGATCTAGACTCACCACATGTCAGACATTTGACAAATGCTGTGGTGCTTGTTTATCTTTATTAGTGTACTCAGTGCTATTTGTTCAATGGACATATGTGTACTCGGTAACTTGAAGAATATCAAAGACAATAACTATTTGAAGAGATTCCGAACTATGTTTTTTGACAAATTTTATATCAAAGAAGATAACTATTTGATGAGATTCAGAAAACCTATTATTTTGACAAAGTTTTTGTAGCAAAATAACCTCCAAAACTCTGCAACTTCTTAGCCAATCCATTTAAGGTATTGAAGAAATTATATTTTACGCTGTCTAATTCCCTTTTTTTCACATTCTTCTGATTTTTAGAACAAATTTTATAGTTTGCCAAAGTAAAATCAATTTTAATGGGTGTAAAAAAACATCATCATCATCAATAAAATGCTCCTTGACTTGAAGCAGATACTCCATCTTCACTGCAGCAAAGTCCAACTCTACAGTAAACTCTGAGTCTACTGACAAAAGAAGGTCAAAGAAAAAATAATTTGAATCACTGTTCACCAATGAATGGTAATTTGAAATGAGGGCTTTCAATAAATGTATCCCTGGTAACTAATGAAGTGTTATCTGGGAGTATTTAATTTACTTGTCTTGAAACAAAAATTCACTTTGAGAAGAATCTGATGCTTTAGATTTAGTATCTGATTACTTTTGACTCAGTCAAAATCATGGCTTCTATTTTGTTATTGTTCATTCAGTATTCATTAATATGTTCTAACCATAATTAACCCCTTTAAACTAGATGCTGGTGTAAACTGAACTTAATGGTCTTTTGATATCAAGAACTATATACACTTATTCATAAACCAACTTTATAAAAAAAACACAACAAAAAAAAAAAAAAAACAGGAAATGTTGGTGTGCTTTTGATTCAGAAATAATCACCAAAAAAAATGTATTAAATTAACAGCAGAGGCGTCTCTAGGGTTGGTGTCACCCGGGGCGGTAGCTCATGGTGTCATCCCCTCATGATTTAACCCATAAACCTCCTCCGAGTTTTCCAGTGCAAAATAACGGGAATATATAGAATTTTACGGTCTGATGGTGTCACCTGGGGCGGCGCGCCCCCACCGCACCCCCTAGCGACGCCACTGATTAACAGATGTCTAATTAAAGCCGTGTGGTGAATTGTATCCCATTATCTTAGTTTGGGACTTCTATGACTGGAAAATTACCAGTAGGATCATCTGTGTTGTTTTGCTCAAATTTTTCAAGTCTTCATTATAAAAAGATATTTTAAAAAAAACAGTGCTGAAATGCTTTTACTGTTATCTTATTTTATCACAACTTTTAGGCACATAAACTAAAGTCTTATGAATGAGTATATGTGGTGATAAATAAAACTGACATCCAAAATGCTGCCCAGCCTTTATATTAGAGAGGAATTTAAATATAGAATTTGCAGCCATACTATTTTGTCATTCAAAATATAGCACAAATCATCAGGGCATTATTTAAACATAAGAGAAAATTAAAAACTTCAAAGGATGTCCCATCAATGTTTTTTTGAGGAAAGGTTAGATGTAAATTTTATGGTGTCACCCGATATACTGGTTGTGGAATTGAGACATAGTGTATTTGCTCTGACTTCCTTTCTTTTAAGTTTAAGAGATTTTAAAAAGTTTTTTGTGAACTTGGCTATTATAATTTGATTCATTTGTAACCTTGTAAATAACTATGATTGAGCTGTACATATTTGCAATATTTCATTTGTATGTTTGTCAACCTTGCATTTGCCAATGGACTGTACATGGAAGTGTCATATTTTCAATGAAATAAAAGTAATAAATTATTTATTAAAATTTTGATTGAACGTTAAAAAAATCATTTCTGACTTTGGCAGAAGTTTGGAGATGAGATATGTTAAAATGTAGGAAAGGACTGGATTCTGGTCAGGTTTATGGCCTTCCTTCTCCATGTCTGGGCTCCATATAGCAGCACAGGTTTAACCAAAGTTGGATGGTTGGTGGTTCTTTTTTTCCCCCGCGTTTTCTTTAAGTGTCGTCCATAAAGTACGTCACGCTATTTTGACCATTTTTAACCTCCCCCTGTCACAAATCTCGGAACCCCCCCCCCCCCCAAAGTACGTCACGCTTTCGAACAAAAATGTATTTTTATTAAGAAAATAATTAAAATTTAATTATAAAGCACGGTGATGTCACATTTGACCGGACCCCCTCCCCTTGTCACACTTTCTTATTATTCGTATTTTTACACATATTCCCCGCGGGTTATAACAGATTTTACAAACTCCGCACCCCTTCCCCCGTGGGGTATCTGAATTTAATTTTTTTTTTTTATTTTAAAAACTGAATAATGCATCAATGGCACTAGTACACTGTACTTGCAAAACACGAAAATAAAATTTGATTTTGTATAACTCCTGGTTCATTATTTACCTGTAATCGTTTGACAGTACGTATCTGATGTTATTACGTGGTGAGATATATAATATTTATATATATATATATATATATATATATACTATATATAGCCTACATATATTAGGGGCAAGTACACGGCTTCGCACAGGTTTTAAATTAGGTTTTCTGTAGAAGAGTACACAACTTTTTATTTGCATGCTATAAACTATAAAAGGCTACAATTATCTTAAAGCAATGTGATAGATAACATTTTTGGCAGTTCCAATCGGAGTTTGTACACAAAGTGTCTGCAAGTCTATACCAACAATCCTAAGAGACTGGCGCACCAGTTATGACTAATTCTTCCTGGTAGTGTACTTAACATTTTCTCGAATGTCTACATACACTGGAAATAGTGGAATGTGTGTTTCAAGTTTTTATATAGCTTATATTAGTAAATACTACATCTGGGCCAACGGTTCCCATTTATTGATAATTTAAATATTTTTTCGCCTGTTACCATTGCAGAAGTGTACTCAACGGTAATTTTCAACAAAACCTGTTTCAGAACCTTATCCATGTAATGTTATGTACGAGTAGGCCTACTAAATTTCACGTTTTTTTTAATATCTGGATTTTGTTAATATTACTCATTAAAGAAAAAAAAAGTACATTTGGGCCCCCGGCAACCCATGAGTGGGATTCTTAAAATTCTTTTTCGCAAATTGTCATCGGGAGAGTGTACTTAACAACTTGACAAAGTTTTATGATTCTACCTACACGGGAAATATGAGAATTAGTGATTTTCGGTTTTTATATAGTCATATAAGGAAAAAAACTAGGCCCCCGGCCCTCTGAAAGATATAATTTAAATATATTTTCACCTGTTACCATTGCGGAAGTGTACTGAATAATTTTCTAAAACTTCATGCTTCTGCGTCCTCGGGAAATAGGAGAATTGGTGATTTTTAATTTTTATATAGCTCAGATTAAAAAAAAAAGTTTTGGGGCCCCCGGCGCCCATGAGTGTAAATTTATGGAACGAAACCTATTTAAGAACCTTCCCCATAAAATTTTGTGTACGTTTACCAAATTTCACTTTATTTGGTTGTCTGGATCTTGAGTTAATAGGGAACAGACAGACAGACAGACAGACAGACACACGGACAACAAATGCGTCTTATTTGTATATAGATATATACATAATTACAGTTCATTGAACTTTAGTCGCTCAGCGTGATATGACTTCTCAAATGTGGTGGGATAGTGCGGGCTGTAAGAGTGGGTGGGCTATACCGTTATACCATAACTTTTTTTTTTAACAGGCTCTAAAAATTCTGCGGCGTATATGCGTGGGCGGGTTATCTTCGTGTGCGGGGAATATGGTACCGTATGAACGGCCCCTTAAATGCAGCACTGCCATTATGTCGTTGAACTTTATGAAAAGATACCAAAACCCCTATTGTTGGGTAGACATTTTGTTCACATTGTGGTACACACTTGTTGGCTGTCCTTAAATTTTAGATACGACTCAACAACCAGGATGTGTCTAAACCCTACACATTAGTTAACACATTAATTAACCCCCGAGGTTCTGGTTGGGAGGGTGGGAGCTAGTGTGTCACGCAATCCCCTCGTATGCCATGGCTTCTGAACTGTGCTCCACCTGCCAAAAGCCCAGCATGTTCGGTGCGCCATAGTAAAGAACGTAGGACGCAAAAATCTATATATAGATCGATCATCTGTAAAGTTTTTAAAAAAAAGCCTTAATGGCTCCTCATTGACGGTGGCAAACCGATTATTCTTTCTCGTCTTTCGTCGCAATATTCCTCTGATATGTGCCGAACATTTGTCACTAGAATCTGTACTAAGAATTGAAGTTTCCCACCACTTTTTAGTATTTCAACTTCTTCTTCGCTAAGTTCCTTCCCAACCACCCCGCCCCTCATTTTAGGCTCGCCGCCCCAGAATTTCCGGGTTTTCCCTATAACTGTGTTTTCATTAAATAAAAAAAAATCCCCTGCAGTTTCACAAATCCTGCTATGACCTATGAATACTATGATCACCTATGCCTATGCAGACACGTCGACGAATTTTTCCAGATAAATATAGTAAGAACATTAACCGATACGACTGACAAGAGTGACAGTGTGGTAATTAGGTCATGTGTGTGGCGGGAGAGGGATAAGTAGATAAGCATACTAGCAAGCGACAGCGTTCCAGTTCATCTAGATTAATCTAGAAGCTGTGGTAACCGGACATAGTGAATGTGAGGTAAGTGAAGTCAATCAACTTAATACAATTTTTAAACGCGTGTAAATGAAAATAGAAACAAGCATCTGTACCTCAGTTTACTAATAAAGTTTAACAGTAAGAAGAGATGTTGACGCACAGCTGGGAACAGCGTGGAGCCGTCATAGTCGTAGTCAGAGCCGTCTTAACGCATAGTATAGATAGGTCCGTTAGGCATTTGCCCGGTGGCCCACGAGCATAATGAGCCCATGGGAGTATTTTATTTATATAAATATTATGTTTATTTTTTTTATTCCTGCGAGGGGGGCACACTCATTCTTTTCCCAGGTGCCCAAACTATTTCTTTGCCCAGAGGCCCAAACTATTTCTTTGCCCAAAGACCCAAAAGTTGTGAAGGTGGCTCTGGTCGTGACCTGTTAACGCCGCGTCACTTGCCAATAATCGTCTGTATAGAAGGAGCGTCTGTATAGATTAGACAAGACGTTCGTTGAACTGTTAAAACAGAACTCTGGGTAGTCCCCTCCTCACAAACACTCTCCGACCAGTGGCGTAGTTAGGGATTTGGGGGCCCTGGGGACTTGGCCTCTTTAGGGGGCCCTACATACAAGGCGGTGGCGTAATATTGAATGTAAAAAAAAATTCGGACATTCCTTTGGAGGCCCCTTCAAGTAGGGGCCTGGGGGGCATTTCAAATTTGGACCTCCTCCCCCTCCCCTAGCTACGCCACTAACTCCAACCTCTACTTTTGAAATTCATTGTATCTGAAACTCTCTACCCTGGTAAAAATGCAGTTACACCAAAAATACATTCAAATTAATAACATTTTAACTCACTAAACGTTCTATTTATGAAAACCAAGAGCGTGTTACTCTGCAACGATACGGTTTTATCTACTAGGGCTAGGGGTAACATAATAGTAATAAGACGCAATGGCAAACCGTAGTTTTGTTGTGGTAGCTGTCACTGTAGGAAACACAGATGTCGGAAATGGAAATAGGGGTTTAAGTTCTATTGTGGCAATCTTAAAAGTTTCCGCCATGATTTAAATCCAGAACAACGGTAGAGTTGTCTTGATCGTAGTTTGAAGACCACCGTCATTTGCAGGCTCGCATTTAAATGTGGTAAGGCCCTAAGCTGTTTAAGATATAGGGGCCCTTCTAAGTCCAGATATTCAGTGTCAAATATGATTTTCGGATACGTAGAGCGGGAAACTGCAACACATCTAAGAATTACGTAGATAGTAAAATAGAAATCAATCTTTAACTTAACATTGGTGAAACTTAATAATTATTTAGTTTATAATTGTCGGTAGTCTATTGTGGGGGTACATTTTCTTGTAAGGTATGTTACCAAAGCTTTTATATGGTCTATTGAATTTTCATGACTTTGATCTTAATAAGCTTTGGCCAATCACAAATTCCATTGGATGATAATGGTAAAAAAAAACAAACACACATTTAAAAATAGTTTACACACGAAAGACCACACACCAATTGCTGGCGAATATAGACAATAAATAAAAAAAAAAAAACAACGTAAAAAACAAGCTTTGACTATAAATCATTTATATACGAGACAGAACAAACAGCTTGTTCATTATAATACGCATAGCACGACAATCTAAAATACCAAAATTTTAGTTATGTCTCATATAGCCTAAAGGATTTATTTGAAAAAAGAAACTACTACAGCCTGCCTGCTTAATTTCAGCTCAATTTCATCACGAGAAAAGGTTATATAATCACGTTTAATATAATGCGCACTATGCGACAGATTACTAGCATAAACATTTACAGATAGGGAATATATTTTTTAAAAAGTATCGTCAATATAATGCGCACCGCACCGCTCTACAGAAAATTATTAAAAATGTTGCTCAATAAAATACGCACCAAAACACTAAAGCCCATCAATTAACATGCCTCATTGAGATAAATAGAGGTAATCTAAAAATTCATTCATTTAAATTACCGTACATTCGATCGATCTGATAGATCATATTTGATAGATCATTTTTATCATCGGCACGAGTCTGCTTGCAAAATTTCAGCTCGCTTCCATACGAGGAAGTGGGTTCAAAATCGATCAAAGTTTTTTCGACATTCAAGCAAGCATGCAATGAAGCAGACGCCACGAGTTAATAAAAAGGATTTCAACATGTTCATAAATAACTATTGATAAAAAATCCTGCGCTGCGCCGAGATGGAAACAGTAGAACCTCTACGACCACGAGGTTATGGGACACATACACACACGCACACTCCCACGCACGCGCGCGCACACACACACACACAAAAACAACAACTCACTGAAACAATTTTTTCTTTCTTTTTTTAAATTTTTTTTTTTTAAGGGGTGGAGGGGGGCTCCCAACAAAGTAGAGGCTTAAGCTACTGATTGTGTGTAGCTTATAAGTAAATCCTGCACTGGTCATTTACCATCTCCAGCAGTTGATCTCTTTGGACAGACTGCTAGATTATTCGCCTGGTTTGTTGACGAAAAGGTCGTGGATCCATTCCTTACCAGTTCATAGGTCTTTTGTCGTTGGGAAATAGCTCAAACTCCTTTAAAATAAAAGCCAACTGGTCGTGCACTCATTGAGAGAATGAGCGCCCAGACTCAGTCTAGCCTAGAGTCGCCGCTAGTGTTTCAAACATGTGTCTGTTCACTAAGGGTGTACCGGATTTCGGCTCCGGCTAATCCGGAATCCGGCAACTTTTACAGAATTTCACTTAATAAATTCGTTCAAATCCAGCTGGCCGGTAAAGCCATAAAATATGTAAATATATAATTGATCCGAAAAATCTGCCTTCGGCTCCGATTCCGGCCTGATTTCAGTTCATAAATCCGACCAAATCTGGCTGAAGCCGGATTTCAATCCGGTACACCCTTTCTGTTCTTGCGCAATTCCCACAACCCAGTTTTATTGTAAAAGCAGCTATATATACGATTTCCGGTATAAGTCTGTAAATTTAACTGGATTACATTACCACTGCTGTTCGCCCTTGAAGATTTTTATTAAGAAAGTTTAGATGTCTTGTAACATCAACTAAAAATACAAAATTTGCCCATCAAGCAGGATCAGACAGTTCTGGAATTGTTTATTCCTTTTTTTCCAGGATGAATAACTCCGTTTCTTATTTAAGTGCGTAGAGACCCTTAAGTGCTGTTCCCCAAGTGAGCCACCGTAGGGACCATCCATAAAGTACGTCACGCCATTTTTGACAATTTTAACACCCCCCCCCCGTCACAAACTGTCACAAACCTCGGACCTCCCCTAAAATACGTCCCACTTTCAAACAAAAATATTTTTTTAAATTAACAAAATAATTTTAAAAAATAACACAAAACACCGTGACGTAACTCATGGCCGGACACGTCCTCCCCCTGTCACAAACTGTCACACTTTCTTACACCCCCTCCCCTCTCTGGAGCGTGACGTACTTTATGGACGGCCCCTTATACCATTGTGATACACACCATCTTCGTATTCTCCCTGGATCTCAATAACAAAGTCTAGTAATAGGTAAACAATAAAACTTTTTCGAGTTTTAAGGTACTCAAAACAGTACAAACGTTCGATTTCTAAAAATAACTTTAATGTCATTACAGAAATACTGCGTCCGTAAATCAGTTATTTAAGATGACCCCGTGAGCCAGTGAAAATTTAAGCGCGGGCCGTGTCTTGCCCGCGGGCCGGACTTTGGACACCCTTGCGCTAAATGCCAACTTTAATGACAAAAAGTGATTTCAAACATGGCCAATTTCAAATAGAAAATAGTTTTGAAAATACGGCCTTAACTGGAAGGAGGGCGAATTTAAGTGACGTCATAATGTAGGGGGGGGGGGTCTAAATTTTTTATGACGACTTGTGGCGGCGGGGAGGGGGGGAAGGAGTGGGTGAAAAATCGTTTAATATCACGTGGCATCATTTATTGTCGGCCCTTTAATAGTGAGTGAATATTGACTTTACTTTAATTTTTATAACAATCTTCAGGCTGTTTCCAAAATGGAAGGCAGACCTTTTGTTCCAGAGAGATGTTTTATTGACGAAGAATTAAACGTTATCCCAGTCGCCACAAGCTGTCCAAAAGTGGAGACTCACCAGAATTATCATTATTTGAAAAACTTGACTCTAGATAACCTGCCAGAGCTGTGGAGAAATGAAAATGTTCTACAAGACTTAAAAGTAAGTATTAAAATGATTTTCTGATTTCTAGAATGCTCCTGTAATTTAGTTACAGACTGATTATCATATATTCTAGTAGTAAAACTTAACTTTAGTGCACAATGAGTAGTCTAAAAATAGACTACTTCAGAAAAATAATATTTAGAAAAACACACACAAAAAGAGTTGTTTTTTTTAAAATGAATTAGTCTAGATTCTAAATGAATTCTCAATGTTTTGATTGATATTAATGGATTATTAAATCATTGATCTAATTTTTATCAGGAATTATGTATTTCTGATATTATTTATGTTGTAATTCATTGTAATGATATCTTACGCA
This sequence comes from Radix auricularia, assembly GCA_002072015.1. Classification (NCBI taxonomy): domain Eukaryota; kingdom Metazoa; phylum Mollusca; class Gastropoda; family Lymnaeidae; genus Radix; species Radix auricularia. The sequence continues at coordinate 58,632 of MUZC01000363.1, read as the reverse complement.
ATTTGAGATGAGCGTCTACATTTTTAAGTACACTTTTATTATGAAATAAATATTTAAATGCAACTTTTTGACCGTGATAGTTGAGGAACATCATAATAGTAATAATAATAATAATAAAATGATGATTTATATAGCGCTGTATCCCAGCAAGGAGCCAGGCTCACAGCGCTTTACATGGAAACAAAAATACATATATAAATAAAAAGAAACATTCATAGCATATTAACTACATAAATAACAATACGGTATACTCAATACATCAGCTACGCTAATCAATTACAGAAATGTGGTTTTATTATTTTTGAAAATAAATTTTAAAGAGATGTGTCTTAAGTGTCATAAACAGAATCACTATGTTGCCTGTTTGAATTTGACCGTGATAGTTGAGGAACATCATAATAGTAATAGTCATAAACAGAATCACTATGTTGCCTGTATGAATTTGCTCTACGCAAAAGCGTAAATCATTGTCATATTCTAAATTCCTGGATTCATTATTATTTCAGAGGGTGGCTAGACGTGTTGTTCATCTTACTATCATCAAACGAAGTCCTTCCCGTAGGTATGGCAAGGAAATAAATTATTCCACGGGTTCAGGGTTCATAACCTTTCACCCTAAATTTGGAGCAATAATCAACACCAGCAAGCATGTGGTCTTTGATCCATTTGAAGCCAGACACACCATAATCAGGCCCTTTTATGACGATGATGATGACATCTTACAAGACATTTTAGCTGTGAAACACATGAAAAATCAGATACTCAATAAAGAGACCGAATGCCTACCAGCCGCCTCCTTGTTTTTATTCAGAGGAAGTGACCGCTACTTTAGATCTGTCATGGCAAGTGATTACACTTCATTTTCATGTGAACCTCCACTGCATACTTTATTTACCCCAGAGGAAATTGAATTATCTGCTCCTGCCTTTTCTTGGTGGAAGTTCAGCCTACGCAAACTGGTTTTATCTCCCCAAGTAGACCTTGATGTAGCCATTATTTCTCATCCTCACAGTCAGCCAAAACAAATTTCATTTGGAAAGTAAGTTGTGTAAATTCGGCAGATTAAAACATATGTGAGTCATGAATTTCTTGAAGAGCACCTAACTTAGAAAAGCATTAAAATTCTCAGATACTTTAAACAAAAGTGTTCAAAAAGTGGGTGAGACAGCAATCAGGATTATAGATTAGGAGATTGAACGTTTTGACAAAAAACCTTCTGCAACGAACAAATGAAACGGTTATAAATTAAAGAAATAAAAACATTGCTCCTGTGAAATCGATAGAGAGCCGAAGAGAGCAAAAGGTGTGTTTCAGATGCGTCACTAGGGTTGGTGTCACCCGGGGCAGTAGCTCATGGTGTCACCCGGGGCGGTAGCTCCTGGTGTCACCCCGTCATGATTTAACCCATAGAACTCCTCCGAGTTTTCCAGTGTCAAATAATGGGAATATATAGAATTTTACAGTCTGGTGTCACCCCCTTGATGGTGTCACCCGGGGCGGCCGCCCCCACCGCACCCCCTAGCGACGCCACTGATGTGTTTGAATGTAGCTGGCAAGTGCAGTATTTACGGGCATGTGTAAATTAATTCACTTAATTTAATTCATTGGTTTCAGTTGAACAAATTAAATCAATTTTAAAGACGACTGCTAGGCCTTAAGTAAATCAATATCTTAAATCACCAAAGCAAGTATTGCATTCATCTTTAAAAATATATGTATAATTAAAAAATAATGAGCAAAATCAAATGTAAAAAAAATTCATAATTATTAGTTCTTGGCTTTCTTTAAATATATTATGGTATGTTAAATACATGTAATACATTTTTTATACAAACTTATTATTTCAGAATGACACGTTTAGTAAACATTTTGCCTGCTCTCTATGATGCTTCAACATGTTCAGGATCAAGTGGTGCCCCAGTTATTAGATTTAATATGGACAGCAGCCATTACCTCAGTGCTGGCCAGTTTGTTCATCATGGACACAACAAACAGATTCTAAATTTAGCCATGGGGACTGTCAGGCCACCGATTGCTTTACCTTATGCCTACATACTAGATACAAATGTACTCTTTCATATAAATTAATTAATATCTGATATATTTTGTATTTGAATTTCTATTTAAGGTGTTATTAACACTTAAAAACAAAACGCAGTGGCACATTCAATAATTCTTATTTAATTTACTTATTATTTTTATTTTTTTCCTGATTTTAGAGAGGAAAAAATATTGTTTTCATGTTGAGAATAATTAAATTCTCATTTGTGATTTTTATTTTTGAATGCATTTCATTTTCTTTGCTCAATTGTATCTTAAAATTTAACAATCCAACATAAGCATAGAGATAACTGTAAATAAAAGAGCCCCTTTATTTCTACAGAGACAGCTATGTCAAGCTATAGACATACTCTATGAGCCCGTGTTGTACTGGACCTTATTTATCTGTGACTTTCTATATTTAGAAGGAACAGTTCGCAGTTCACTTGATGTCTTTGCATACACTAGTAGTTTTGTCGCCCTTATACTTTCTAGTAAGTTATAAGTATAAAGAAAAGAGAGTTACATTTTTTTAAAAAAAGCAAATGACTTATAAAAATGTACATTTTTACATTTGTTTACAATGGGACATTTATAAAAAAATATTTGAACATTATAAATAATATCTAGACCACTTTATTTAATTATTTTTTTAGGGCTGCCAAAATTAACAATTAACTTCTTGACTAATCGGTAAATTCTTTTATCGATTAAAATTATTTTAATAGATAAAATAGCGATTAAGGTGAGTGTTCATTTTTTAAACAATCTGTTTGATTTATTACTAAATGATTAATTATAAATAATTAATAATAGTTTGCTTTTTTATGTACAAACTTCTTCATTTTAAAAAAAAAAAGACTTTTAAAGTGTAAACTTTAAAATACAGCATTTTTTAAATTAGTAAATTGATATAAAAAATTAAATATTGTTTTCACTTAATTAGCAATAACAAATTTTAAATAAAAAAATGTTATTAAAATTTTTAAAAAAATGTTAATTGCCTGTTTTTGTTACTTCCCTTGAAATTTTCAGTTCAATGACAGCATGAATCTTATTTTTAGCTTAATCAAAATTATCGATTAATTATTCGGTAATTTTTCAAAAGTTAACGATTAAATTTTAATTAATCGATAACAGCCCAAATTTTTTATAAATGACTTTTTTTAAAATTAAGTTTATTTTTCATCATGTTTACGAAATCTGATAGAAACATTTGAGATCTTCCAATCAAGTTTGAACATTAACAATAATACTTAATACCCAGACCACTTTATTTAAACTTAATTGGAAGCGCTCAGATGTTTCTTTCAGATTTGGTAAATATGATGAGAAATACATTTGATTATAAAAAACGTATATAACCATATTTCTTGTAAGCATCCTAAATTTTCATTTCTTTGAAAGTTATAATTGTGGTTATTACCTCAACAGCAGGTGATAATTTAATTTGATATTTTTATTGCAGTGAATTGTTTGCTGTTCAAGATCCTTTTTAGTTGTTTCTGGCTGCATATTTCCTGCACCACTATCTGGTCATTGAAAAAAGCTGGATGTTACTTTGCTTGTTGTGAAATGGTGCTCACCTTAATAAAAATGTCACAGTTCTTAGTTGCATGGACTTTTCTATGCCTCCCATGGCCTTTCAGCAATATTTTTATTGTAACTGCAGTATGGGTTGTTGTTTTGTATATAGAAAGGTAGGCCAATATTGAATTTTATAGCATATTTTTGTCATTGCTACTCAACCTCTGGCAGACATTTTGAAAATTTTAATCAGAAAATAAATTTATTTAAAAATAAGATCAAAATGTATACCATTGACTTCATTTTAAAGTATTAGCTGTAACAGGAAAAGTTGTTAAAAATGTATTTATGTTCTGATTTATTTGAAAATGCACCAAAATTATTTTTTAAATAAGTATTTTACAGTTAAGCTGCAGGTAAATAGGATTTAATTTTTTCTTTTAAGAGGACATGAATTTTATTCCTTATAAAAGTATTTAATTAAAGATAGTATGTATTCTAGCTACTTTATTGTTCAATGATATAAGCATTTTCTTCTAGATCCTTAATTATTTCAGTTATCATAATAATTATCACATACTTATAATTTTACTATCTGAAAATATATTTGTTTAGAGTACAAAACAAACTTATTTTCTAATGTTTCTGTTTGTCTTATATAATTGATCTAGTTTTTAGCCTTTTAACCAAAAGTTTAAAAAATTTATTTTTCAGACATTTTTTCCTCTCATTTCGATTTAGTAATCGAACAATTGGATCCTTTTCTGAAGTGATAAAACAGCACCTAATTATTGGACTTGGAATTAAAGCCAAGAGGTCTAGGCATGATCTTATTTATACTACAAGTGACCAATGAATTTTGGGCTTATATTTCATGGGAGTTTGTAGGCATGACGAGATGTTGCATGTGTCACACAGCAACCACAAACAAATACGTGAACCTGCTGATAATTCTTGCTGAGACTGAAATTTGTGGTACATCTAAAACATGAATAGAAATCAAATTAAATTCCAAGAACTTAAATGTCTTTATGAACATATGTTTTTGGATGAAGAAAAAATGATATTTCAAGTAGGGCCAAGCTAAGATACTGTTAGCAAGGAATCAAAACTACACAGCAAAAAAAAAGATATTTCAAGTAGGGCCAAGCTAAGATGCTGTTAGCAAGGAATCAAAACTACACAGCAAGAAAAATGATATTTCAAGTAGGGCCAAGCTAAGATACTGTTAGCAAGGTTTCAAACCAGACAACAAGAATAATATATAGTGGAAATCAAAATTTAATTTTACTTGACATGGAGTTAGAAGGTTTTTCTCATTCTTGAAAAACGTAATAACTGAAGACCAGAAACCTCATCATAAAAAAAAAATTGGCAGAAAAAGTGAAAGAAATGCAAAAAATTTGAAAGAGATGAAAATGGAAAGACATTAGGAATATCTGGAAGCAGATGGAGATTAAACAGTCAACGAGAAAGAGTTTGAATGATGTTGTTAACAAATTTATGCTTTGAAAGATTAAGTGGGTGAATTATGATAAAGTCAAAATACTTTTTATATTGTTATGCTTCCTTGAAAACAAATGTTAACATGTTCAATAAAAATGTTGAAAAATAAAATATTATCAAATTTGTTTCTTTAAAAAAATTGTTAAATTAAACTCCAAATGTAAAGAAAACCCAGAAAAAAAAGATACGATATGGTGATTAACTGGTAAAAATTTAAGAATAGAAAATCCTATTATCCTATGTTTTCTTATTTATAGCGCATTTTCGAGAAGTCGAATGCGCTATTGCACCCGTTTTTTCCGTCTGTCTGTCTGTCATCACCCTTGATCTCAGCATCCATAAGTCCTAGACCCATGATGTATATATGTTTTTTGTATGTCCTGACCTGCCATTTGTGCATCAACACTTAGTTACTCGATCCGTTAAAAAACCCCGTTAAAACTACCAAAAAAACATTGCGAATCGAGAGATGACACTGGCGTAGGCAACGGCCGCCATTGCCGGAAGTCGAATACATCGTTTTTCAAGCATTGAAGAGTTAAAGTTATTGATTAGTGGTGCGAAAGCGTGCAAAAGAATTAGTTTTTTTTTGTTGACGTCATTAGAATATGTGTAAAAGTTTAGAGAGTTTTACGTCATCATTTGTGGTGACTTCAATCAAGATCTTAGCGGCCCAGGGGCAGAAATTGAAAACTTTTTCGAGACAAGCTTCAACATTCAACTACTTTCAACAAGATTGGCAACCACGATCTATCAAACAACAATTGACGGAGTATTTGGGCGATTAGCTGATTACAATTTAGAATGTTTCATTTATGAGTCCTATTTCTGTGACCACAAACCACTTGTAGTTAGATTAAAGAGAAAATTTATATAATTTAAAATGTAAAGAAATGACTTTTAAATAATTTTTTTTCAGGTATATTCATTACACAAGAAAATTCATAAAAATATGTCTAAAATCTAAACACAATTACTGATAACTACATAATGCTGATATCTAACATAAGTACTGATACATAATACGAAAATGCGCTAACACGTCCTGAGTCCAAAAAGGGACCAGGCTTAACATGATTTTTGTTAGACATGTGCTCTATGTTCTTCTTATTATTAATGTATTTTTATTGAATTAAAAAAAGAAACTTGCTACATAGACATCAAAAACGTAGATTCCAAGAGATAAGAGAAATCAAAAGCAGAGCTATAAATTGTGTTCAAACGATCTTAGGTTTAAACAAAAAAAAAATAAAATAATGTAAATAAAAACTCCTAACACAAATGACAGATGTGAGTGTTGAGAAAAATAATGTTTTATTTTAAAAAATTTGAATTGAATAATGTACATGTTATTTATGAATAAATATGACATTTTATACACAAAAACGATATTCTAATTCTATTCCTCTAAATAAATATTCTTGAATTGTATTTTTTTCACAAACTTATTGTTTAACATTTTGGAAACGCAGAAATAATTAATGAATTAATTAATTCTCCCGTAGAAAAGTCGCGTCAAAAACATTTGATTCACTTTAGCTTTCAGTGATCTACAAACACGTACCCAGCTTAACCCTTTAGTCTTTAGGGCCCTACAAATGGATGAATTAAGAATGTAGAAGATGGCACCGTAATATGATGCGCATACAAATTCTGGTACAGAAAACAATTTGCACAGCCAGTGGGACGTAACAGAGTCTGTGATTGGACCCCCCCCCCCCGCCCCCCCCCCCGGTGTATTTATCCATGAAAGGTGGGCTGGTTGGTCGGTTTCGATCCTGGGTTGTCATCACTGCCCTAAAAAATTGAATTTCATCAAATTCATTAAACATACCTGTATATATATTTTTGTTAAAAAAATTCAATCAAGTAAATATGACTATATTGAAGAAAGTTCTAATCAAAATTCCCCTTTCTCTTTAGATTTTGTGTCGTCTACTTGTGTAATAACGTTGATAAATGATTAGGAAATAATTATGTGGAAAAGAAATAATATTGATGAGCTGAAACCTGTTTTTGGTTGAACAGGGGAGGGGGGGATGACACAAGATGCCCTTAATTACACATGACTCCACAACCATGTTGGCCTCCAGATTTCAGGCTTGGTTTTCGTTCCTTTGGTCAAACAGTGGTACACATATTTGTTGAATGTCAAGGCAGCAGGTGTGGAGCGTGACCCATGCAAACATTTGCATTTCTACTTATATTAAATGATATGAAATAAATAACAGTATCACAAAAAACAATATATATAAATTATTATAATGCAACTAGATGCTCACGGCGTAGCATACGCCGCAGATTTGCTCATAGATAGTGCAAAGAAAGTTGTGTGTGTGTGGGGGGGTGGTGGGATGAATAGACACAGACTACATCACGATGAAATCAGAACAACGCGAATGAACCTCGGATGCGGGGATAACTGCGACGCATTGTTGATCTGGATACATGTGCACTGTGGGTTTATTAGCCACTTGCCACCCCGCACCACCCTTGCTTGCCAACCATAAACTTATTGGCATGACCTGACTAAGGTCATTCGTCAAGCTTATTTCCACTCGCCTTGTGCTTGTTATGGTGATCGAAAAGATAGTGGGAAATTCGTTTAAACTGTTTGTTTTCTACAAATAAAATAATTAACATTTTTTAAATACTCTTAACAGTTGACCCACTTTTGGATGGAAAGACATACTCCTGACAACTTGTCTTTGCTGAAGTTAAGCTGCTCGGTAAATCATTAACAAAAATTAAGAACATTAGGTGCTCTGAGGCTGATTTGGTCCAATTAAATATTACAGTTTGTCATCTGCTTTACAGAAAATCTTGAACTCAACGACGCAAAGAGTTTAATATTTTGAGTTAGGATGAATGGATGAAGTTACTTAAAAAGATTTTTAGGTGTCTGCCAAAGTGTAACGATTTGATCCTTCATTATCTAAACCTTTCCAAATGTAGTCTATTAGATAAATGACCTGTTTTTCCTGATGTCCTGTGATGTTTTCTAAGCAATCATTTAAAACACATGAAGGTAAAGCATAAGATATTTCATGTGGGCTTCAGATGACCTGTACGTGCTTCCCAAAAATGAGTGGCGCTGAATAAGTTGTACCAATTTTATAATAAAATTAATAAACATCTTTCTTTTTTATTGTTCATGAATCACATTTCTCGAAGTTTTATTCATACGTATGTACATATAAAAATAACATCTGGAAATATAATTGTTAAAGTAATGCTCAAGAGGAATCACTTCCATCTGATAAAGACTACGCAAACCTACCATCTATTGCTTTCCAGTTGTCTGAAGTATATAATATTAGTAAGAAGCTTTTCAGAAATACATTTTCGTTCCTTTACACCTAATTTCTTTTTTGTTTTTTGTTGCTGTAAATAACATTTCGATTTACCAGCCGAACAATTAAATCCTTACCTGAAGTGATAGAACAAAGCTTGACCTATGGACGTGGAACTAGGTTTTAACATGATCTCATTTTAACCATAAATTACCAACGATTTTTGACATTTCATTGCCACAGAGCCTGTACGCATTATAATACTCTTCAAAAGAATAATACTTAAACCTGATGAATACTTCTATTTATGACTAAAAATAATGTGATTTGTGTTAAATTTGTAGAGAAGTCAAATGGAAAATGCAAGATTTGTATGCATTTAATTTATTAACAATATTTCCATTGTTTGAAGCTATCACTGAAACGATAATAATCCTTTAGTGTTAACATAGTTTCAAAAGTGCAAAGCCGAAGATATTAATAGCACGCACCAACATGAAATGTTACTTGACGTGCAGTCAATAAGATGGTGTACTCTTTAAAAAAAGGAAGAAGAACTGAAGACTATAAACTTTATCATAAAGGAACTTGTCAGAAGGTGTATAAGAAATACCAAAATGGTGTCATGAAATGTGCAGAGCAGTCTCAAAAATATATTATTAATAAAATTTTTAAAAATCCACCAATCCACTACCACAAGGAGCTGACAGTAAAGGTGGAAGATGTTGTATGCTGGTTGTGAACTACTTTCTGTAAAATTGTCAATGTAACATTTATTTTATTTTTTTTTTTTGAAAACAAAGGAAGACTTCAAGGGAAGAAACGGCTATTGGAATTTTTCCCATTTTTGATAGAGCTTCAAAAATAGAATGCTCTGAATGAGATATTATGTAAAAATAACGTCCCTGCCCTTTGAATAATAATGCTAATGTTTTGGTTTATAAATGTTTTATCTGCATAGTTCTGAACCTTAAAACTTGAAAAATCTCAAAACAACTAGAATTTCACGTAGCCATTTCTTCCGATGGGGTCTTCAAATGTTAATATATCTTATTACAAATACATTGAAAACTGAAATGTCCAATATTGTTTTTTATTATTATTTTATTGATTAAGACGCAAAAAGTAACGAAGATGCAACTTTACGCATATTTTTAAAAAAAAATTTAGTTTGTGATTTGAGGGCTTAGTTCTTTTAGGGACATCACAATTTATCAATTATGAAAAGAAAAAATGGCGCAATAACAAGAAGCGTTTACTATCACTGGTTAAGCAAATATTTCGTGTAAGCCATTTTGAACGTACATATCAGAAAAGGGGGCATTCATCATCCTCCCTCCCCCACAGGTGTAAAAAAAAACTATCAGTAAAGATTGAAAACTAGTAAATAGGAAACCTCAGCGTATTATACAAGATGAAAGAAATGATGGACATGATTTGTTGAAGCCTGTACCATTGAATAAATTCTTATAAAATAAGCTTTATATAGAACAATGCTTTCCGTTAGTAAATATTATGGGGAAGAAGGTGAAGGTCATTACTTTTGGGAACTTATTTTTGATGAAAGGTTTGAGCAGTAATTTCAATGCTAAGTATTCAATATTTATCAAAATTAATAAAAATTTCATTTCTGTATTTTTTAAAAAAACTTTAGTGACACCTAACACACACTTTGAGTTTAAATTATAAAAGCTGCTTATCTTTAAAACAAGTTCGACTGTGTATATATATTTTTTCTATTTAAATTAATTTGAAATACATGTCAAACAACTTCATTAATGATCAAAGTTCAGATTTAGTTAATAAAGCGTTTTTGGCTGCTGACCCCGAATTGAGATGCACCAACTTCGTTAATTAGTATCCCTCAATTCAAACTTTAAAAAAAAGACTTAGATTCCTGCCTTTTCCCTGATAATTTGGATGAAAGAGTCTCCAATGTCAAAATATCCCAATGATTTTACTTAGAAAAAAACAACCTTAAATGTTAGTGTCACTACACAAAGCCGAAAAGTGACTGGTGGACCTACGAAAAATAGTTTTAGTAAGTGCTTTGAATGAGAAAGTTCAACATCTTTACATCTTGCGTTATTTGTATATCTTTAATGGTATAACTTAACTGTATCGTAGAAATAATATTTCACCCCAAAATTATTACGGGTTACTTCAGAAATTGTAGCACCGGTGTCACACTGCATGGATTTAAATAATTCCTTTTTTCAGGCTGATTAATACAATTAAAGTAAAAATAACTTTTTATTTTCTATTTCTGCTGCTACCAAGAGCATTTCGAATCATCGAGGATCTCAGAAAAAAAGCATTTGGGTTTCGAAAGATAAAATCAGGAACAACGTTCCCTCCACGCGTTGTTGATCTATCGCGTGGGGGAGTATTTGTGGTGTTGTTGTTAGCGGACGAAGAGCTGTCCGTGGCGACGTCTTGCGTTGACAGCGTTGTCTGTCCCATAGACACACTAGCAACGTTTGGACCCCTCTGATCGGAAGCTCTGTCTATTTCTCCCCTCCGCCGGGTTGTCGAGTTACGACGTGAACCTCCTACCGCATTGGTATTGGGAGAAATGTTTCGAGAACTAGAGTGATCGATAAACTCGTTGGTGTTTGCACCTATAGAAGAGGCCCTAATACCCTGGCGCACGTTATCACCGTTGTCCGAAATCAAGACATTGTTAGAGGAATTAGAATTGTTCGGAGCATTACCTTGTATTGGGTTAGGGACACGTTCACCTGTTTGGAAACTAGCATTTGGTGTGTTTATGACACGACTTCCTGTGGCACCAGAATCTATGTCAATGGCATTGGTACTGCTTGTCGTTTCCGGACGTTGTAAGGGAGTTAGTCGTACAGAAGACGGCGTTAGGATTTCTGTTGCAGAAGGACCAAATGAGACTACGATATTTGATGCTGTAGACGTGTTTTGGATAGTGTTAACGTTATTGGTTTCTTGATTGTTATTCGACGGTTCTCGTGTTAAACTATTGCCCGGTCCATTCTGTTGTGTTTGAAAGCCTGCAACGTTTCTTTCACTCAACGATGTTGGTCCAACAGTAATGGCGCTGAGAGGCTGTGTTGAGTTCATTAAAGAGACGCTGCCTCCATTTTCACTGTTGTTCATTAGGATGCTGCTGCCTCCATTTACCCCCAATCCAAAAGTTGACTCCGTGGTGGATTGTTCATCTCCCCCAATGATGATGTCCACTTGAATGTTCGTCCAACATCTGAAGAACGTCTGCACGAAGGAACACCTTGTAAAAATAAAGCAGTTTGGATTAGTTCACAAATGAAATAATCACAATATTAGAAAAAATATATAGGTCATATATTAAGTCACATTAAGTCCGAAGCTACACGCGCTGCAGTAGACTAATAGGGCTCACAATGCTTAGCCAAAATACATCCGCAATGAAATATAAGCCATCAAAATACTCATTAATTTGAATAATATATAGGTCTATCATACTTATTCCACTATAAAAAGAAAAAATTCTGACATCGTCGCTAAGTGAGATTTAAAAAAATGACATAAAACCTTTCCCCAATGACAACTGATTGATCTAGAAGATGGTAGATCCCTGAAAGACAATCAGTTAAGGAAGGAGTAGCAATCATGACATTTGACCCCTGGGAGACAAGGGTTAGATCGACCTTAAATGAAGATAGTGTCAAGTATAATGAGTCCTGTAATTATTTGTGGAATATCAGTTTAACTTAACATCGTGAGAGGATAAACCAAAAGTTGATAGTTGTTATTTAGTAGTAGAGGCAACTTATATGTTTCGGGGAGGGGGTCAGGGGGGCTGGTTTAAAGGAATGTTAGTCATTATAGATCCTGAGGCAGGTGTTTAAAATAGAATGTATTCACACTAAACATGGATACATTTTATATATGAGTTGAGTTAGAGTTTCCCGTGTAGTTGTTATGACGTGAGACTAAATGTTGGTTATAGCCAGTGCCAGAACTAGGAAGAGAGACTTAGGTTAGAATTGATGTTAGTATAAATTATTAGATGAATAATATATAAACTTGGTATGAGTGAGGCTCATACATATTTTTTTTGGGTATAAAGCCGTTTACATGAGTTATTATAAATGCTTTACTACACTTTTTTGTAATCGCTACTGGGATAGTTTCAATGTTTTGTTAATGAAGTGTGGATCACTCAGATTTTAACCTCAGATCCTACATTATCGATTCAATCACGGAGAGAAGCGGCCTTCTGTTATTCTTTGTATTACCACCAATACACCTTGCAATAAATACAGTACATACCAATTATTCTATAGCGATTCATGTGTTGTTTCTTGCGAAATACTTTCTTTTGTGTTATTATTTTATAAACGGATATTAAAATGTTGATATTATATATCTAAAGTATAAAAAGTTGGTGTACACTTATTAATATAGTCTAGAAGAGAATACATAATTTTTTAACGCAATTCTCTTTGGGAAAAATTGCGTTTATAGTTTATATATTTGAAATGTCTGTGCAGTCCTCCTGAACAATACCAGAAGGTTCGGGAGGTTAATATGTTAAGGAGGTCCCAAGGAAATGCGAGTGCCAAAAAATACCCAAAAAGATGTACTGGATTTCTTGGTAAATAAAAAAAAAAACACAGAAAAATATCAGTATTTGTTCAATATATCGCCAATCGGGTTGAAGCAAACGCCAAACGATTGCTGCTAATATTTAAAACAATGTTAGAGAATGAATTTTTAAAAAATCACTTTTCGTTCGACTCCCGTAATTTTAGCAGCAATTTGTAGATAGCAATTGTGTTTACTTTCATAATTATTGATTTGAAATGACTTTTGAAATAATTTAGATAGATAGTTAATGGGATTTTCCCGCTTTGTGAATTCTAACGTTAGATTGTTACGCGGCGCGCATTGTATTGACACATACTTGATGTGATGGATCGTGATGGGATATGACGACATATTTTGTTTACTTTCAGAATTACTGATTTAAAATGACTTTCAATGTAATCTAGAATGATTTCCCTTGAATTAAAAAAAAAAACGGATATCATATGATGAAAATTGCGTCACATTACTCATTAGAGATTTTATTACTTGTTGTGATCTGTGGTGTTTCTATTTTGGGGCGAGGGAAGTGGTATATAGGTCTATCACTAATATATATCTTTTGTTAAAAGATATATTGCTTTACCAGAATTCCTTTTTCGCCCATTCACTTAAGTAACGAATGGTTCACGCTTTACCGGGAGAAAATGTCTGTGACGAACGATTGTGATGTGTAGGGCTATTCATTTTAAAATCACTGTCTATTTGTGCTTCGACGTGCACACTTGGTCCTGTATTTAAGGACGTGTATTTAGTGAACTTGACCTTTGGGCACTGACTGGTTGAGATAAGAAATATTTATTGGCAAGTTGCCTAATTCAAGCTCGCGGCTAGAGGTCAAAGCAGCGATGTGATTGCACTGACCTCAGCTTAAAGTGTTGTCCTACATTAGCATCAGGTGGAGCTGTCCAGTCGAAGTCCACTCTGTGCTTCTCTGATCGGCTGACATGTGTGACTCCCGTGTCAGGGTCTGAACGCTGCAAGAGAAAAAATAGCGTAAAGAGTCATTGTGAAAACTGAGCGTAAAAAGTCATTGTGACTACTGAGCGTAAAAAGTCATTGTGAATACTGAGCGTAAAGAGTCATTGTGAACACTGAGCGTAAAGAGTCATTGTGAACACTGAGCGTAAAGAGTCATTGTGAACACTGAGCGTAAAGAGTCATTGTGAATACGGAGTCGAAATCCACAGACGTATCGCCAGAAATTACTCAATTGAATGGGTTCTTTTTTCAGTGCTTCAAGAGCATATTTTGCTCACAGTAACACCTCATATTTTGTGATGTAAAAAAATGAAATCTTCATTTAAAATGATCACAAAGAGTGCCGAACACCTGGGCAGTAGAAAGTTGTGGGTTGCAAAAAGCTGGACACCATTATTAACTAACTTACAAAGACATACATAATCTATAGCCTGGAGATTACTCTCTTCAGGTCGTGGCCAGTACCTTGGAAACTTGCACCACCTGGTGGTCACACAACTATTATTCTAAGCTAAGGACTCGCTATGTCAGGGGCTAGGCTGCCTTGTCGGCACTTTAAGTCCCTGTAGTGGTCTGGCCTGTTGAAATGCCATACATTGCGCCCCTACTTGGAATTTTGCGATAAATCATTTCTTCAACACAGATAAATAAGCTCTATTTTGGTCATAGCTAATATATGTCCTTTCTGAAACTTCCTTAGCGAAAGTTAATATTAAATATAAATTCTACTTGATAGTGACATTTTCGCGGTGCATTTTAGTTGAATAACAAACAGTGTTTACTAGAATCGTTCAGCACACATGCGTAGCCTACCCATACGAGGTTACATATAAAGTCTTCCATGTAAAACTTTCATTGCACTACATGTACTCATTTCATTCTAATACAGTATGAAATTTCGACAGCTGTCTCTTGTAACTCATCTATTAACTCATCTATTAACTCATCTATTAACTCATCTATTAACTGATCTATTAACTGATCTATTAACTGATCTATTAACTGATCTATTAACTGATCTATTAACTGATCTATTAACTCATCTATTAACTCATCTATTAACTCATCTATTAACTCATCAATTAACTCATCTATTAACTCATCTATTAACTCATCTATTAACTCATCTATTAACTCATCTATTAACTCATCTATTAACTCATCTATTGACTCATCTATTAACTCATCTATTAACTCATCTATTAACTCATCTATTATGACAAAGAGCACTCCTCAACGAACAAACATTACACAAATAAAACGAATATAAAGAAATGAAAAATAAAAATTTAGCTGTGGTGAAATCCCAAATGAAAGCAAAGTAGGAAGAGAGTAATGTGAGCTTATATAGGAAAGGAGAGAGTGGGTGTGGCAAAACGATCAGGTGGTCAGCGTAAACACAACATTCATCACATGTGTATCTCCCGACACTTCAATGGACGCGACCATATGGGCGTCGATGACCTGGCTGTCACCGCCATGGTCTCTTGCACAAAAACACTCAGGAGGGTCAGTCTGGAGAATAGACTAATACTAGAGTATGGGACTCTTGCACCACATGGGATGAATGTTGTGATGAAAATTAAAACAGATATCAGAAGATAGATGGGCAGACAAAAAAGACCCCCACTCCAAAAAAAAAATGGTGATTGGGAGTTAGGAAATTAATAAAGAAATGAGAAAAAGTGAGTGAGTGGGTGAAAGAGAGAGAGAGAGGGGGGGGGGATATACTTTTTTATAAAAAAGTGATAGATAAAATATATTTATTTAGATAAAGAGAGACTAATAGCAAAGGAAAGAAGACGCACAAAGATGACACTAAAACAGAAAAGCTTTAGGTTGATTGGCCTGATACTCAACATGATTCCCAATTATTCAAGACTGATTCTGTGCACTTACTGCGCATGTCATAAGTTGAATTGTTTCACTGGTGGAGAGGGCCAATGACGGAGAAAATGAGAACCGCCCTAATGGATTGTTAGTGTTGTCAGCAGCATCACTTGCGGCACAGAT
Organism: Radix auricularia; assembly: GCA_002072015.1. NCBI lineage: Eukaryota > Metazoa > Mollusca > Gastropoda > Lymnaeidae > Radix > Radix auricularia. The sequence continues at coordinate 42,673 of MUZC01000363.1, read as the reverse complement.
AAATCCAAGGAAAGGGAAGTCACCCAAGCTTTCCAGAATGACTAGAGAAAGACAGGGGAATGAATCAGATTTGACCACTGTAACTGAGTGCAAAGAAAATAGATAAACATAGCATGAATATATATAAATCGTTGTTAAAAATGTCATTCTTTTCTCTATATTTCTTCTGAGGATATTAGGAATTAGCGCATAGTTGACTGTTGGTCTTTACGCATGAGGAATAAAATATAGACACATTTTTTGTTTGTTTGTTTTGGTTTTTCTATGATGCTTCACCAAAAAAGAAAAAAATTTCTCTAGCAATTTTTGAATTGATATATTATTTTGTATATAGCACAAATAATGACTTAAGTTTTGACATAAATAATGATATAAATAATTACATATAGATCTATATAATATAAATAATGTCTTGAATAATGTAATACATTTTAACATGAACAATGACTTAAAATTTAACAAAAAAATAAATTAATATCAACATAAATAGTGACATAGATATTAATATAAATTATGACCCGGAAACTAAAACACATTTTTTTTTAAAGCTATAGCCTTTGCTTCTCTATTCGTAACTCTCAAATCCTTCGGGGAAAAATAATTTAAATTGATTAAATTTGATGTATTTGTATTGCTTTGTTTTTTGTTTTTTTCCCCTCTTTCCATCACACCTATGGGCCATTGCTAGTAATTAAACTATCTTAGTTGTAAAACATATTTTACAACTTTCCATCACATCTACGGGCCGTTGCTAGTACTTAAACTATCTTAGTTGTAAAACATATTTTACATCTTTCCATCACATCTACGGGCCGTTGCTAGTAATTAAACTATCTTAGTTGTAAAACATATTTTACATCTTTCCATCAAATCTACGGGCCATTGCTAGTAATTAAACTATCTTAGTTGTAAAACATATTTTACAACTTTCCATCCCATCTACGGGCCATTGCTAGTAAGTAAACTATCTTAAGTTGTAAAACATATTTTACATCTTTCCATCACATCTACGGGCCATTGCTAGTAATTAAACTATCTTAGTTGTAAAACATATTTTACAACTTTCCATCACATCTACGGGCCATTGCTAGAAATTAAACTATCTTAGTTGTAAAACATATTTTACATCTTTCCATCACATCTACGGGCCGTTGCTAGTAATTAAACTATCTTACTTGTAAAACATATTTTACATCTTTCCATCACATCTACGGGCCGTTGCTAGTAATTAAACTATCTTAGTTGTAAAACATATTTTACAACTTTCCATCACATCCACGGGCCATTGCTAGTAATTAAACTATCTTAGTTGTAAAACATATTTTACATCTTTCCATCACATCTACGGGCCATTGCTAGTAAGTAAACTATCTTAAGTTGTAAAACATATTTTACATCTTTCCATCCCATCTACGGGCCTTTGCTAGTAATTAAACTATCTTAGTTGTAAAACATATTTTACAACTTTCCATCACATCTACGGGCCATTGCTAGTACTTAAACTATCTTAAGTTGTAAAACATATTTTACAACTTTCCATCACATTTACGGGCCATTGCTAGTAAGTAAACTATCTTAGTTGTAAAACATATTTTACAACTTTCATCACATCTACGGGCCATTGCTAGTAAGTAAACTATCTTAGTTGTAAAACATATTTTACAACTTTCCATCACATCTACGGGCCATTGCTAGTACTTAAACTATCTTAAGTTGTAAAACATATTTTACAACTTTCCATCACATCTACGGGCCATTGCTAGTAATTCAACTATCTTAGTTGTAAAACATATTTTACAACTTTCCATCACATCTACGGGCCATTGCTAGTAATTAAACTATCTTAGTTGTAAAACATATTTTACAACTTTCCATCACATCTACGGGCCATTGCTATTAAGTAAACTATCTTAGTTGTAAAACATATTTTACAAACACTTACCTGACGTCGTGCCTCCAGGCGCCACTAGGTCACGTGTCACACTGATCCCGTAGGGAGGGTTGTCTACCTGGGAGCCGTTAACGTGCCCAGGTGTGAGACTCCTGCAGGAGTAGTTCGGGGCGCCTTGCGGGAATCCATTCACGAAGGTACAGGTAAACAAGAAGGTGAAGGCGGTGATTGAAATTTGCCGTTTCAACATCGTGTAATGTCGTCAGGACAGTTCAAGGATTTCTGGTTGTTTTCAAATATTGTTTCTTGATATTTTTGATTCGCAGATCTAAAATTTTTACAAGTATAAGAACATATTGTCAATTTTTTCTCTGGTTGGGATTATTCTTTTGTGTTGTCGATTATCATTATTTGAAGGGTTTTGAAATCTGGCGAATAATGTCTTATCATAATTAAGATACGGATTATAAAAACATCAACAAAAAAAAATAAAAATAAAAAAAAAATAAAAAAAAAATAATTTAAAATTAAAGATACTTAAAATAAACACAGTTTTAAATTTAAAACGAAATAAATGAAAATTCTGTCACAGGTTAACAACAATATGAAAACATGTTGCTTTTTTGTCTGTGTTAGGAAACTTAAGTGTCTTTTAATCACCAGTTACTTATTCCTTCAATTCAAACTCTTCTCAATGTAATAAACAATAAAAAGTTACACCTTAATGGCTGCACGTGTTTTTAAAAATTAAAAAATGAAATACAGAAAATAAAGAAAAACAATGTTACACCTCTATCGCTATTTCTATCATGACCGCTATGGCAAGTGACCATTCAATGTGTAGGAAAAAGTTATAAAATGTAATAATGTTTCTTACCATCGACTTCAGATTACGTTCAAATGTGGTCTCCTTAATCTACTTCTTCCAGCTTTTACTCTCGAACTTATCACACGCTATTTTAATGTCTTCACTAATTCAAGGCAAGCATCCTGTTTTATAGACAAAAGTAGAAAATTGAAGGCCGCGTCATTCTCGTGTCATTCATCTTCTTTGTTGACCTCCCCGCACCCACTCCTCGTGGGACGCCTCACTTCCTTGAATCACCACAACAGAATTGTGTTCGGAAAACAGAAAGGTGGAGGGGAAAAAAAATGATAGCGACAACTAATTAAATTTAGCACGAAAATTTAAGTGAGTTTAGACTTTTAAACATTCGTGTTGTGTTTGGTAAATTTACTGTATTACTTTATTAAACAAAGTTTATTACTGCTACAATTAAAGTTTATTGTATTACGTTATTAAAGTAAGCTTGTTACTGCTACAGGTAAAGTTCAGCCCGTCATAAGTTTGAGTAGCAGAGGTTTTGACTCAGGGGCGTCGCGAGGTGTGTACATTTTTACCCCCTCCTGTATCATGAAGAAACTATAGCGTTTGCCAAACATTCCGCCCGATTATATTGATAGATAAAATGTCGTCATACGCAGATCACATTTCCTCCTTTCTCCTTACACAACCAAGGCGTGGTGACGTCATGGGATACTTCCGAGGTACAAGCTGTGAAACATTGAATAAAAATAGGGAGGCAGAGGCGTCACTAGGATTGGTGTCACTCGGGATGGTTGCTCATGGTGTCACCCCCTCAAGACTTACCCCATAGAACTACCCCGAGTTTTCCCGTGCAAAATAACGGGAATTTTACATTTTGGCGTCACCCGGGGCGGCCCGACCCCACTGCCCCCCTAGCGACGCCTCTGGTACCTTATGGTGTCACATGATGAATTTTCCCATAACCCCTTCCTAACCTACCATTGCCAAATAACGAGATATGCATAAAAATTTAAAAAAATTTGGTGTCACTTTTCTCCCTCTTTCTCCCCTCTCTCTCTTTCTCATCCTCTCCCCCTCTCTGCCCCCTCTCTTTCTCCCGCCCCTTTCTCTACCTATATTTTCGTACAGATTGCCATACACTTTTTATTTTCAAGTTTAATGCTATCCTCCGCTTTCATTTGTTTGTCATGTTACTATTCAGACCTATTCTTATCGTTCTTATTTATTACTGACCCCATGTAATAGGTCATCTATATCTATCCATCAGAGTCTCTCGTATGTCTCTCAATAAAGAAAAAGTGACCATTTAAAGAAAATAAACCGTTTTTAAGAAGTTAATCACAAAAATGATTGTGATAAAGACGCTTAAAAGTTTAGTAATGTCAACATAAGAAAATGCGCACTTCTTCTCAAGAGGTATTTGGTGACGTAACACATTTAGGGTCGTCATCTGTTGAAATAAATACACCCCTTTACCCCCCCCCCCCACCAACCCAAAAGTTCAAAAAGCTTAAACTCTTCTTGGATGATTCTCAAAATATTTCAAACCCGTACCCCCTCCTGAATTAAAATAAATACATAAAATAAAATGGATGTAAGTAAATAGAAAATGTACAACGTTTATTTACCCAATTTTCATATCGATTAAAATAAATTTTTGTTTCTGTAATAAATAAGAAAATAGATAAACAGTTCTATATTTTATACTTGTAAAAGTGTTGGTGGGTTTGTATATCTAATGTATTTCCCCTTTTAATACTTGACGCGCAAACCTTTTAGAGACATCCCTATTTTGTGACGATCTTTTGCGAGATGATTACATCATTGAAAGTTTGAAATAAATTAAAAGTCTTCACCCTGCCTTAGTTTGAGATCCGCCATTTTTTTTAGCCTGCGTGTCGTGATTGAATGACAGACGGCAGGTAAACCACTTCCGCCAGCTGACATTGACAGATGACGGATAACGACGTGTCCCAGGTGTGTGCTTCTGTCCGACACAACAGACGAATTTCATCGTCTGATGAAATGTATGAAGGACAAATAACAAAATACCGCGTTAAAAAATTGTTCAACAAACTTTAGGAAGTTTGCCTCGAACTTATAGAGAATCAAGCGCCGGGCTTAAAACTATATCAAAATAAATAACTTAAACAAGGATGAGAACAATATTCATTTGTATGGCATTATATAATTGGCATACACTTGGCCTAAACACAGCCCAGTAGTCTGGGAGCATGGGCTCCGTGCTGGACCGTTCTTACGTCACCGCGCTTTCATAGCTATCTTAATTTTCAATAATAATCCTTAATAAATTCCTTACCCCCACCCAAACGAGGACTGGGCAATCTGTTTCACGTACTGAGCCGCATAGGGCACCGCATTCGCTTAGACCGGCATTGGCTCAGCGAGCACAATTTTGGGAATATTTGAAGCGATGCAAATAAAACATGCAAGAAACCAAAACACGTGAATACATCTTAGAAGTAGTTGAAGAATTGAAGTGTTGTTTTTTGAACGAATGGTGATGACCCCTTCACTGGCATCCACCTGCTTAAAGTAGAATCATGTTGTTATGTCCCTGCTGTTATGTCCCTACTGTTATGTCCCTGCTGTTATGTCCCTACTGTTATGTCCCTGCTGTTATGTCCCTACTGTTATGTCCCCACTGTTATGTCCCCGCTTTTATGTCCCCGCTGTTATGTCCCCACTGTTATGTCCCTACTGTTATGTCCCTGTTGTTATGTCCCCACTGTTCTAGAATCACCACTCGGTGTCATGTACCAGATTCAAATTTTTAAAATCCGGCCAGAGTCGGAGCTGGATGTGTAAAAATCGCTGAATTCCGGGTTTACTGGAGCTGAAACGATTATAACAATATATATATATATATATTAAGGCTGCGGAAATTACCGATTAATTTCTCGATTAATCGGTAAATTATTTTATCGATTAAAATTATTTTAATCGATAAAATAGTGATTAAAATTAAAGAAATGTTTTTAAAAAAAAATTCGACTTATTAATAAATAATTAATAATAGTTTGTTGTTTCTTTTACGTCAAAACTTCTCCGCTACAAAAAAGTTGGAAAGTGTAAACTTTAAAATAACCTGTTTTATAAGGACAATGATATAAAAAAAACTTTGTTTTTACTTAATTAACAAAAACAAAATTTAAATTCATAGATTTTCTATTGAATTACTTACATTTAAATAATTCTCCTAACAATGTTATATCTTTTAAATTAAATTAAATTAAATTAAATACTTAAGTGTTGGGCATTTTAAAAAATGTTATAAAATGGCTTAAAATGTGATGGAAAACGACCTAGTGAAAAAAGTGATTATGAGGTCTTAGAAAAAAAATCATAACTTTTGAACCACTTCGGATAAAAAGATTATTTTTATCTTTCTGTTAATCATCAAACAATTTCTATATGGCTGTATTACTTTTATATTTTAAAATTAATTAGAAATTTTCATTCAAGTGCCTAAACTTTAATACGTTATTTAACTTATATTTTCATTAACTTTGTTTTAAAAATAACTTAATAAAAATACCAATTGCCTGTTTTTATTACTTCCCTTCAGTTTAATGACGTCATACATCTTTATTTCTAGCTTTAACAAAAGTATCGATTAATTAATCGGTAATTTTTCAAAAGTTAACGATTAAATTTAATTTAATCGTAAACTTTTGAAAAATTACCGAATAATTAATCGATAATTTTATTAACGCTAACAATATGATGTATGACGTCATTAGACTCAAAATTTCAAGGATAGTAATAAAAACAGGCAATTAACATTATTTTGATTTAAATTCAAGTAATTCAATATATTGTCAATGAATTTGAATTTTGTTATTGTTAATTAAGTAAAAACAATGTTAAATTTATATTTTTTTATTATCATTTTCCTTATAAAAACAGCTTATTTTAAGGTTTACACTTTAAAAAGTTCGTAAAATGTACTCTGTTATCGTAATCACTATTTTATCGATTAAAATAATTTTAATCGATAAAAATTTTTACCGATTAATCGAGAAATTAATCGTTAATTTCCGCAGCCCTAATATATATATATATATATATTTGGACTCTACCAGCCAGCCGTATTTGGCTGGATTATAAAGTGAAATCCTGCATGAGCGGTAGCCGGATTCGCAAGCCGGAGCCGAAATCCAGAACACCTCTAACCATGACATGCGGCCTGTTCTTGATACACTATATAGTGAGGTGACACACCCTGGTATATTACTGAGTCCTTTTATAATTACCCAAACTCCACCTAAATTAAATTTTAATTTAAATTTTGAATCTTATTTTTGGTTTAAGCTCCCACCGCACCCCTAAAACTCACTCACATTTTTAAACAAGTTTTAAAACTATGTAAAATATCTCTACTTCCTGTGAGGTTGTCGGCCGTTGCAGTCCCCAACCCCGCGACCTCTAGCGACGATTCTGATAGAGAGTGTAAACATTAGGGTCACACGCACCAGATGTCATCACCTACATCAGGTCCCATTTCCTGTCCACAATCTCCTCTTTACGAGATAATTAATTAGGCAGAATTAAAATTTTCGGTCGTCATAGAGTGAGAGTCACACGAGGGCTTTGAGTGCACGTTTGACAATGACATAATTATTGATAATCAGGATATTCAGAGGACACATTAACACAGATCAACATTCATCTAAATATTTAAAATCTGATAGAAAAAACCCCCAAACAAAACACAATTTAATAAACACAAAATATAATTTTAAAAAATCGCATTTTAAAATATGTTAGCATATAAATAGTTAATAACGTGTTTTATTTTCATTGTATTCAGATGAAAATGCCCCGGGCGGCACTATTTTAGGGGCGGCTAATTCTTCACCGTTTATTAACTTCTAAGGATGATTTGTTACAAGTGGAAATTTCTATAAAAATAAAATAAATGCTAAAACAAGAATTTGATAAAATAAATAAAGTAACTATCCCAAAATGTTCGAACGTTTCTACTGCCAAAACTTCAAACTTCACATTGAATATAAATTTTCTGATACATATATTACTGAATTGAAAAACCAAGTGAAGTTCGAGAACGTTTCACTAATGCTGGTAACTTCATTGGTTTTTCAATGTTGACAGCTACTCCTGCTGTAGAAGCAAAAATTACTGTAGCCAATCAATTTCATACATGAACAATCAAATTCTACGGCGGCAATTTGTTGATTTTGAACGGGAAAAGGTGGGGGGGGGGGGGGCGACATATTCCCTTTTAATTACCTTCTAAAAATGAAAAACTTAAATATAGAGTTCATAAACTTAGATCAATTATGGAGTTTTAAGTTTTGGCATTAGATACGTTCACACAATTTAGTTTAACACTTTTCTAGGCCTTTTTAAAAAAATATTTTTGTTGAAGTCCCGATGCATCTACTAACATAATACGATCCAGTGCTTATAGATTCTCTTATGAAAAAGGGATTTAAAAATTGTCACCTCAAATCCAACATGAGCTCATTGCAGTTTCAAAAGATGCAGGTGGCCCAAAATCATCTTTTTGGTACAAGTACAAGAGATAAAATTGTATTGTATTGTTTTCGATAGAACTCCTTGTATTTCACATGAGGATCAAACACATAAGCCCAGTTGTGCGATGTTTAATGATTAAAAATCAGTAAGTATAGACTTTGTAGAATCTTTTAAAGATTTCATTTATACAAAAAATGAATCTGCTTACGCCATTTCTAAAATTATTTCAAATATGTCATGGTCTTATTCTTAATGTAATGGACTGCTGAGACCCAAAGTGAGTTAATAAGTGTTCATGGCTAGAAATTTCATAGGAGCTCAGTAAAGTTTCAAAGACAACAATCTCTTTTTTAAATAATTTCTTTGCTCAAAGAGTTCCTTAAACCCGATTTCTTTACGTAATGTTCCAACTGAAATAAACTCTCAAACTATTTTTGGTTGACTAAAATGTTGTTACGCATTGTTTCCAAGTAAACGCACCATTGAAAAAAAAAATAGAATCTAGTTGCTGCTAGGGTCAAGACTTCGTGAATCATGATACAAAATAGTGAATGTACCATGGAGCAATTTTTAAAGATTATTTTAAAAGTTACTTCAAAAACTGACAGAGGCATACGAAGAACAAAGCTAAACCAAACGGACAGACATAGAAAATTTATTTGTCACATAAACATAAATGCATCTTTATTTTTTCTTTTCTACATTTTAGAAACAATATATTTGGAATTATATAAAATCTGGAGAAACATACTTGATAAAGTCAGTCACGCCCAAAATTATTATAGTGCTAAAATGCTTCGCAAAGGCTATTCTCAAATAAACTAATGCAATACTTTAAGGATGCTTTGGCATTTGCTAAGCTTTTATGCGGATAAATTATAATATTAATTTAACCTTGTAGTCAAAGAACGAGAGAGAAAATTATTGGCCATCAAAGCGAACATTTAGCCTTGTTATTTAGGAAAATAGTTCAGAAGAAGGAAAGGCGTTACTAGAGTCGGTGTCACCCGGGTCGGAAGCTCATGGTGTCACCCCTCATGACTTAACCCATTCGATTCCTCCGGGTTTTGCAATGCGGAATAACTGGAAAATACAGAAATTTACATTTTGGTGTCACCCCCCTGATGGTGTCAGCCCCTGATGGTGTCACCCCCATGATGGTGTCACCCGGGGCAGTCCGCCCCCACCGCACCCCCTAGTGACGCCACTTGAAGAAAGTTGTATTCTTCATAAGATGGCGTTGCTTTTAAATTTCACATGAGATTTAGGAAATTACAGAATTCGGAAAACAGGTACGATTTTCGTTCATCAGTTAAGCCACTGGACTTATAACATTTACCTTCAAATTAGAGTAAATGCCACACATGACATTTTCAAGCTAGGACTATTTTACCTCACGTTTTAAAGAAAATGAATTATTAATTTCAGCCGAAATGATTTATTCAAGTTTATTAAGATACTAAGGCTCCAAATTTTCCTGCCGAATATTATACCATTACATGCATTTCAAATATTCCGTTGATTGTATTGAAAGTAATCATCAAAATTATTAAAACCTTCTTTGTTAACGACACCGATCTAGATACCGGATGTGCCTTATATCAGCACAAGCGACACATATCCAGATACATCTAGACTTTGGGGAGAAAAAATATAAGGCATTGAGCCAGTCATTTTCCATATGTTGCAACAAATGGTGACATTTCACCTGTTATTACTGTGTTAAATAATGAAAAATAAAAACATGATTATTGAGCGTTAAGAAACTAAATGAAATCCAAATGAATTGTAAGACTTTGAAAATAGTATTATGCTGATCGAATGGTTCTATCCATACACTCATCACTTCGTCTCATTGTCTTGAATGTGATGCACGTGTTGACATTTCATTCATTTTTGTAAATGTTTTCAAAGGGATTAGAAAAAAAGTCTCGTTTAGTTTTACCACCTCGACTTTTAGCCTTCACGGTGACATGGTGTTAATGTGTCAGAACATAGAAGACTCCCACATCACGGAGACATGGTCTTAATGTGTCACAACATAGACAAGTCCCACATGACGGAGACATGGTGTTAATGTGTCACAACATAGACAACTCCCACATCACGGAGACATGGTCTTAATATGTCAGAACATAGACAACTCCCACATCACGGAGACATGGTCTTAATGTGTCAGAACATAGACAACTCCCACATCACGGAGACATGGTGTTAATATGTCAGAACATAGACAACTCCCACATCACGGAGACATGGTCTTAATGTGTCAGAACATAGACAACTCCCACATCACGGAGACATGGTCTTAATGTGTCACAACATAGACAAGTCCCACATCACGGAGACATGGTGTTAATGTGTCACAACATAGACAACTCCCACATCACGGAGACATGGTCTTAATATGTCAGAACATAGACAACTTCCACATCACGGAGACATGGTCTTAATATGTCAGAACATAAACAACTCCCACATCACGGAGACATGGTCTTAATATGTCAGAACATAAACAACTCCCACATCACGGAGACATGGTCTTAATGTGTCAGAACATAAACAACTCCCACATCACGGAGACATGGTCTTAATGTGTCACAACATAAACAACTCCCACATCACGGAGACATGGTCTTAATGTGTCACAACATAAACAACTCCCACATCACGGAGACAAGGTCTCAATGTGTCAGAACAAAAACAACTCCCACCTTAGTTTTAATAAAGATTCTTACATACACTTGTCATAAAATATAAAGGAAAGATGGCAAAACATCCTAACACACATCAATCAACATGTACACAGTACACACTGGGACCCAGATTCTCGGTAATGTCAACTTTGTTGAAAAAATAATCGGTCGAACTCGCTAATCTATATGTGAGTGCCTAATGTGGAGAAGTAACGCAAGCAGAAATCCTAAAATCGTTTCCTTTCGTTATACAATTACTTGATTTTTAAAAACATGTAAGCTGATAAGCGATAAGATGGTGTTACAGCTTATAAAAAAAATCATGTAAAAATGATGACTCCATATAATAAAATGATTATTCCATATAATACAATGATGACTCCATATAATAAAATGATGACTCCATATATTACAATGATGACTTCATATAATACAATGATGACTCCATATAATAAAATGATGACTCCATATAATAAAATGATGACTCCATATAATAAAATGATGACTCCATATAATACAATGACGACTCCTTAAGGAGAAGTGTTGACGTCATCCAGTCACTGGCTTCGTTTACACCCCGCGTCATGGGCGTGTCCAGATTTCATTTCGTTCACCCATCACTTGACGTTGCTTGGTCGACGTAAGTTATCTTTCATTGGAGGAAAACCTTCCATCCCCAGTTGTCGTTCCCTCGCCACGCCATCCGCTGTGTCACGTGTCTTGTCATTCATCTATCTGTTATATCATCTGGCTCGGATTCATCAACACAATCATCGCTATCACCGCTGTTGTCATCGAAGATATGAGGAGGACGTGGGTGCCTAAAATAACACGGAGGAGCGCAGATCCCTGGGGGGGGGGGGAATAATAAAAAGATAAACAATTTAAATAATTTTAAAAATGATTTTATAATTTTTTTCAAAACCATATAGAACGCCACAAAAGGCAACACACATTTTTTTAAAACTACGTTTCAAACCTCATACAGCTTAGTTCAGGTAAATAGCTTGCAGGATAAATAATCAGGAATAGGAAATGACCAGTTTAAAACATTTGGAAATAGTGTGATATGAAATGCTATACTTATGTGAATAGCCTTGTAATTACCGTGTAGAGCTGCTCCATCAAAGAGAATAAAAACATATAGTTTTACTTAAATAACTATAATAAAGACAATTACCGGTGGCTCAGAGACTCCTTGCTCTAAAAGATCCTTGGTACTTGAGTAGATGGCATTTCGAATTTCATAGATTGAATAGGACTGCTGCTTTTTGACTGGGATTAAAACAATTGAACAATGCAATCAATGAAACAGACACATTCTTTTTTAGACTAAAGGTACCCCAAATAAAATGCTAAATACACAAACAAATTGTGTAATGAAAACCATACAACTGAGATTTATCTTTAAACTTTATTTTTAACAGGAGACTAAACTATTTGGTTAATGCCTTCATCAGTACAATAAACATAAAGTATGTACTGACATAAGTAAAATTTTTTATTTAAATTCTAAAGATAGTTGTGCAAAATAAACTGAAATGAAAACCAATAAAACAATGACACGGGATACTGGAAAAAAAGAGGAATTTTCAAAGTTATAGCGAAACCACAACGGGAAAAAGATTCTACAGTCAAGTAAAATCATGAATTTGGTTAATTCCATACGGATCCAACGTATTAAATCGTTTTGTAAGTCTATTTTCCTTGTAGATCCTATCATGATTATTGCTCGCATACAAAATATCAGTACTGCAGTATCTCAAATTCCGTTATGGTCATCACTGTTGAAATCTTTAGACACAGGAAATTGAGCCGGTGTAATAATATCATACAGGTGCTCTATAAACCGTTCACCAAGACGACGACCTGTCTCACCCACGTAAATTTAACACACTTTTTGCAAAGAATTGCATAAATCACGATGTTACTTGTGAAAGTGAATATATCTTTTATTTTGAAAAATGGAAAATAGATATATAAAACATATTATAACCTTATCTATCACAATATCTTTTTACTGTATACAATTGCTTTCATGTATTGTGATCGTTTTCTTTGTTAAATGATTTTTTTCCAAACAAATCAAACCATTTAATTTTAAAGTTATTTTGCTTAGTTCGATTCCCTCTTCCAATCATTATGAAATATGCGAGTACACAGAGCGTGTCTCTTCACACCCATCACCAGTACCACGCCAATCACCAGTACCTCGCCCATCACCAATACCACGCCCATCACCAATACCACGCCCATCACCAGTACCACGCCCATCACCAGTACCACGCGCATCACCAGTACCACACCCATCACCAGTACCACGCCCATCACCAGTACCACGCCCATCACCAGTACCACGCCCATCACCAGTACCACACCCATCACCAGTACTACGACCATCACCAGTACCACGCCCATCACCAGTACTACGACCATCACCATTATCCCATCCAAAAATTCCTCACCGTTGACCCTGATGTTACAGGCTATGATCTCCAGTATCAGTACCACTACGACCTGGTACACGGCGTAGGCGTAGAGTAAGTAGACCACCGAGTAGTGTACGGCCGCCTTCTGGAGCCAGCAGCCAATGACAATGTTCAACACTGGGAACAACAACAAGGATGTTATGTTAAAACTATAGACATTACAGTACGATATTTCTTTATTGCTTTTAATTAAATTGGCTTGATGAGTTATTAAGTATAGCAACAAGTTGACAAGAGTTCAGAGAGTAGCAACAAGTTGACAAGAGTTCAGAGAGTAGCAACAAGTTGACAAGAGTTCAGAGAGCCTCCAAGTGAAAAGATTGACTCACCCGTGGCTACGTGGGTTATAACCCCCAAAAGCCAATGACCCCAATTAAAGACCGACCTGTTCTTGGACAAGGAACTGGGCCGGAATAGTCCCATCATTATCTGAAAGATTTTTGAATAAAATATATTGTTCTTTAGAGTTTGTCATTTCTGAGATCGAAAAGTCCGCATCTCATCACGTGATATTTCTAGCTTTATGCAAAGTTTTTGTTGAGCAAGCTTTGACAGCTTAAATAAAGAAGTTGATAATAATTTATAGTCTTGGTCAAGTCCACTAAAGTGACTCAAATTAAAGATAAACTAAAAAATTTTTGTTACAAGTCCTCACGGAATACCCCATTAAGTGAGTTCACTTAAAATGTTATTTTTTATCATTTCGGCCAATGGTCCTCAAACATCAGTTAAAGTTTCTGTAAGCCCGGCCCAGCTTAAGTAAACCGTTCGGACACCAGAGTAGCAGAGACAAATATCACACCAGGCACTGAATATCTATTAAAAAATTGAGAGCCACATTTCTAAATGAAACTTAGATAACTTTCTATTGTTTAAGCTTTGTTCTTTACTTTATATATTTTCATAAAGAGCTCTCATTTGTTTTGTCTGGCTTCTGACTTGGATTATCTTAAAGATGATGACACTTTCCCTATGCAATGTTTAGAGAAGATTAGAACCGCTGATTTTAGATATATCCACAACTGAAGTGTCTCTTCCTAAAGTTTGTTTACCCCGAAAATTAACCAGTCCTTTGAACGTCATGTTGTATGGTCAGGAAATAAAAGAATACCGTAAGACTGAAATATTTACCTGTAAAACAACTAAAAAAGTAGCAGCTATTCCTATCACAGGATGGAGCTTCTTCAGCCTCAGTATGCTAATCTGTTTTTATAAAAAAGAAATCACGTGCTTTTTGAAAATGCATGTATAATTAGCACAAAGAAATTTTAATGATTTTAAATATTACATTTATCACCGAAGTGGCAGAGTCTTACAGTAAGTATAAACTGAGAAGATTCATTGGTCAAAATATTGCATTTAATAAAAAATATATAGTCAGTTTCCTGTGATGGTGTGATTACTTTTAACGGGTATTTTTGGTGCAGCTCAGCAATAACCTTATCTGTAGATTGGAATATTTTCTAATTCAAGTGCTAAAACAGATTTTTCATAATCACCCAGATAAAAAAAAAAGTTGTTAATGAAAACTTAAAAATGTCAAATCTCCTAAACGTAAACAAGAAGAACACATTTCGCTTACCTCACTCAACCCCTGGACCTCGTAAAAAATGATGATAAAAGCGATTATTGTTGCTGCACCGGCCACCATCATACACAGGCGATGTACCTGCATAGTAATAATGATTTTTATTATAGAAAACTCTACACAGTCAAATAATTAATTTATATACCATTAAGGAACAACGTATGCTTGACAATGGCTTCAGAAAGATTACTATCGTTAAAACAAACCAAGGCAATATCATCCGGAGGCGTCACTAAGGTTGGTGTCACCCGGGGCGATAGCTCATGGTGTCACCAGGGGCGGTAGCTCATGGTGTCACCCCCTCATGATTTAACCCATAGAACTCCTCCACGTTTTCCAGTGCCAAATAACGGGAATATATAGAATTTTACAGTCAGGTGCCCCCCTGATGATGTCACCCGGGGCGGCCCGCCCCCAACGCACCCCCTAGCGACACCACTGATATCATCCATATATTCAGGATACATAATCATGACAGGAGCCAGGGAGGTGTCAACATGTTAACTCATGCAGCTGGCGTACCGTAAACCAAACTTTTCTACCACATAGGGTTGTGTGTGGCCAAAGAGTTTTATAAAATCTGGCCATGACTGTGCCGATGCTTGCACAAAACAACCAGGCAAATATCATCAAGGACGCTGAAATAAAAATATTTGACCTGATTTATAAAAGTGACGCAAAAATAAATTCATCAAAGCAATAATTTAAGTTTTGACTTTTAACATAATAATAATTAGCCTCACGTATTTGTCCATCTTTTACAACAAATGTCCATGTATTTGTCTTTAAAGATATGTAAAACTCTACACACAATATTAATCTAAAAATAGTGATAATGTAGTTTTAATAAAAAAATAGTTTCTTTATTATTATTTTAAAAAAGCTTTTATAACCATCAAATTAGAAATAAATCCGTTTAGATTTCTATAATAAGATTCAAATAAAAAGCTTGATAATTTAATATTAATGTCCAAAATTGTCTTCACCTACGACAAGAAGAAAGAAATTAAACAATGAGTGTTTAAAAGGTTGACTCTACCATGAGAGTCCAGTGAGTGTTTAAAAAGGTTGACTCTACCATGAGAGTCCAGTGAGTGTTTAAAAAGGTTGACACAACCATGAGAGTCCAATGAGTGTTTAAAAAGGTTGACTCTACCATGAGAGTCCAATGAGTGTTTAAAAAGGTTGACACTACCATGAGAGTCCAATGAGTGTTTAAAAAGGTTGACTCTACCATGAGAGTCCAATGAGTGTTAAAAAGGTTGACTCTACCATGAGAGTCCAATGAGTGTTTAAAAAGGTTGACTCTACCATGAGCTTTCAATGAGTGTTTAAAAAGGTTGGACCTCTCAATGAGTTTTAAAAAATGTTGACTCTACCATGAGAGTCCAGTGAGTGTTAAAAAGGTTGACACTACCATGAGAGTCCAATGAGTGTTAAAAAGGTTGACACTACCATGAGAGTCCAATGAGTGTTAAAAAGGTTGACTCTACCATGAGCTTTCACAAAAATGCTTTGAACCGCGACAGGTCTCACAACTTTCAATGCCTGGAAATCAACCCCTTGGCTCGACACGGCTGGTAATTTCGTGTGTTCAAGTTTGACACCTACATTAAAAGAAAATAATTCAATATATGTTAGTACAACATGGCGTAAGGAGCGTACAGCATGCATGTTGAGTATAATCTAAATATCACCTGTCTGCACATTGTCGTGTCCAAATCATTAAAAGAAGAGACTCAAATAATGATAGATTCCAGCCAGTTCCACGATTTAAATGACATTCTCTTTAGAGGGTCGATCTAACAAGCTCTCATGACCCGGCTTACAATTCAACACAAGGGCATTGTCATGCGGGTATTTCTCCGCAGCTCTAGTGCTGCCTGGCCTTTCCGTATTCCAAATCACCGCACAGCATTGTCCCAGCACGTGTTTTAACTTATCCTCAGCTAAAGCCACATACGCGGCAGCGGGGGTTCTTTTTTGGGTTTAGAATGGACAGGTAGTTGTTAGCTGGACTCACTCCAGTTCTCTTGTTTTATAAACCAATCACCTAATACATTATCAAAATAGTGCCAACACTGAAACATACCGTTCCGAACTGGACCCTGCGCCAACATGAGGTACCATTTTTTCTCAAGGTCGAAAACCTGAGTCTCCGTGGTGATGAATTTCTTGCGGGCAAACTGGCAGCGGATGACGTCATCACCCTTGAGTTCCACGTGCGCGTGCGTGAGCACCGAGTTATCCTGGATGACAAGCAGACACACGTTAAAACGTTACCTTTGATTACATGAGAGAATACGATGGAGTTTTTAGGGTGAGTATCCGGCGTCGCAGGATATTAAAAACAAACAGCGTGTGGCCAAAAATTTGCTCCCTTCTATATCAAGTAAAAAAAAAAAAAAATCCAGACCCCTTCCATTTCCCTGTACATCGTCACTGACAAGAACTTAACATGAAGATGCAGTTTTATAAACTTACATGGTATATTGATGGATGATAATAATTACAAGTTGCGTAGGTCACCATGCACCCACCGGATGTGACAACCCTTTAGACAAACGCTCACCACATACAAAGTCAATGTCTATGACATCACTCACGACATGCTCCCACCGGATGTGACAACCCTTTAGACAAAAGTCTATGACAGCACTTACGACATGTACCCACCGGATGTGACAACCCTTTAGACAAAAGTCTATGACGTCACTCACGACATGCTCCCACCGGATGTGACAACCCTTTAGACAAAAGTCTATGACATCACTTACGACATTGTCCATCCTCTTGTTACCGTAACGAGTGTTATAAGACATCTGGAGGCTCGGGATGTTATTATTGTCGAGACATTCAACAACACTGTCCGCTCCCTGGGCAACATTTAAAACAGAAAAAATGACGTTAGGTTAAACTTTTTTATTTAAAAATTACATTTCATGTCATCAAATGAGGTTTAAGTACAAAGATAACTTTCTAGTGAACTGAAATTTTAAAAAAGACTTAATTAGTGTTGACAAGAAAAAACAAATACCACGAACACTATGAAATCCAAACACCGCGAACACCATGAAATCCAAACTCCACGAACACCATGGAATCCAAACACCTATTAAATCACCATGACAACAGATAACCTGAAGATATTCCTGCTATAAAGCTCCCACGAGATAAAGCAAAGGAGAAAACGATAAAACAAAAGCCCCCATCATTAAACGATAAAACAAAACCCCCCTATCATTAAACGATAAAACAAAAGCCCTCCCATCATTAAACGATAAAAC
>MUZC01000363.1:0-21875 GCA_002072015.1 Radix auricularia | reverse complement strand
TAATAATAATAATAATAATAGTAATAATAAAAAATAATAATAATAATAATAATTTGTTGCAGTAAAAAAATGCGCACAATACAGTATTACAGATAACATTTAAAAACCGAGATGCTAATGAAATATGAATAGATAGTTATTGCACACTTAAATGCTAACTAAAATTAATTTTAAATATAGATCTATGCTTTGTCAAAGTACGTTGTGTTAACATTATGCATTGATGTAATAAAACTGAACATTTTTGCGTTTGTGATTTAATTTTAAATCCTACTCCCCCACCCCCCTTTTTTTTCCTTGCTTAAAATCAAGGCCTGTTCTATTGAATGCCATACGATTGTTTTTGTTAAAAATATTTATCAATTATGATTAATACTTTTTTTTTTTAGGTAGATCTATATTCCGATTATCTTGTAGGAAATTAAATATTTTTTATTGTTAGTGACCCAGAAAAAAGTTAAATGAACGTATCCAACGCACATCTTAGTACAGTGCCCATACCTACTGTTAGCTCAGATATGAACAATGTATATACCAAACGTACACCTAGTACAGTGCCCCTGTCTACTGTTAGCTTAGATATTAACAATTTATGTAACAGACTGAGAACGTACACAATCTGTATGTGACCTTGTGCCGTAGCTGGGGCTGTCCACGTCAGTAACAGAGAGGTGCCATTGTACCGACCATTGTGGGTTAATGCACTTCGATTCTGTGATGGAGAAATTTTCACCGGGAAAAACTGAATAAATCTAATAATAACAATAATGCATACAAAAAAGCATACTAACTTTTAAAGGCCTGAAAGGCTTACATTATGGTGCGTCTTATTGTACCACTGTTGTTCACTGCCGTGTGATGAGATTTATGTCAGATTCTTAGCAGTCTAAAAACTAACAAGTCTTGATTCTTGCATCAACATTTAATGTGTGATTGATCTAGATTGTCATTAATGTGTGATTGATCTAGATTGTCATTAATGAGTGATTGATCTAGATTGTCATTAATGTGTGATTGATCTAGATTGTCGTGTGTTGAGGAGTTAGCTTTTATTGGGATTTAGGAATTCCTCAGTACATAAAATATATAAATATATATTATACAAAGGGCTCTCATCCCCACACTCGAAGCATTAAAAGACACACACAGACACACACATATCACACAAAGACACACACATATCACACAAAGACACACACATATCACACAAAGACACACACATATCACACTAAGGGCTCACATCCCCACACTCGAAGCATTAAAAGACACACACAGATACACACATATCACACAAAGACACATACATGTCACACAAAGACACACACATCACACAAAGACACACACATACATCACACAAAGACACACACATATCACACAAAGACACACCCATACATCACACAAAGACACACACATATCACACAAAGACACACACATACATCACACAAAGACACACACATATCACACTCAGGACTCACATCCCCACACTCGAAGCGTGTCCCCGGCACAGCACTAAACGACCCCATCATCTCCTGGGGTCTCTGTTTACTCCGGACATCCTGGGGGTCAGACCTCCGGGCCTGGACAAAGAACCCGATGAACGACGTTCCACAGAATCCCTTCAACATAACTGAGGAGAACAACAACGTTAAGAAGTACAGCACGAGTCAAGTCTTCTTGCACAAACTATGCAAATATATCAAGAAGAATAAGTCAGGGGGAATCATAATTTTTCATTTAAGTCGTCGAAAGCAGTCACGTCCCTTGTAAGGTTTATTTAAATTTCATGGATTCAAACAATTCAAGGGGAAATGCAATACGTGAGCAAACCACCTGCACACAAAATGAACGTTTAAACAAAATAACCATAGACGATAGCACAAACTGAACCTTTAAACAAAATAACCATAGACGATAGCACAAACTGAACCTTTAAACAAAGTAACCATAGGCAATAGCACAAAATGAACGTTTAAACAAAATAACCATAGACAATAGCACATAATAAACTTTTAAACAAAATAACCATAGACAATAGCACAAAATGAACCTTTAAACAAATTAACCATAGACAATAGCACAAAATGAACATTTAAACAAAATAACCATAGACAATAGCACAAAATAGTATTATCAGAACAAACGATAATCAAAAGATTAAACCAATACCAATAGAGCCAATCATTAACGATGGTAAAGCAGTTATAAATAATATGAAAACTATAATAAAAATAAGAAATAAAAAAACCCGTAAAAAACTGTTTTTAACAATAAATCTTTTATATATGAGACATAACTATAAGGATGTTGATTACATTAAGCAGGGCAAAACAATCCGAAAATACAACATTTTAGTTATGTTTCGTAAACCATGTTTAATATAATGCCGACCGATCGTGAATATATTTTAAAAAGTTTTGTCAATGCAATACGCAAAGGTTGGTTAATATAATACGCACCACGACACTCTATCCCAAAAATTAACATGATACATAAAGATAAATAAAATAATATAAAAATTCAATAATTTAATTACAGTATAATTGATCAATCCAAAATTTTGATGCATCATTTTTATCATCGTTTGTATAAGTCGACTAAAAAGAAGAAAATAATTTTAAACTTATAAGTTCAAGTACTTTGACTTAATATGACTAAAAACGTGGGGCGGGTAATTGGTAAAAACATTAAAGATTTATAATTCAGAAGGCAAAAGAGAGATCTATTAATGAGAAAATGAGTGGACTGCATATGTAAAACTTCATAAGCACACGCCCTATGTTTTTAGTCATATTAAATCAAAGTACTTGAATTTTTAAGTTTAAAATTATTTTCTTCTTTTTAGTCCACTTATAAAAACGTCGTTTTAAAAAATCTCTCCCCCCCACTCTATTTATTTTGTTTAATTTTAGCCTAAGTGTATGCTATGGTGAGTTTTGTCGCTTCCTTTTGATTATTGATTATTGAAGCATTGATTATCTTCAATATAATACGCAGCGCAAGAAACATTTAAAGACTGAACGCGACTGAACTCCCCTTGATTTAAACACAGGGATGTGGTCATCGATGACTGGGGTGATCTCAGGTGGCACGTGGATGTCCACAATAGCAGACGGATACAGATGCTATTTAGAGATAAACTAAAAATGATTTAATTTAATTACGGTACATTCTATCGATCTGAAATTTTGATACAATGCATTGTCATCCAATATCTATCTGCGGTAAGATTTTCAGACCATCAGAAGTGGTTTAATTTTACGTTGAAAATTTTGAATTTTTGAAGACAGGACGAAAGCAAGTTAATAAAAGCATAGTTAAAAAATATTAAGAAGAAAATACCGTTAGAAACACAAGCAACGATTCGACAGAACAAGCTACCTTCCTTACCTGTAATGTTGTCACCAGGCTTGTAGGCGCCCTGAGACACCAACACGCTGTAAGGGCTGGTGCTGGTCTTAGCAACAGCGCCCCCGTGGGATGGCACCATGGACTGACATGCTGAAAATGGAGCCCCCTCCGATCGGCTGCTCACGCGTGTAGCAGTCAACGATAGCAGAACAATGGATATGATTGTATGACACACCTGTTGGGACAGAGTTTGGTTCATATGATTGTATGACACACCTGGTGAGACAATTGAAGGAACAAAGTTTGGTTCATATGATTGAATGACACACCTGCTGAGACAGAGTTTGGTTCATATGATTGTATGACACACCCGCTGAGATAATTGAAGGAACAGAGATTGGTTCTGTCTCAAATTCCACCGTAATATGTTCATCATATTAAACAACAACATAAAACGTATTTATTTATTTATTTTTTAACTATAATTTGTTGTTGTTCTTTCTTTGAAAGGCCAATAATTGTCTCAATTATCAATGGGTACCCATGTTCTTAGAACAAATGAATATTGAAGCTGAAAGATTGCACTATCTTGGAGGTGAAGCTAATGAAGGAAGATTTTTTAAAGGGAATGTTCAATACAACCTGAAAAAGTCATTCGTATCTGAAAGTTTTTATTTGTTTAGAATAGATTCATAGAAATGTTAACGTTTATAGTTGGAAGAAAACTTAAATTAGAACTTACCTGGAGACTCTTTGCCATTTTTTACGAAGTCTTGAACACAAAATAGATTTATAGCTCAAAAATAATTTTCTTTTCACAACAGACTAGATCTAAATGTTCCTCAAGTTAAAAAGTAATCTTTAAAAAATTATTTCAATATCTAGTAATTTGAATGAAATAACTCAGTAATAAAGTAAATATAAATTAACTGGTTAAGAATTATGTAAGTTTCCACTTTCAGATTGTGCAAGTTAATGGGAATAGTCCACTTCCTGTTTCTGTTCAACTGATACCCATGACCAAAGGGAGGGAACCGAGGCGTGGACGTGACGTCATGATATTACTAATAAGCTTTTTTTCTTTTTTTTTATATTTAGGAGCAGCAATCACCCCTCGGGGTATAACAAGGTCGTGTTTGATGGAGGCCGCCCACACCAAGACTCTAACGTCTAATGACATGATGGATCGGTGCACTGATTAGACATTGAAAATAGTATGAAGCCTATGTTTGTAAGCAATGTGTTATGTGTCCAAGGATGTCCGTGTCGAGGTTGTAGCAGGTTTCTCCGGGCAATGAAGTTTAACGGAATCGTGGTAAAACACCATCAAACAACAGTTATTTAGAATATAGAATAACGTATAAAATACACATAAAACTTAGATCATTAAAAAAAACGGACTAGCCCCGCGAAAAAAAAATAATTTTAAGACCAATTTGTCCCAAACATGTTCTTCTAAAACTCTTATAACCTTATTTGTTGAAGATGATTTTTTTTGTAGTATTAAACTCAGTTTGAACTAAGAAAGTACATGTGAGAAACTAAATGACGAAACATGTTTAATTCTTTTTTTAAAGTCACTTACTTTTGTTGAAACAAAAATGACATCCATAAATTATATCTGATTAAAACTTACGGGAAAATGGTTAAACAATGAAATAGGAACAGCAGTCTGCGGTGTTGCTATGGTTACCTCATAAAATGTATGCTTTCAAAGTAAAGACGAAAAAAACAACACCACAATGAACTACCAGTATTATGTGGGTTGCTATGATAACATGACAGGTACAGTGTAAAAAGTTTATTTAAATCAACAACCGCGAGCTCGGAGCAAATGGAACAAATTGAAATGAAATCATCATTAGAAGCACTTGCTTCTAAAAGAAGATGCCGATGTTTATTAGCAAACAAAGTGAAAAAAATACATGTATATCACCTTCCTATTTTAAAAATCTAAAATTTATTTTACATATCAAGCAAAATAGATCAACAGTTTAACGTAATATACGTTCATAAACTTTGAAATCATTTATATTTTTTCACCTACATAATTAGTGAAACATTTTTAAATGTAGACAAAATTGGTCACATAGGCGTCACAAGGGGGAGGATTGTGGAACACATAGGCGTCACTAGAGGGGATAGTTTTGGATCACATCACCACAAAGGATGAAATAAAATTCTCAATGTTCAAGTTATTTAGCACTGGCTGACTCGGAGGAGCTCTTCATGGATAGTCGTGAAGGTGAGGAGGGGGGGGGACATCACGAGCTACCGCACTGGGGACACCAATCCTAGTACCGAACCCAGTCGACCACAACTTTGTTTTGGTATTACCTACAAGCAATACAGAATCTGTCGTCCTTCAAAATTAGTAGACAGAAAAAAGTACTGTACAATAAGATTAAAGGTTGTCAAGGTTTATTTTTGGACATCTGACTCTGAGAATGATTCCACATTCTTTGGTTCACCAGAAATCTAAATGTATGCCATCAGCGTACATCTGTAGAGTCTAGAAGAACAAGGAACACAAACAACTTGCTGTTTCCTTGTAAATCTAATATTTTTTTTTTAAAAGTTAAATAAAATTACACGAGATTTGAAGAAAAAAAGATAAGGTGTCCTAAAAAGTTGTAAAAGAAAAGGTCCAGGTTTGCCATACACTTCAAAAACTCGCCTTTTGCAATACTTAACCATCAATGAACTGGAAGACTAATGACGTAAAAAAGGAAAAGTAACCAGTCGATACCCACTGAGCGAGATGTGGAAGCAGACATCAGGAAATGTGACAATTCTAAGGGGAAACTGGAGAGTCTTGCCCAGGATACAGATACCATGATGATACAATGTCTTAGGAAAGACCAACGTCATTGACGATGATCGACTGCTGTTTCTCGATAACAAGGAAGATGAAGAATATTTTGTATAGATATTTAGATAAGTCACAGCAGCGCTTAGCGTAGATAGCTTAGTGGAAGGGCGTTTCCCCGGGAGGACAAACTCTAGGGGTGCAACATTTGGGAATAAAATAATTAAGCCAGTGAGACGCTTGTCATGTTCATTACTTCTGTCTCTTTTTAAAGAAAGTTAGAAATGAAACTACTGAATTGAAATCCTTTTGAATTTGGGGCAATGCAAAACAGCTTAAATTTCACTCTTCTCAATATCTACCAAAAGTGAATTGCTCTATACAATCGTGTGAGTTTGAAATACAAAACTCCATAAGTTATTGCTAAGCATAATTTAAAATTCTGTAAAAACAAAGTTTTTGACAATAAATCCCTTATATTTGAGACATAACTAAAAGTATTGATTATGTTCAAAGGCGACAAACATTTACAGATTGAAAATGAGTGAACTGCCCTTGCTATAAAATACGGTCATCGATGGCTTGCGTGAACTCAAGTAATACGTGGATGTAAATAATAGCAGACGGCTACATATAGTTACATAGACATCTAAAAATGCATTAATTTATTTACGGTACATTCGATCGATCATACATTTTGATACAATGTATTGTTAGGTGAAGCAAGTATATGTGTAAAATTTCAAAATTTTACTAGAAACAATGCACCTGTTTATTGTTACAAAGGACTGGATTCTTAAATACTACATGTACACTATTTTGTACATAACCTGAAAACACAAAAAGTAAAGCATTTCGACAGAAAGATGACTTTCAGGACGTAAAGGGATGGCTAACAAGCTGGGCTGTAATTCAGCTTAAACATTAGTACAAGAGCTTGGCTGAGAAAAATTGAAAGGAAATTATTGACTGAATGCGAATTTATGAAACGTGCACAACCAAAGAATACGCCTCTCCAAAGAATTTGCGTTTTTCAAAATAAAATGTAAAAATAAAAGATATATTAAAAAAAAAATTAACGTAGAGATTTATTTACGTTTTGCACACAAGGAGTTTAAAAACAAATGTGGGAGAACAATAAATGATATTCCTTTTATTGATTTGAAAATGATTGCATCACAAGTCAAACAGACGTTTCATCAAAGGGCCATAATCCCTAAAGATATTCAGATTTACGATCTACGTGAGTGATCTCCTCTTGGCTTACATACAACCCATTCCTGAAGCAACTAAGCACGATTTTAAAAAATCTATTTTTAAATCCATTTCTGGCTGATGCGGCGTCATGATAAATGAGAAGTTAGGCAAATGTGCGTAGTAAATTTTTTTTTTTTAAAATGACGTCATCTTAACCGGGACCGTTCACTTTAATCATTTTTCTAACGTTAATGGCTTGTAATACATGAGCAATCCGAGGACCGCTGGGGCTCAGATTGAGAGACGTCAGCTATCGAATACATATGACACGATTATGTTTTTGTCTTGTCATAGCAGATTTTGACATCACACTATAGAATTCGTTTGTCTCTCAGGACACACAGCTTTGCTCTTTAGGACAGTCGAGGCCCCCGGGACACACAACCTTCGAGCCGTGTGCAACATACTTCAGCCCCTCGGGACATACAACCTTCGTACCGAGTGCAGCATACTTAAAACTCCTAGGGACAACATTTTCAAAATATTCTGGGCCGTCAGAATGATCACTCTTACTGCCCTTGTCTGTGCCCTGGGTGAGTTTTGCTTTGTCGGAGCCGATGCCAAGAGACGCGCTGGCAGCGTTTATTGGTGTTACCCATTATTTATAGAACTTATAGAGTTAAGTATCGCAGAAAAAAAAAAAAAAAAAAGAAAAGAAAAAACAACAACAACAACAAAAAACTTAATTTTTTAAAGGCAGTTTGCTTTGCTATATTGTTTCGTAAATTTGAATTATTATTATTTACATTTTAGGAACAAGTAAAAATGGAATAGATTCCATAAATGCAAAATTAATTTTTTAAACTATATTTTGTCTTCTACTAATTATATTTTGTTGGATGTATCTAATATTCTGGGTCAGAAAAAGATTATATCTTTAAAGAAAGACAATTTAAATAGTTAAAATAGTTTATCATCAAGCCGCTTCCCATAGAGTATATTTTTCCGTGAAATGATCGCTAGACAGCAAACTTATTACCTCTCTCATCACAACTTGGATCACCTTCGTGTAAGATCAACATTAGCTGAAGCGTTCTACACAGGCTCAACTTCTAACAGTAAAATCTTTTTTGATCTTTGGGTAGTGAGGTCTTTTGAAATCTGACAAGAGGTTTTAACTGTGGTGTTTTATTTAAAAACTTATTATAACTTTATTTACTTTATTTAACTTTATTACATTATGTCTAGAGTTGTGTGGACTCAGGTACCCATTGGAGGTGTGTGGACTCAGGTACCCATTTGAGGTGGCTAGACTCAGGTACCCATTAGAGGTGGCTAGACTCAGGTACACATTAGAGGTGGCTAGACTCAGGTACCCATTAGACGTGGCTAGACTCAGGTACCCATTAGAGGTGGCTAGACTCAGGTACCCATTAGAGGTGGCTAGACTCAGGTACCCATTAGAGGTGGCTAGACTCAGGTACCCATTAGAGGTGTGTGGACTCAGGTACCCATTAGAGGTGTGTGGACTCAGGTACCCATTTGAGGTGGCTAGACTCAGGTACCCATTAGAGGTAGCTAGACTCAGGTACCCATTAGAGGTGGCTAGACTCAGGTACCCATAAGACGTGGCTAGACTCAGGTACCCATTAGAGGTGGCTAGACTCAGGTACCCATTAGAGGTGGCTAGACTCAGGTACCCATTAGACGTGGCTAGACTCAGGTACCCATTAGAGGTGTGTGGACTCTGGTACCCATTAGAGGTGGCTAGACACAGGTACCCATTAGAGGTGGCTAGACTCAGGTACCCATTAGAGGTGGCTAGACTCAGGTACCCATTAGAGGTGGCTAGACTCAGGTACCCATTTGAGGTGGCTAAACTCAGGTACCCATTAGAGGTGGCTAGACTCAGGTATCCATTAGAGGTGGCTAGACTCAGGTACCCATTAGAGGTGGCTAGACTCAGGTACCCATTAGAGGTGGCTAGACTCAGGTACCCATTAGAGCTGGCTAGACTCAGGTACACATTTGAGGTGGCTAGACTCAGGTACCCATTAGAGGTGGCTAGACTCAGGTACCCATTAGACGTGGCTAGACTTAGGTACCCATTAGAGGTGGCTAGACTCAGGTACCCATTAGAGGAGGCTAGAATCAGGTACCCATTAGAGGTGGCTAGACTCAGGTACCAATTAGATGTGGCTAGACTCAGGTACCCATTAGAGGTGGCTAGACTGAGGTACCCATTAGAGGTGGCTAGACTCAGGTACCCTTTAGAGGTGGCTAGACTCAGGTACCCATTAAACGTGGCTAGACTCAGGTACCCATTAGAGGTGGCTAGACACAGGTACCCTTTAGATGTGGCTAGACTCAGGTACCCATTAAACGTAGCTAGACTCAGGTACCCATTAGACGTGGCTAGACTCAGGTACCCATTAGAGGTGGCTAGGCCTGTCAACGGGTACCCGGGACCCGGGTACCCGTTTGACGAGCAATTACCCGGGTAGTAAAATGGCGCCCGGGTACCCGTGAAAATGGTACTGCCATATCGTTACCACCAGTGTTTAAACCGTGGCTCTTATGCCTTCAAATTTCGGCTCGAGAATAATTTATCAAATTAAAATTTTTGGTTTGAATTAAATACTGTGAAATTCGTATTAACATGAAAATGCTTAAAATGAAATATGTGTTAAAGGGAAATAAAACACGGTCTCGACAATAAACTACAAAGTATTTTGATATACTTTTTTTTTCCAGGAACATGATAAAAAAATCAGTTAAAACAAAAACGTTTTTGTTCTTTGAATTGTTCAAGTAAAGAAAATAAAACACAACGCCGATAACTACTATTAACTAGGAAGGGCTCGAAATGACCTTCACATTGGCTTTGAAATACGCCGCTCATCGTTGTTACCGACAGAGTGAGCCACCCCCCCCCCCAAAACCGACGCACACGTGTCTCCACTCCTATCCCCACCATACTTTTTAAAAAAATGTTTCACTCGTTGAATGATTTTCACTATAATAACGAAAATAAATGGTGGGGGGTGGGTCCGTCCCCTCAGTATGACACAAAATAGGACACAAGAGCGATAACTAGGAATGGCTAGAAATGACCTTGGCTTTGAAATACGCCGCTCATCTATGTTACCGATTGAGACGCGCCAATTTCTTTCATCTACCCCCCCCCCCACACACACTAACATATGTCTCCAATCCCATCCCCAACATACTTAAAAAGAAATAAACACCTGCTATATTCTGGGAAGGGGGGTATATTTTTTAAATTTTTTGTATTTATAAAATCATATTTTAATCATTTGAACAATCTGTATCGTTTTACAAAAATAAATACTGGGGGATGGGTCCACTAAGTAGGGGCAAGTCCTGAAAAGTTTAGTTAATTAAAACAGTTGTCAGCTGCAGCAATGAACTAGAAATAACCCACCATGTCATCATACCATTAGCACACCTCCTCCCCCCGCTCAAAAAATTACCTTACCACCCCTCTGCTCACTGTTTTTACACCACTGTACTTATGTAGTATTTCAATGTCATCATTTTACAATCGTTGACTCATATCAAAATTTGCATTTCCCCAATAAACAAAGCAGTAAAAGGCTAATGGTAGAAATAGCGGGCATTAAAAAAATTACGAAAATTTTGAGGTATTTCGAACGGGTAACCCGGGTACCCGTTTAAATTTTGGACGGGTACCCGGGCAGCATTTTTCAACAATATTGACAGCCCTAGAGGTGGCTAGACGCAGGTACCCTTTAGAGGTGGCTAGACTCAGGTACCCATTAGACGTGGCTAGACTCAGGTACCCATTAGAGGTAGCTAGACTCAGGTACCCTTTAGACGTGGCTAGACTCAGGTACCTATTAGAGGTAGCTAGACTCAGGTACCCATTAGACGTGGCTAGACTCAGGTACCCTTTAGACGTGGCTAGACTCAGGTACCCTTTAGACGTGGCTAGACTCAGGTACCCTTTAGACGTGGCTAGACTCAGGTACCCATTAGACGTGGCTAGACTCAGGTACCCTTTAGACGTGGCTAGACTCAGGTACCCATTAGACGTGGCTAGACTCAGGTACCCATTAGAGGTGGCTAGACTCAGTTACCCTTTAGAGGTGGCTAGACTCAGTTACCCATTAGAGGTGGCTAGACTCAGGTACCCATTAGAGGTGGCTAGACTCAGGTACCAATTATAGGTGGCTAGACTCAGGGACAGGTAGCTCGACCACCTAGAACGTAACCAGGAATTTCCCTTGCTAGCTTGAAGTTCAATACTGTTACAATCCCTTAATAAATTTATTTTAAACAACATTTATTTTGGGTGTTTTTTTTTTCTCACCAGCTGCTGTGTGTGCCCAAGGTGCGCAAAAACGTTTTAAAAGAGTTGTGAACGGTGAACGTGTGACCGATTATTATTCTTACCCTAGTATAGGATCACTTCAGAAAATCTCTGGAGGACATTGGTATCATGAATGTGGTTCTACACTGATTGGCGAAAATAAGGTCAGAGTTCTAATGGAATGTGATACATTCGCGTCAGATTTCTAATGGAATGTGATACATTCTACGTCAGACTTATAAGGCTACGCGACGCATGTTGGGTGATATGTCCTGGATTTTTGTATGTTACTAACAGTTACTCGGACATTTTAGTCTAAATTTGCGCGAGATGCGAATTTGTCTAAATCTTTCTATTTAATTGTTAAATTTTAATGAACATTTTGTTACATTTAAAGAATTGTATATAATTGTTCATATAATTTTAAAAAATAATCTACAGTTTAAAATAAATATATATTTTTGACACGCCAGTTGTTGACAGCCGCACATTGCGTAGACGATGACTGTGACTTCAGCAAATGGCGTGTTTACCTCGGTTCACTCGTCCTTGACCCAAATGACTACACGCGAGGTGTGATCGCTGGTATCGATCACGTCATAGTTCATCCAAGTTATCTAGAAGATGATGACAGTCATAATGACATAGCGATCGTTTATTTGGATACAACGGTCCAATACAGCGATTCAGTTCAGGTAACTTCAAAATTATACAATCTACAATATCTTATCTTATCTTATATTATCTTATCTTATCTTATCTGTTACAGACGTACGTACTATATAGAAGAATATTGCATCCTACGTTTATCCATGGCTTGTGTTTATTCTTATTCTTATTAGAATTTTAAATGATGATAAAGATTTGGCATTCCTGGTTTCTTCAGGCAACCCATTCCACGCCCGAATTCCGGACGGGAAGAAAGATAACTTGTATATGTGTGTCCTTGCATACGGAATAAGAAATGTGTTTTTTATCCTTATATATCTGAGGGTTGAATTAAGTTATCTCTGTGTCGTATTTCTAAATTAGAATGTACATTTAAATTTAAAAACAAACAAACAAACAAACAAAAACATTTGAGGGAACATACAATTTGATAATTATTTAAGAATATGTTGTTTCTTCTGGTCCTTGACATTGGCAAGTTATTTTTTATTATGTGCTGACTGTATTCAGTTGCCTGGTTTTCATGTGAGTTCGACATCGTTCTCAAGTGTGAATATTGCTTGCGATACTAGATGTGAACTTGATATAAATCTTGCGATACTAGATGTTAACTTGATATAAAACTTGCGATACCAGATGTTAACTTGATATAAAACTTGCGATACCAGATGTGAACTTGATATAAAACTTTCGATACTAGATGTGAATTTGATATAAAACTTGCGATACCAGATGTGAACTTGATATAAAACTTGCGATATCAGATGTGAGCTTGATATAAAACTTGCGATACTAGATGTGAACTTGATATAAAACTTGCGATACCAGATGTGAACTTGATATAAAACTTGCGATACTAGATGTGAACTTGATATAAAACCTAGTAATGAAGCCCGCAGCTCTAAGCGTTCGATAAAAAAAAATCATGTTAAGCCTGGTCCCTTTTGGAATTCAGGACGTGTTAGCGCATTTTCGTATTATGTATCAGTACTTATGTTAGATATCAGAATTATGTAGTTATCAGTAATTGTGTTTAGATTTTAGACATATTTTTATGAATTTTCTTGTGTAATGAATATACCTGACATTTTTTTTATTTAAAAGTCATTTCTTTACATTTTAAAAAAAAATTATTTTCTCTTTAATCCAACTACAAGTCACCACAAATGATGACGTAAAACTCTCTAAACTTTTACACATATTCTAATGACGTCAACTAAAAAAAAAACTAATTCTTTTGCACGCTTTCGCACCACTCTTCAATGCTTGAAGAATTGTGCATTCGACTTCCGGCAATGGCGGCCGTTCCCTGCGCTAGTGTTACCTCTCGATTCGAAATATTTTTTGGTAGTTTTAACGGGGTTTTTAAACGGATCGAGTAACTGAGTGTTGATGCACAAATGGCAGGTCAGGGCATACAAAAAACATATATACATCATGGGTCTAGGACTTATGGATGCTGTGATCAAGGGTGATGACGGACGGACGGACAAAACGGGTGCAATAGCGATTTCGACATCTCGAAAATGCGCTAATTATTTATTTAAATTTAAAAGTTTTACTATAAGATTTGACATAAAAAGGGGAAAAGGTAATAATAGTCCTATTAAATAATATAAACACCCAGTGGTGTGGTTCTGTATGTTTGTAACGTAACGCTGAGGAGCGATGTACGACAGTCTACAGCAGTTAGTTTAGTTGAAAAATCGTGTGTTGATGAGCGCTGTAAAAATATTTAATATGATGACGTCATTGTTTGGTGTGCATCGGTACGCAAAATACAACCCCTATTATTATTATTAAATAAATACTTTGCGTACATTTCATAAAGTTTAATAATTCGTATTTATCAAAAAAGGACAAGTTAGTTGGTCTTTAAAAAAAAGGGGGCGCCGCAGGCGCCACGGCGCCTGGCACAATCTAGTATAAATAATAATATAAAAGCCCAGGTCACTCACTCACTCACTGGATGTGGAGCGCTGAGGAACGATGTACGACAGTCTACAGCAGTTAGTTGAAAAACCGTGTGGTGATTAGCGCTGTAAAAATATTTAAAATGACGTCATTGTTTGGTGTGCATCGGTGCGCAAAATACAACCCCTATTATTAAATACTTTGCGTACATTTCAGAAAGTTTAATATTTCGTATTTATCAAAAAAGGTCAAGTTAGATGGGCTTTTGAAAAAGGTTGGCGCCGTAGGCGCCCTAAAAAAAGTGGGCGCCGCAGGCGCCCCAGCGCCCCGGCACAATCTAGTGAATGTTTCTTTAATTAATATATGTATTGTTATCTACATGTAAAGCGCTGTGAGCCCGGCTCATAGCTGGGATACAGCGCTATATAAATTATCATATTATTATTATTATTATTAATAATATTTACTGATGTCCTTGAAATAAAACAATTGAATTTTTGTACACTTATCTAAAGTCAATGTCAAAGCTTGGTTACTAGAATTTAAATTGGTGGAATCGACTCTGACATTATTCATTTTAATATTGTCGGGAATTAGGGCGGGCGACCTTGAGATGGGTCTGGCTGGCGCCCCTTGAGAAGCCCATGTCTGGCAAGTCTGGCGGGTTTGCCCAGGTGATGAGAGTGCAAATGTGACGGGCGAAAGCTGACCAGGTGTCATGTATGGTCAGGAAGAGAGACTCGGGTAGGGGATTAGTGATCAGTAATAGATTACGTCACACCACCCCACACGCGTCTTATCTAGGGGAGGTACAAACATGATTGACAGTTGACCTTCGGACGGTGAGAGTGGAATGGGCGGAGCCTGAGCGGTATAAGTGAGATGACGGACAGACGAAGGGACACACACGTAGGGGGGACACACGGACAGACAGACGGACAGACAGACGGACGGAGAGAGAGTTAAGAGCGAGAGTTAGTAGAGTAAGGTGGTCAAAGATGTTAAGGAATTAAATATAATTAGTTGTGCATTCTGACTTGGAGCTCAGTGTTGTAAGAATAATTACCCAAGTGTGAGAAGATTAGAGAAATAGAGTCAAAGAGTTAGAAGATAATTAACCTAAGAGCAACGTAGGAGCTTCACAGTATTTAGCAAACGTTTCGTGAATGAAAGATAATATTTATACTGAAAAAAAAAAGTTTTACAAAAGTCTGTTCCCAAAGTAATTAACATAATGAGATATGACTATGTACGGTCTCGGAATTAATGACAAAGTTAATTTCCATTATTCAGCCGGCCAAGTTGGTGACAAAAAACTCGACGTTTGTTGGAAGCAAGTGTGCAGTCATAGGATGGGGGTCGACGGATCCCGCTTTGCCCGACGAATATTCAGCACGATACACGGCGGATGACTTCTACAGTGTTAGAATGTCATCATCGCCTGCGAGCAAAGCCTATAGTTCCGGAAAATTTGACACACGTCAGCTCATGCATGCCAATGTTACAAAGATATCAAATCAAGAATGCAAGGATATTCTCAATGAGACTATCCATGAAACAAACTTGTGTTTATTTGAAGAACAACGTGAGTATAATTTGCTGTTTAAACATTATCTAGCAATATTTTGGTTGATGGCAGAAGAGATTAAATTTCTAAAGCAAAACTTGGAAGAAATTTAAAAAAAAAATTCTTTCTCAATTGGAATACAATTTAATACTATATATTTTAAAGCAATTATAGTTCCATTAGTAATAATCAGTAATAATTTTTATTGTTATGTTTGATCTATCGTATTAATAGTAAGGGGACACCTTTAATTGGAGTTTTTTTTTAATGCTAATATTTTACCATTACTTACTTATGATATTTGAAAGCAAAAATTGTGAATTTCATACCCTGTCTTTGTTCCAATCCTGCTCTTTTTCTCCATAGTCTTAGTGTCGACTGGGGTCACCAAAAAGATTTCCAGGTGGTCGTCCGTATGGTCCACAAAATGACGAGCGTGGGTGTAATAAACATTGTAGATAAACAACTAAATTAAAGTTTAGTCCTCTGTTAGGGTCAGTAGAGGGCCAAAATATTTTAAAAAGTTGTGAAAGAAGGTGAACTTAATTATTTTGAAAACGGAAGACAGTTACATGAGACCTAGAGAAAACATGTGTACACATATAATCTAAATAAAACATGTGTACACATATAATCTAAATAAAACATGTTTACACATATAATCTAAATAAAACATATGTACACATATAATCTAAATAAAACATATGTACACATATAATCTAAATAAACATGTGTACACATATAATCTAAATAAAACATGTGTACACATATAATCTAAATAAAACATTTTTACATATACAACCTAAATAAAACATGTGTACACATATAATAAAAATAAAAGATGTGTACACATATAATCTAAATAAAACATGTGCACACATACAATCTTAATAAAACATGTGTACACATATAATCTAAATAAAAGGTGTGTACACATACAATCTAAATAAAACATGTGTACACATACACTCTAAATAACATTTATTTTAGGGTCAAAGATATAAAATTCTAAATTTATTTTTAAAATCGGTATAAAAATGTATCTTGTGTCGAATGTCCCATCAAGTGCATCATCATTCGAGTACCTTTGGCGGGCCGCATGAAACGTCGCGGGCCGCAAGAAACGTCGCGGGCCGCAAGAAACGTCGCGGGCCGCAAGAAACGTCGCGAGCCACAAGAAACGTCGCGGGCCGCAAGCGGGCCGCAAGAAACGTCGCGGGCCGCAAGAAACGTCACGGGCCGCAAGAAACGTCGCGAGCCCTAGTTGGATGACCCCTGGTCTAGAAATACTACTCTGTACTTATTTAGACCCTTTAGATAAGTGGTGGACAAACGTTTTATTGCAAGGGCTGCAACAGTTGGCCACTGAATGTCAAAAGGTCCTATCAGTGGGTCATAAAATCGTCTAAGGGCCCAATCAGTGGCTCAAAAAATCGTCTAGGCCAAATCAGTGGGTCCCAGATTGTCTATGGGCGGGTACTATAAAAGTCAGCCTCTTTATAAACACATACATGTTTACTTCAATTAATGGTTTCTAACATTAAAAAAACAACTCTAGCGGTAATTAGATTTTTTCCCAATGGTGTGTGGACATGGAAAAAGAATGCGTAACAATATTCGGGTGTACCAAAATGAGTTTTGGTGTAAAGTCCGTGTCTAACATTAAAAAAGTAAAATGTTAATATGTTGGAACGCTTTATCTCGTTGCTTTTACGTAGTTGCAAATTTTCATCTGTACGTAAGGGCAATCTATTTATATCGATTAAAAATCCACGTAGGTCTTTGAAAAGTTATTGGTTGTTTTTGGAATGTAGCGGGTACAGTGTTTCTCGCTTCTACAAGATGAGTGCCTGACAATCTTGAATCAAATACAGATGCCAGCAAGACATTACCATGCTCTCATACTACTTCAAACCATTGGTTTTTCAGTCCACTAGGATTAGTATACTGGAGTTTGATGTTTTGGCATTAAAAACTTTCACATATTTTACTATTTTTCCTTTACAGCTTTTGTTAATTTTTACCTTGGATTTTCTCATATTTAATTAAAACAAATTTAACGCTTTTCAATTTAGAATCTAAGTAGCAACGAGGAATTTAACATTCCCAACAAAGTGCCACCAAAGTATTCGATTCGGATCATATTTGTAACTGACGTGGTGCAGTTATGTTTGCTCCTACCACAGGAGCAACTGTTGAACTTGAAGAATCGATTACATTTACCAGCACACCAATATCACATTCTCATACATACGCCTCTTAGTTTTTCAGTTCAGTAACATTAGTATCAGAAGAATGTAAAGCCATTTAGGAGTTTGAAGCTTCAGCAGTTGTTACGTTTAAAAGTTTTAGGATAATATTTCTTTATTTCTTTTATCAATTTCTTATATGCTCTTTGACGTCGAAATATTTGCCACCCTAACAATGTGCGCATGGGGTATTTGCCCCCCCCCCTCTTTTGCCCCTTCTAGCTACGCCACTGCACAAAAATTGTCGTTGGCTATTATCCACATTTATCCGAGTGTGGAGAAGGAAACATTCACAATAACACACACACACACACACACACACACACACACACACACATGCACACTCCCACACAGCTCACATACAGCTCCCACACACTCACTCATACAAATGAGAATATTTAATAGAAAAAAATAATTGAAACCAGATACGTCAAGAAAAAATATTTAGTTCAAGCAGAACGATGACGGACTGTTTATTTCACTTTAATTTTATTTAATTCCAGCTCTTTGTAAGCTAAATTCTTTCATTACAAACTAATGTTTCTTATATTTTCATATCCGCTGCAGAGTCGCCAATGTCGCGTCCCGATACCTGTTATGGAGACAGTGGAGGGCCTGTTATGTGTGGAGATTCATTGGACTACTTAACTGGTATATCGTCTTGGGGTATTGGTTGTGGCTGTAAGTTATCAAGTTAGAAAGAATCATTGGACTACTTAACTGGTATACCGTCTTGGGGTATTGGTTGTGGCTGTAAGTTATCAAGTTAGAAATGGCCATTGGACTAGTTAACTGGTATAACGTCTTGGAGATTTGGTTGTGGCTGTAAGTTAGCAAGTTAGAAATTTCACAAAATTAAACTTCTATCCACCCCCTTTTTTAGAATTGCCGCAATATAATGCCTATAAAGTTTAACATAGCCGACAGTTATATGTGACCTTTTCATCTCTAATTTACTTTAAAAAACATGTATCCAATAAACGAACTTTGTTTTATTTTTGTCAATTATACACCCACCACAGAAATGTCGTTGCGATAATC
The DNA here is from genome assembly GCA_002072015.1 of Radix auricularia. Lineage (NCBI taxonomy): Eukaryota > Metazoa > Mollusca > Gastropoda > Lymnaeidae > Radix > Radix auricularia. The sequence continues at coordinate 2,727 of MUZC01000363.1, read as the reverse complement.
AGCACCACACGCGTTCATGGTAATTTATTGAATCATGTTTTCGAGACAATTTAATTTTTCAATTTTGTTTCATCACAAATTTGTACGATACCCTTAAATTTTGATTTTACGGTAATAACTGATTGCGTGACATATAATTCAATCAGCTTAAAATAAATTTGTCTATACCAGAAATTACAGTGCATCAGTTGTCAAGCAGGTAATATTTATTTCAATAAAAGACGCAAGCACACAATGTTACGGAAGTAAAGTTGTCGAATGATTATTTCTAAATAAATATTTGTCCCAACATAACAGATATTATATACACTCTTTCTTTGAAAGTTAAAACTAGAAGAAATGGAAACACTTTTCAACGCTTTAGACCTTAATAATTTAATGAGAATTGCTTATTATTGAAATTTCGATTTCTAGACAAAAATACATTACTTTTTGCTGTTAACCCTTTTATGTGTAGCATAAGTTCAGGTAAAGAATTTATTTTAAATTACAGAGGCTGAAAGGAATACATCCTATATAATAAAAGGTAATTTTCTGTCCGGTATTCGATAGCCATTGGTCCCTCAAACTCATACAGACTCCCAACAGCCAATCAGAATAAAAATTAAATCTCATTTCCATATTGAACAACTTAACGCAGACGTTCAAAGCGAGTTATTTTTTGTGCAGTATTTTTTCCAATACTTTATTTTGAGGGGTACGCGTTGGGATTTATAGTCACAAAGTTTTTTGGTTATTTATTATAACTATTATGAATAGTATTTTTGACGTGATGCACGTTTATGGCGATCGAAACGGCTGTTTGAGGGGAGGTACAACATGCCACCGAAACGACAGCGGGACGTCCTTGGACGGGCTTTGTTGCTCGTCATTTTATAATGATCACTTATATCTGTTGAAGGAAATTTCCTCCGATAAGATTCTCATGGTTAAAATATTCACATACTTCAATGTGATTCTGTTTCCCATTATCTTTGATCCTGTTGCATATTTTGAACTGATTATTATTAATAATGCGTATTTAAAAAATGACAACGGGTGTTGAAATTTTCAAAGTATTATTTTAGTATCAGATTTGTAAAAAAAAAAAAAAGAAAGTCATCTTTATTATAGTAAGTCAAAAATTGTAAAGATAATCAAACAATCTCTAAAACTTACTAACTGATCTGATTACTGTACAGCACATTACCCAGGAGTTTACACACGTGTTGAGAAGTTCTTGGATTGGATCAACTCTAACTGAATGATTAAACCACCCGTGTTGAGAAGTTCTTGGATTGGATCAACTCTAACTGAATGATTAAACCACCCATAGTATGAGGCTCAGCGATGTGTGTCTTATGCTTGTGTGAGTCACGCGTGTTTCAAAACCGTATTTAGGCAGGTTGAAATTAAATACAGAATACTTGCAATAAAAAATGTCTTTGCAATTTTCTAGCATTATTTTTTTAATTAAAAAAAAAGAATCTTTTTCCCTATTCTATTTTCTTTTTTTGTGTGTGTTGTTTTTTTGTCAAGCGTAACCTTTGTGTACTTATCACGAAATATTTATAAGCTTTATTTTTGTTCAATAAATCGATTATCTCAAAGCTTGGTATTTTTTTAGTATTTCGGTAGCTTCTTCCCTTTTAGCATGGGTCAGGGCGTAGTTGTATGATCAAAGTGATCCGCATCCGGGCATAACAGCAACTGTCAAAACAGCGACCGTCAAAACAGCGACTTCAAAACAGCGACTGTGTCAAAACAGCGACGGTCAAAACAGCGACCGTCAAAACAGCGACTTCAAAACAGCGACTGCATCAAAACAGCGACTGTATCAAAATAGCGACTTTTTTCTTTTGCTTGTGATAATACAGGTTTTTTGTAGAGAAGAGACAATATAAAACAAATTGTTTTGTTTTTTTATATTTCATTTATTGATTTTGATTTTACGATGAAAAGCGTAAAACCACTGGAAAAAAATATTGAAAAAAAAACAATGATAAATGTGGTCCTTTCTGAGTATGTTTGACATGAGAGTGGACGGAAGAATGACTTTTATGTTAAAGTGTAATGTATACCTAGGGTTGTGGCGAGTGTTATGGGAAAGGTAAATAATGGAATGAGAGGCAGAATGAATTTAGGTACCTTTACAAAGGACTATCTGACCACGTGGCTTTTTTATTGTCCTATTACATCGCCACTTTGATCAGGATGGAGAGATCGATTGAAGTCTACTGAGACCAGCCACTGTTCGTTGGCTGGCCCATGTTACATCAGGACATGTTACGAGGGCTAGACTAAGCGACGAGCACAGGTCAACGTTTGCTGGAGATTTTTATGGGAAATGTAAATAAAATGACTAGGGGTAAAGTGAATCTACGTACCTTTACCTGACCACGTGACGTTTTTATAGTCCGATTACATCGGATCGGGTGTTCTTAGTTGGACGTTGACAAGGATACCGGGTATATAGGCATGCTCGCAAACAACAGGCAGTTGATGATGTTCTTTTTAAATCATCTATTCATTATGTAGCTAAGACAAATTAAATGTTATTAAGTCTTTGTTTTGTCACGTATTACGAATTGAATTATATCTATTCTAAGTTGTATTGGCTCGTCTAGGGGAACGTGACAATAGAAAAAGCCGTTGTGTCACTATCTTAAGTCTGAATTTAACCACAGACTTACAATGAATAACATAAGAAATCGGAAAGTAAAATATTAACTGAATGTTTAATAAAAT
>MUZC01000362.1:256708-268987 GCA_002072015.1 Radix auricularia | reverse complement strand
GGGGCGGACCGCCCCCTCCGCCCCCCCCCCTAGCTACGCCACTGTTCACAGGACTTTCCGTGTGCATGGTGGGCATGATAACAACTACACTACGAATCATGATTTATTCTGTGAAGGAAAACGCAAGAAGCTTTGTTGCCACCTCTATTTTTTTCCATCCCACCACGCTTGCCAACTGTACTTTTTCGACCTTGGCTAGGTCATTCGTCATGCTCATTCCACATGGTCGTTTACCGTAGTTTACGTGAATAATATATACGATAGGCCATGTTTCCTTTGCACTTCCAGAAGCAAATTAATTTTATCTTTCATTTCCAAACATGATTCACAGCATTCAAATATCAACTCAAGACTTCTTTAAAAATAAAAATTGAATTATATATGATGAGTATTTTGTTGGCTTATACTTTATTATATAATTTGGCGGCTGCTGAGAAAACCCGACCCCCGAGATGATGGTGACGACAGTGCGGTATGTTGTTATATAGGAACCCATGCCCATGTAATGAGATATAATTATAATTATATAATTATAGTTTATAGCAGTTGTTGTTGCGTCCTGTAGACTGTAGAAATTAGCTCACCAGAGTCAGTCTAGATACACATTTTTTGAACATAAAGTTTAAATTGTTTCTTTGCGGGTAGTAATTTTTTTATTTTAAAAAAATAGTTTTAAATAATTAGTATCTATTATTCAAATCATTACTTTTCAAATTAATATTGTTTAAGGGATAAAACTCTTGAAACATTAAGCTTAATAATAGTTTCAGTAATTAGAACCCCTGTCCCTAGTCATGTCCCTAGTCCAATTTTAATTTTTACAGGGAGAAGGTTTGCTTGTCTATGTTTATTTTAAGTGGTGTTGTGTTGGCTATCTGTGGTTAGATAAAAGGATACTCTACGAAATTACTTGTTTCAGATATAGGACTAATTACTTATATTGATTTCGTCCCTTATCATCTTTCTTGGACTGGAGAGAAAAATATATTCTGACACGTTTTTATTTCCGGTACGAACAACCAATGAGAAATGTCCAAGTTGTAGAACACCCGGTTTCTGTTTGTTAAAATAAGAACCATCACACTGAATTTAAGAAGAGGATTTGGTGCGGTTGCATTAAAAGTCATAATGGGGGTCTTTTTAGCAGCTGTACTATTTTTTGCCGCCTCAAGCTTTGTATCAGGTGCTGAGAAGGGACCAAAAGTTACCGATAAGGTTTGTAATTGTATGCTTTTGACATGTGAAAAATGTGTGTCCCTGTTCACTGTACTGTTATGATAATGACAATGATAGGTACTTTGACAAAAAATTCAAAATTATCTGATCTCAATCAAACCTATACCATTAGAAAGAGCTTGCAAATTGCAATTCAATGATACCAGGTTTGTTTCTATCCTACATTTTTGAAAAAAAAATTGAATCTTGCATCAATTTTCAACTATTATTTTCAAATTATTAACAGATATATCTTTCTCGGGGATTATTCCCTAATTTATTAAATTAAATTACGAAGTGATTATTCGCACGGTTATTAGCACGGGTCGGGTCTGGTCGTCGCGCATGCGTACTCCCAGCGGTTGATAACAAAATAATAGCCAATTTCACTCGATTTAGGCTAAATTGTGCAGTTATATTAAGTTATATGTTAATAGTACTAATATTTATATGTTTATAGTACTAATACTAGTTACAATTTAATGATTGATGTCTAATAAATGATAATTGGATATAATTTTGAATAATCGCTCATAGTAACAAGTTTCTCTAGACTAATGGATAGTCAGCTAAAAAGATTGTGAGTCTCTTTTATTGGTTAGCGGATCGAATCCTGATAAAGCCTTTTTTTTTTTTAAATATATTCTGTTGACTTTTTATTTTCTTGGTTTTTGTTTTACAACCACAGTGCAAACACTCAAACAGGCTTTTTTTCCAGGGACAATTTTTTTTATATCCCATGAGTGAGTCACTGTTACTACAAGTGTTACTACAGAACTGAAGTTACTAAGCTAAGTTACTGTTCACTGTTATGCTTATACTTATACTCATACTCAGTTCAGTCTTACTTACTTACACTTACAGTACAGAACAGAGTACAGACTCTCACTTTTTAATTTTTTTAAAATGATGCTTTACCATCATAAAGTCTTTCACTTTAATTAATAAATGATTAATTATAAATCATTAATGATCAACTAGCGAACAGCATTATGCAGGTCCGCTCAGACTCAGATTCTTGCTCAAATACTATTACTATCAATATCAGTGACAGCAAAATTAGTTTACCGTGCCGTGCAAATAATTATAATGTTTGATATTTTTTGTTCATAATCTCATAATCATTGTCATCTTCATAATTTGTAGCCATTGGTCATTGACTCATTGAGTATGATTGAGTAACAGTCACAGTGACACTGTCTGTCAGTAACTAAATATTGTCGTAATTTATATTTGTTTTATTTGCGCAGGCTATTAGGTCTAATAATATTTATTTGACTCAATTAAACAACAATTAAATCAATTACAGTAGACAGCGTCCTAAAATTTAAATATCAACTATACTAATACTTTACATTATCTTAATTATTACACTTTGTAGTTAGTAAATGTAGATTAGCATTTAAAAAAAGTGCGAATAATTATCGGCACGGTCGAACCGTGCTAATAATTTTCAAAATTATCGGCACGGTTATGACGTCAAAACCGTGCGAATAACGCTTGCCATTAAATTATTACAATTGAGTCAATTGATAATTAAAATGAAAGTTTATGCTTTTTATCTTATAGAGAACCTCTGGTGATTTGAAAAAATATAAAGATTTAACTGATCAATAATATAGAAAAGTACCATAAAGAAAAAGATGAAATGAAAAAGTGCTGCAAAGATTTAAATTTAAATAGATATAAATTTGACTGTTCTTATTTAATATTTATAGATAATATTATTGCTGTGTAATATTTTAAAAATGTGTTTTGCTGAATGAAAGTTACTTAAACTTAAAGTTTAAAGCTTTCATATGTGACACAAAGTATCTTCCTTATTAACGCTATGTAAATCGGAGTCCTATTGATTATATGACAACTGACCTATGCCTATGCCTTTGCTCTTAAATGGTATTTGCTGTAGTCAATAGTCCTCCAAAGTAGCAGCAGTGGTCAGACAGTCCTGTGTGATATGGTCCAAAAGCGATGAGCGGGAATTGCGATCTAAAAAATTTGAGGGGGAAAATCTTTTGTAATAAAACAAAAATTTATCAACGATTTTGTTAGTTCTCACCTGTGGTTGACAGTCCAGATGAATTGTTGCTCCAAGTAAATTTAAAACGAAAAATCAGGCTAAACCTAAAAGATTCGTATTGCCTTGAACTTCTGTTTGAAAGATATTCTGAATCAGGTCAACTGGTTGATTATTGTTGTTTTGGTGCCTGTATGTCTTGCCACTTGATGCATATTTTTTTTAGGAACATATCTCGTGCAGGTTTAAGTTGAAGACACAGTCATTAGTATAGACAGGAACACATAGCTAGTGCCAAGTAGGCACGTGGTTTTTCTGAAGTGCTGGTTGTCCTCCAGTGTCCACTTTTATATTTGCAAAATGTTTTTCACCCAAGACTGATTCCTGAAAAAAAAAATATTGAAGAAAGCTTTAAAAAAAGGTATAATTAAGTCAAACATAAATATGGGTTCACTTAAATGAATTTACGGTAATTTAAATTTAATTCCTTTTAATAACTGACCTAAGCTCCTGAATGTTTAAATGGTATATCTTGTAGTATAACACAGCGTGTGCCAGTAGTGAATGGTGTTCTGTGATCATATTTTAAAGTTTTAATATATAACACAGGTAATCTGGAGCATGTTCCCATTTTCTAGAAGTGGTGAATCTGCTTGACTGAGTGGGAAGGCTGGTAGTAATAGTAGTAGTTTCAGCAGCAGCAGCTTCAGACAGTGGTGTAGACCTGGCTACAAACAAAAAAGAAAAATTATGTGCAGAGAAAATTAGAATTTGTCCAATTAAAATGCGAGAATTGTCAATAAATACAAAAGGCAATTGTGATAAACAATGTTAAGTTAAAAAAATAATAATAATTTGAAGTCAGTTATAAATTATAACATCAGCAAAGTTAAGTTTAATATCACATAAATTGTTTTAGGGAATGCTTCTGTAGACTAGAACAAGAATCAAGAAGTAGAAACTTTTGGGGGAGGAAAAAAAATTAACTGTTACTATGATTATGATCAATAATTTTCAAAAAGCTCTTACTGTAGCTGAAGTAGTTTCTTGTCATTGTGAGGATTATATCTAAGAGGTAACAATAATTAGTTTTAATATTTCAATAATATTAGTATTATTAGTTACTAAATAAGAAAAGAGTCAGTGTAAAAATAAACAAATACTTTAAATAGTTTTGCTAGTGCTTAGGCTTAGTTCAGTCTTGAACTTTAGTTGACTTAGTAAGATAAGTAAGAATGAACAAGCGAGATGAAAAAAAAAAGGAAATGGGGGTCAATATTAATATTAAAACAGTCAAGTCCTAATAAAATTCATACATTCTTCTCGGTTTTGTTTTTTTACATTTAACAAACACTACAATTAGTGATAACGACATTCAAAAAAAGCATATTCAAATACTGCTTATAAAAAAGCGAGTTCAACTCAATATATACAATTTTTAAAATGGTGCTGGTTGTGTATTTTCATTTATTATTTATTGTTTTCCAAAAATCCCATTCCAAATCAATAGGTTGCATTTAAAAAACAATCGATTCAAATGGATTCTTAATGCATTCTTAATAGTATTAAGATAAAGCCCTTTAAAATCATTAAGAAACAACAACGCGGGTCACCTCCGGGTCATGCCTTCCAGCGCGGGAAAGAAACACACAAAGGATACCTTCTTTGCGGAATGATTTAAACAAAATGCCACACTCCAATTGACTTCAAATTTTAAACATAGCTATTTAATTGGATAGTAATTCCAAATATTAAATTAAATTCGAAAATAGTATAATAGTTTTTGAGAAAAAAATGTTTTTACTACTTACCAGTGACACAGTCAAGTTTTTCTGCTACAAGCGCTAAGAGTCTGATTACGAAAGCACAATCAGAATGGGAGCCGTCCTCGAATTAACGAAAAAGCACTTGAATACCTATTGTTTCCATCTTATATAGACAATGGAAACGAGATTACCGATTGACCCCATGACCTAACGGAACTGACCGGGGCGATCGAAAATAGCCGATTTCCGGACCCCGAAAATGATCGGCGCGCGCAGGTTGTCGAAGTACCTACTTATGAACTTATGCTTATGACACTTATGTCTACGTAACTATGTAACAATGCCTATGTAAGACTGTAAGTACTGTAAGTGTAAGTTCTTAGTTTAGTCATTAGTGTAGAAATTGTAGTTTAGGATCTTGACTCCGGATTCTGATAAAAAATTTCAATGTCAAATTTATTGTCATATTCAGTGGACAATATCTAATTCAAAATATTTCTAATACATATATCATATAGTTCATTTCATATAGCATTTGAAAGGGCTAACTTAAACTCTTTTTCTCCGGAATTATTTTCCACCTTTTGACTGAATTATCTATTTAGGAAATTTGTCACAGACTACCATTCCATCTTAAAATGTTAATAACTTTTTTATTTTTTAACAGATAATGATATAGTCTATAGTTGGTATTGATTTAAAGGGAAATGAATGATCATTAATGATGTTTTTAGGAAACACAGACTCAGACTCATGACCTTATTTCAATAAAATAATTTGATTTTTTTGTAATGAAAATAACATTTTATTTTTAAAAAATTTTTTTTACAAAACCTCATTCAAATTCACTAAAATTTAGGGTAAAAGCAAAGTATGTCGACCGTGACATACGGTCATGGCGGCTTTCTTTGTTGTTATAGCATGCCCTTAAAAAGCTTTAAAATGAAAATTCTATAGCTATACCTAACCCAAACCCTAAAACCTTTTATTTTTTATAATCCTTTTGGAATTTATAGAACTTTCTTTTCCAGCAACCGGTAGCGTCGTGACGTTACGGTTGACATACTTTGCTTCAGTCAAATTTAGATTTTTATCTAAGATGTAATAAAGTAGTGTTTTTTAGAAACTATATATTCCTTTTTACATCAAATAGAAACAATGTGACTTCAAATAAGCAAACAAATATAAGGCTGAAGTGAAGTATGTTTACCGTGACGTCACAACGCTACCGGTTGCTGGAAAAGAGGGTTCTATAAATTCTAAATCGATTATCAAAAATGGAAGGTTTTAGGGTTTGGGTTAGGTATAGCTTTAGAATTTTCGGAAAATTGAGGGTTTCAGGGTTTGGGTTAGGTATAGAATTTTCTTTTTAAAGGACGTGCAACAAAGAAGGCCGCCATGACCGTGACGTCACGGTCGACATACTTCGCTTTTACAAAATATAATATTAGAGCTCATTATCCATGGTCACGCACACAGGAAAATTATACAAAAAATTGAACTGGAAGCTATACGATGTATTGCAACTAAACATTTTTTAAAATTATATCTAAAACTGCACTTAGTTTTCGTGAAAAGTTTATCAGCTTTCAAATTACACTACATATAGTCAATATTTAAATAATATCTCAATAATCATTTTAAAAAACTATACCTTTTTCTTGTTTATCATCGTAGTATTTAAAATATAATAGATAAATAACCAGATGAGCTAGTTGAATATCCATGTTTGTAAATAAACGTAAAACGAAAATGAAAACAAGCCTTTCAAACGCTTCTTTTGTGGTGAAAACACGTTCTAACAAAAGATTTCCAACTTTTTAATTCAAGGGAAATCATTCTAGAATATATTAAAACTAATTTTAGTTAAATAGCTATGAAAAGAAACGAAACTATCCACTGTGCTATTAACAAATCAACGCTCCCATCGTCCATATGGCAGAAACGTCATTTCGAAATCAACGATGGGAGCATTGTTCAGGAGGAAAAGAGTTAAGCTTCATACTTCATAAAATGCATCTTTCTAACTGGAACAGAAGTCATTAATAATTATTATTTTTATTTTGTTGTGAATTTTTCAAACCCCTTTCCCTTATGAAAGCCTTTATATTAGTAACTCTTTGTGGCTGTTTGCTTGTTGGTCTCGATGACCCGCCACGCTGTGCACTACCTGTTCTTGCAAACTTTTGTGGGGTCGGACAGCTTGCTACTTGCTTGGTGTCCGGCATGGTTGAACCATGATTAGAATTATATATATAGATAGTTAGTTTATATACAAGTATAATTATAAAAAAACAATATAAAACCAAAATTTGACAATAAAGCCTTAATAATTCATATACGAGACATAACTAAAAGAATGTTCATTATAATATGCAGCGCAAGACAATCCAAGTATCCAAAATTTTAGTTAAGTCTCATTAAAATAAAAACAAGTTTAATATAACACTCTAGCACAAAAATTAACATGTTACATAGAGACAAAAAAGATAATCTAAAAATTCATTAATTAAATTTAAGTACATTTGATCGATCTGAAATTTGGACACATCATTTTTAACATCGGCAAAAGCCTGTCTGCAAAATTTCAGCTCGCCAGCATATAGGGAAGTGGGTTAAATTCAATCCAAAAATATTTCGGCACTCATTTGAATGATGCTTATTTGTACTAATGGTGGGCAAACTGCAGCCCTTTAAGGAGTTCTCTACGTCCCTCAGGAACCTACAGTAAATTTTTTAAGGAAAAAATATTAATGTAATTATTTTAGCTCAATAGCTCCTGAAGTGCTACTTCCACATATATTCCATATTCTGAACAAAAGGCAAGCAACTTCCTTAAGTTTTTTATATCATTAGAAAAATGCTTTTCTTTTCTAAAGATATTCACTTATCTTAAAAATAATATTTACGCATCCAGGAATGAATAAAGTTTAATAATAATATACTGCGAAATAATAACAATTAATGACTGATTTTTGACACCTTGGGTGAATACATACTCAATAAATGCATCAAACTAATTCCCACAGGGGTCGAAAGTGAAACAAGATAATTTTTATTAAAATCTCGTAGAATCACATAATAGCCAGAAGTCTCATGGGAAGTGAGTTTTCAATGCTATTTGCGAGAGTGCGTCGCTATGCGAACAGATGCATTTGGGTGCATTCGTACGGACCCTTATAAGGACGCATCAGGAGCTAATGAGTTAAAGTCAACATATTTGTGCTAAAACTAAGGCTTAAAAACTTTTCATTGCTGCCCTTTGACAGTCCTTGACCCAATGATGCAACCAATGTCCATGGGAAGCTGGAAACCACCTTCGATTACATCTATCATGAATGGATTAATGATAAAAGTGAAACAGAATTTTAGCTGCTCTTTAGTGGTCAATGAAACTTGTGAACGCTACTTCACTTGCCCCATAGGCTGTCATGGCCTGAAAGGGGGTTTTAAAAAGAAAATCATTTAACCGAACTTGGAAATCTTCCAGTAATCCTTGTAACCTATTTCTTTCTAAGTTTTAAAATTTAAATGATGTCCAAACTTTTTCAACCGTTTGTTAGGGTGAAGATTTATTAAAAACAATTGTTTATATTATATATTTCAAACTAAATGTTTTCATGTATTGTATTGGCAAAACTCAATTTGAATACAGAAGAGCCACATGCAGCTTGCAAGCCAGGGTTTGGCCACTGTTGGCTTAGATCATGCTACATTTGCTAACTTTGTAGGCATTCAGAAAATATAAATAAATCCAAATCTCTCTCAGTACCTCAAGCAGGTGTCATTTGTAATAAAATCATTTTTATATTTAATGAACATTTCTGAATAATTATTAAATTTTTGATTTATTAGTCTTGACTCAACTCTTGACCATGCTGTCATTGTTTCTGTTTAGGTATTTTTTGACATTGAGATTGGCGGAGAAAAGGCTGGAAGAATTGAGATAGGACTTTTTGGTAAAACTGTTCCAGACACAGTCAAAAACTTCAAGACTCTTGCAGTTGGGGATCAAGTGGTAAAATATGTTTCAGTTGTTCTCAGTGTTTTTTTTATTTTTGAACAGTCTAGTATATATAAAAATATTAAATCATGACTGCTGTATCCAGTGTCGGTTGAATGGTTGTAACATTTGCTTTTTAAAAGATTGACTTCTAAATTTTTAATAATCTTAACTATATATTTCATAAGGCAAAGGATGGCAAAACTATACTAGCATATAAAGGTAGCAAATTTCATCGTGTCATTAAAGACTTCATGATTCAAGGTGGAGATTTTACAAGGGGTGATGGAACAGGAGGTAGGTTTGAAATCAGTGAGCTTGTAACTGATTCTTTTTTTCGGAACTATACATTTTCTTAAAATATAAAATACCTGCTTATAAGAGAATATTTTAAAAGAATAATTAATTTAATTGTTTAACTGCTTAGTTTTAAAGTGTTGAAAATTTCAAATCTGGTATGTTTACTTTTCACAAGGTTTGAGTATTTATGGCGACCGCTTTAAGGATGAGAACTTCAAGCTTAAACATTATGGAGCTGGTTGGCTGTCCATGGCAAATGCTGGCAAAGATACAAATGGCTCACAATTTTTTATCACAACTAAAAAGACAGAGTGGTTAGATGGACGCCATGTTGTGTTTGGAGTAATTGTTAAGGGAATGGTAATTGTTGTTTTTTCCCTCTAGTATAACATAAGTGTACTCAAACTAACTTGATACCTCTTGTTAAAAGTGGAAGTGTCTGTTGGAAAAAAAGCTTAAGTTGTCAAATTCTTGAATGTGAGTATTATGTTTTAAAAGATATTTGAACAAAATTACATATTCTGTCATAAAATGAAAATTGGTATTCTGGATAAAATTAAAGTATATATGACTGATATTAAAATATTCTCCCCTTGATAGAAATTATCTTCAACAAAACAGAACTCCACTAATAATTGCTGTGCTGTAAATGACATTTGATAAAGTGTCAAATTGTAGATTTAGTATATTTTAAATGAAATAGAGGGGAACTTTTAAATCTCTTGTGCAACTAGTCCCTTTATTTATATATTTAAATTACTATTTTTTGCCAGGGTCTCAAAATGTAAAAGCGGGCCAGCCACAAATTCCGATATTTTAAAATATTATACAGATTTTTCACCCCTGATTCCAAAATTCCAACAAGATGAAAAAAAAATAATTTTTATGACCATTAAAAATTGTTAATGTTTTAAAAATCAGACAGTGACACAAATAAATTAATTAAATAATAATAAAAGAGTAGTGATTACTCGCTCGTCCACTTCCGGTTAAAAATCATGTTTTTAAAATTGAAGAGTTACAAGTATTCCCTGCTCCTTTCATTGAATCTCCGATGCTATTTGTCCATTCAACTATGCAACACTCTAAAATCTATCACTAAACCTAGCCCAAACCCCAAAGACGATCACTAAACCTAACCCAAACCCTAAAAACGATCACTAAACTTACTCCTAACCAGTGCTCGATTTACCGCCGGGGATGCCGGGGATATCCCCGGCACTGCGAGGCTCCATCCCCGGCTCTGCTCTAACCTTTACCATCCCCGCCGGGGATGGCATTTATCCCCGGCTCTGCAGAATTTTTTTTTATCCCCGGCACTGGTTTTTTAAGCCGAATAAGTGGTAACGGTAAGTTACAGCAGTGTCAAATTTTCAATCACGGAATTTTTAATTTAATAGAAAAATTTGGTATCTGCGCTTCTATCTACCGAATTAATCGAAATAAACATAAGTAAAAATAGTTTTAATTGTTTCGATTTCTTATAATATTTGGTTTCAATTTTAAGTTCACTTTTCGTTTGTCATAAAGCGCGCTTTATCAGAATTATATTTAAAATAAATATTTTTTAATTTCGTTTTAAATTGAAATGTCTAAAGAGCCGTCTTGTAAAAAAAAAACGTTAACACAACAAAAATTGTCTTTTATGAAAAATGCTGTAATCCAGTGAGAAAAATCTCACAGTGATGATCTTCAACTTCTTCAGACAACGTCTTGTAGTATGTCATTAATTATTAATAATATATTAATAAACCGATTATATAATAATTATAAGTTTATTTATTTGGCTTTAATAAGTTTGATTTGAAATTAAAATCAAAATTCATAAGCAGTTGAATATATAATATATATTGATTGATATTAATATAAAATAATAAGTTTAAAAAATCTTTTAGCTCGTAAACAGTGTTATATAAGCTGTCTAGAAAGATAGAATCAATAGGCTAAGATACATCAGATCTTATAAAAATTTAATTAAATGATGTAATTTAAAAATTGATTTTGTTCTTGGTGATGCTAATATCAATACACTGACACAGGGGAAGATTTAGGAGTTGGTCCTCAAATAAGCCATTAAATAGATCAAGGGATGGTATGGTGTGGGGGTGTTATTCAATGTTTATTGGAGAGGCAGGTCTGAAAACAGGATGCAGTGACTTATTTAGAAAACCATCCAAATTGCATTGAAGAATCATTTTTAATCAAAGCAGATTATAAAGATTTCACTGCATATTTAGAATGCCAAAGATTGGATGGGCATTGGTGTGATGAACCAATAGTGCGAGCCACAGCAGATATTTTGGGAACAGATATACACATTTGGCATGACAATGGGCACATCACGGTTGTGAAATGCAGAACGCAATCATTGTTGGATGCAAATAAAGTGGTTATCGGGCAAGTTACTGAGATTCATTATGTTAGTATCAGACCAAAAAAATGTAGAATATTTCCAAAATACATGTGATGAACGTGTAAATACATTGAATGCCGATAAAAATTTGAAATAATTAATTAATGAAGTAAAAATACAGCCAATACAGGGTGAATTTTTTCCTGAGGGACTATCCCTAGCAAGATTCAAAACATGGCAGGAAAGCAGACCATGGCTCCAAGCCACTGCCGATGGAAAAGTAATCTGTACATATTGTACTTCAGTAAAAAAAAATTTAGACTTGCATGGAAAAGAAAGAATGCGAATTGAGAAAACTTTTGTTGAAGATCTCTCCATACTTGAAATAAACTCTAGAAACTAACAAAATTAAAAAACTCAATGACAAAATTACAGAACATGGTAAGAGTGTGTCACATGGAATTTGTGCAAATATCAAATTAATTGAAGAAAAACGCTTGATTGAAGAAAGTTTATCAAAAAGTGAGAACTTATGGCATCTTCAACATCACAATCAAGTGGAAGTTACATCACGTATTTTTCGCACAGCATACACAGTTTGTAAGCGTGATTGTGCATTTACTTC
>MUZC01000362.1:219033-255585 GCA_002072015.1 Radix auricularia | reverse complement strand
TAATGATTTGTACAAGAGATTAGATGTTCTGCCAATATCTACTGCTGATTGTGAGCGAGGATTCAGCGCGATAAATTTAACTCACATATCTCTTCGGAATTCATTAGATGTTGAAACTATCAATCACTTGCTTTTTATTAAAATTAATGGTCCACCACTTCAACATTTTGATGTCAGGTTGTATGCCACAAAGTGGTTAAAAGACGGAAGGCATTCTGCTAGCGACCTACCTTCTGGCAACCAACAAAAGAAGTAGTTATTGAACAGCGCCATAATTTGTTTAAATAGTTTTGATTTTTAGCAAATAACTGTTTAGAATTGATTAGACCAATTTCAAATATAAAACAACAACGACAGCAACATAAACAACGTCATCAACAACAGCATCATCAATAACATGAACAACAAACGCCATCAGCAATAACTAAATCAACAACAATTTTATCTACAACATCAACTACTGCATCAATTACAACATCATCTTCTGCAGCAACACCAACAACAACACAAGCTACTAAAAACTGTAAATTCAACCATATAAAAAACAACATCAACGACAAAAAAAAAATAACGTCATCAACAACAACATCATCAATAACATTAACAACAAACGCCATCAGTACAACTACATCAAGAACAACTATATCTACAACATCAACTACTGCATCAACAACAACATCAACTACTGCAGCAACATCAACAATAATATCTATTAGCTAAAAAACGTAAACAACACACTTTCCATTTAAAAGTAAATTCTATCCCAGCAACAAAGCTAGTTTTTATTAAAAACTGTAAATTCAACCAAAATATTTAATAAAATGAAGCAAATAAATAATTTGTTTTCACTTGTAGTGTCATGTCATATTGTAGTAGTAGTAGTAGTAGTAGAAGTGGTAGTAGTAGTGGTAGTAGCAGGATTAGTGGATGGGCTCAATTTGTTGCGGAAACCGGGATATCCCCGGCACTGTGAGGCTCCATCCCCGGCTCTGCTTTAACTTCTATCATCCCCGCCGGGGATGGCATTTATCCCCGGCTCTGCAGAAAAAAATTTCATCCCCGGCACTGGTTTTTTCCTAAATCGAGCACTGCTCCTAACCCTAAAATGTCAAAACAAACCATTTTTTAAAAAAATCTTATTCATTATCAATTCATTTAGTATTGTAGTTAAAAAAAAAACAACAACTGAGAATCGAACCCCAAACCTCCAATTTAACAAACTATTTTACTATCCATACGACCATGCAGACACACAACCATGAATGATTTTTTTAAAACTTATTTTAAAAAGTTACAAAGAATAGCAATAACCGGAATTAGACGAGGGGGTTTACAGCTGTATACTCTGTCATTTGGACGAGTGAGAAATCACTACCTAATGAAAGTAGTATGACAGGAAGTGATGTATTTCATTGATGCCACTTCCTTGTTGCACTTTAGTTATCAAAGCTAACTGCAATCTCTAAATCTTTCATTGGCCACAGGGTTGCCAACCGTTCGTAAATTTACGGACAGTATGTTAAGATTTATCGTAAAATTGCCTGTCTGTAAAATTCCGTTAAAAAATTAAGATGTCTGTAAAAAAAAAAGTTGAATCTCAACGTTCAAAAAATCAGTAAATCATTTTTATGAGGCTTTCTGGCATCAAATTGGACAAATGACAAGAAATATCGAAAACAAGAGTACAGATTTCCTCTATTTTCAAAGTTTGCACAAACAATGTTGAGGCTTCCACATGGAGCAGTAGAAGTAGAATGCGTTTTTTTTATGCTGTTAGTTTATTTAAAACCAACTTGAGAAACGAATTTTCTACTCCAATGTTGGAAAGTTAACTGTGAGAATGGAACAGGGAAAAATTACTCCCACAATGATCGACAGTGTAAATGTTTCTATGTATGATTATAAGCAGGAGGAATTAAACACTGTCACTGATGATGAATGTCATACAAGGAACTAATGTTATAAAATATGAACATGATAATAGAGATGTGCTCATATGGATACTTTACATTTTTGAGCCACAATGATTGGATTATGCTTCATATTCGTTCGTTTTAAGGTCAACATTTTATGTTAACTTTTAATGTGTTTAAGCATTGCAATGCGCTCCTGACCGCTACTATCAAAGCGTTGTAAAGGCCTCATAAAGCACTCTTGTTAGAAATGAGATCACGGAAAGTAAAAACTCTTTGATGCTTGAAAAATGATGTATTCGACTTCCGGCAATGGCGGCCGTTGCCTGCGCTAGTTTTATACGTAGTCGATTCGCGAAGTTTTTTGGTAGTTTTTACTTCTTTTTTTTTTTGTTGTTGTTTTTTGAAGATGCGATTTTCCTATTCTTTATTATAAAAATAATAGTACTAAACTACAGGTAAATATAGTATTTAACTCAAGACAGTGTTTTGGATGCGTAAAATAATCATTCTTAGCCTAAAAATTAAGTCAGTATGACAATAATATAAATGGATTTTACACAATTTTTTTAATTTCATAACCTGTTGATTGCAATTTGGGAAATTCTTATGAAACTGAGGCCGAAGTTTTCCAAAAAGCTTATGGAACATTAAGAGTTAAATTTGTCCGTAAAAAAAAATTGTTTTTGTCCATAAATTTTGTTGAGATTTCTTATATTTGTTGGCAACCCTGATTGGCCATATTCAATCCAATCTAGCATAATTCCTTATACCGACTAAGAAATAATTTAGCTGTGATGTTACTTTTTTTTTTTTAATTAAGTAGATATATTTTTAAATAAATCAGCTGAATAGGCTTTTTCAGTGGCTGAGCTTGAGACTATTCCAACAAACTAAACATTTTTTTCTTTAAATGTCATTCAACCTTTTCAAAACAGATTCAGTATACAGGATAAACACTCATTTATTCAGCTATCACCCTGTGGCAAAACATTTGCAAACTGTATCAGACCCAATTATCTATTGAAAGCTGTAGGTTCAGTAAAGCAAACAAAAAAACTGTTGCTAAATTAGTAAAATAAAGTAAATATTGTGACTCTAGGACATATGTAACTGTTACCAATTACTTTTGTATAGGAATCTGCAATTCATCTTCAGTTATGAGATGAGAAGTTTTTTTACCACCTTTCTTATTGGGGGTAATTAATATCTTGCCAAAAATATTACAATAAAACAAGGGCAAGCATGAAAGCTGATAGTCTTTTGTAGCTACATTAGACATGGTACAACAAGGTCTTAACAACATTCAATTTTTTATGTTTTTATCTACTGAGATGTTAATATCAATTTATACTGGCACATCTACACTTGTAAATAGGCCTTTGAATTTATTTCTTTAATGTCTGTAAAATGTCTCTCTACTATCTCTTTTTTTTTTCTTTCTTTTTTTTTTCTTTCTTTTTTTTTAAAAAAAAAAAGATAAATGATGGTGCAAATATTTTTTTCTTTATTTTCCAATCATTTTGTTTCAAGTCAGTACATATCTTCTTGAAAATTATAATTTATTTTAAAATATTTTGAACAATTTTTATAACTTTGCTGTTACTATGTATTTTTTTACACTAATTGTATCATCTTTTTATAAAAACAATAATTATTATAGATACTTTTCAGGTAAATTTTTTATTTAATACACAACTTTCTTTTTATTTCAGGATGTTGTGAGAAAAATCGAAAGCACTTCCACAGATTCCAGGGATAAGCCAAAAGCTGATGTAGTTATTGCAGATTGTGGAGTTTTAGAAGTAGAAACACCATTTACAGTAGACAAGTCTGATGCAAAGAAATAATTGATTTTATTTACTAGGATCCTATTTCAAGCACTATAAAAAATATGCTTTACATTTTTACTTTGATATCTTGCATTTCTAAAATTACTAGATCTCTTGTATAAATGTATGAAATTTACTTAACTGTTTTGGTTTGTTTGTTGCCCATAAATAAAATTT
Organism: Radix auricularia; assembly: GCA_002072015.1. Lineage (NCBI taxonomy): Eukaryota > Metazoa > Mollusca > Gastropoda > Lymnaeidae > Radix > Radix auricularia. The sequence goes on along the minus strand of MUZC01000362.1, from coordinate 251,663 downwards.
TAAGCAATGAAATGTACAGGCAAAAATGAATGGTGTGTTATCAAACTATATTTTATTGTAAAGTGTCCTGTCTCTTGACTCACCTCATGCCTTATGTCTATGATCATCTTTGAGAAAACATTTTTTTTGATTAACTATAAATACTGAAGAAATGCACAACTAATTTAGAACTGCTGTATATCCTTGACATAATCCTAAAGCAGTTTTTGTCAATAATTTAAAAAGTTCAAATTTTTGTGTTGTTAAATCTGGAAAGATATTTGAAAGTTTTTACATTTTTCTTCATGTGTTAGTATTGTGTTTGGTTGTTGTTGTTTTTTTTTTGTACAAGTTGATATCTGAGACTCATGTTTTTAGGTTGTTTGTCATGCACAAGTTCATGTCTGAGACTTGTGTGTTAGCAATGTCACATTGTATCAATGAATTAATACTAATACTGTCAAAACCATTAAAATTCCATTTAGAAAATTGTGTTATGCTTTGTGATTATGTCATTAAAAAGTACAATTAAAAATACCTGGTGTTGTTCCTGTTGAAGTTTGACTGCCTCTACTGCCATATTTGTAAGGATCTGTAGTAAATCTACAACTAAGAATAGTGTTTATATTTTTGGTATTGATCAAAACCAGATGATGCTTCCCGATGTGGGGCTTATTATCCTCAGGAGCAAGTGGACAATAACTTTTGAAGAAGAGAGAAAAATATATATTACATTTAAGGTCAACTGAATCAAGTTATTTGTTAAGTTAGTGCAGCCTTTATATTATCTTTTGATTGATGTTTAATAAAATATATCATGACACAAAAATGTCAAATTTGTTAAATAAGCAACTTGAGCTTTTAGTTTTAGGCACTTAGGCATTGAAAATGATGGTGGAGTAAATGTTTTATATTAGATATATGTATATATACATACATACAATTTTTTAAAAGTTCTTTTTTTTAGTCTATGTTCACTTCACTTGATATTAAATTTATATTAATTATTAATACATACTTAATCTTTAGTTAATTGATTTTTTTTAATCAGGCCGCACTCAAATTAGTTGTTTAAGTTTAAGCTATATAAAAAATCTTCAGTACCCAGAGGGATACTTGACTTCAGTTTGGTGAAATATCCACACTCAAAAATGAGAACAGTAAAAGGCTCTAGAAAAAGATAACTAGGGTGTGAAAACTAAGGCCGCTTTACATTTTCGAAAGACATGCGTGAGACGCATTTCGAAAACAAATAACTATTCTAATTGAAACATTTCATCATTTTGCTTCTGCGTAACAAAAGCATTTCCTTAACTTAATAAACACTTTTTTGAATGAAAAGAGATTAGGCTAACATAAATTACGGAACCACTAATTTAAAGCCCATAGGGACCGTCCATTAAGTACGTCACGCTCCCGAGGGAATGTAAGAAAGTGTGACGGGGGAGGGGTTGTAAGGCCATGTGTGACGTTACAGTGTTTTATTTAAATTATTTATTATTTTGCTAATACAAAATATATTTTTGTACGAAAGTGTGACCTACTTTAGGGGGGCATTGGGGTTTCCGAGATTTGTGACAAGGGGGAGGGGGGAGTTTAAAATGGTCAAAAATAGAGTGACGTACTTTATGGACGGCCCCGTAGCCATAGCAAACTTTTAGACTTAAGTTGTTGATTTTTTCAAAATTTAAATTAGTCTAGGTATCCGGTATACTTAATTAATATTATTATAAACCAACTTTACGGATTTTTCATAAAGTTTTTACCATCCTTTTCACCTATTGGCAACTTTGAGCACATTTTTATAATAAAATGGACAAAGGTATTCTGTGTCAAGCAAACAATGAATGTCAAGCTTTAATTTTCATAATAAACATTTTCGTTTTCGTTACTTTTTGACAATTTCCTGAAAATTTTGGCAACTTAAATTAATGTAGCTCTCCTTCAGAAATGTTCAGGATCTTAATAAGTAATGGCATCACATAAATTATACTATTCAGTGGCGGATTTAGCTATAGGGCAGGGGGCAGCATGCCCCCCGCGCCCCTATGGTCTTAAATGGCGCCCCCCCTAAAGACGCCCTAGTCAAACACTAAAAAGTGTCACTGATGCAGAAAAAAGATGGCTAATCACAAAAATTCAAATCAATATCAAACTGCATTACGACGATATGGGCTTGCGAAATATTGTATTTCAAATTATGAAACCTATAGATAATATCTGGTTTGATCAGTCAGGAGCGTCACCAAGTGGAAAAGAAAAGAGAAGTTTTGAAACGAAGGTTTGGCGTGACGTTGTTAGCAGAACACAGAGAACATTCTTCTTGCTCCAGCGATTGTAGTTGTAGAAATGCTTGAAATTTTCGTGAATTGTTATCTTTATTTGTCAAATATGATTCCACTTTGGTCAGTCATCTGAAGTTTGAAAATGTATAAAATTATTTAATTCAATCAGTCGCATCTGAATTATCAGCGACAATTACTAGTACTAGTGAAGTTCAGTCTGCTTAATTCTTTTCTTTTATTATTTATTAAGCCATTGGTATATCTAAATTTGATCAGATTCAGATGTCAGCTTCTTTACGTTCGGTTTTAAAACCGGAACATGTGAATTTATAGGCTTTTATACTTTGGTAAACAGCAATGCTGCCGCATTTGCTGAGATGATTTTAACGGAACTACGAAAGCGAAATATTTATATCACACTCTGTCGAGGACAGGCATACGATGGCGCATCTGTGATGTCTTGAATTAATAGTGGCCCTCAAACTCAAATATAGAAACTCTTACCAAATGACACTTATGTTCATTGTTGTGCCCATGTTTTGAATTAAGTTTCTATTGAAGCAATGTCTGTAAACAGTGGTCAAGGGCCGGAATAACAATCCCTCTTTCCGTGCAAATGCAAGGAGAAAAAAATCGAGGGGCGCAAAATTAATTCATGGAATTGGGGAGGAGCGATCCAAATAATGAATTTTAAAAACAAGTCCCGAAAATGAGGTCATAAATCCTTTTTAATTGTAAAGAGTATTAAATCATTTTTTAAAAAAAAATAATAGACAATTAATAACTATTATATTTATATTATAAAGCCAAAATTTGATTTTAAAAGGGACCACAATGAGTTTTGTGACAAGAGGCCATATCGTTCTATCTACGTCGAAAATGTAATTTGAATATTTTGCTCCAATTGAAACATTATTTTAAAATTATTAAATTTGCGCCCCGACCTTTCCAATTTAATCTTAATTCACAATAATTTAGCGTCAGTCTCATTTTTACGCCCCTGTACCTTGAAGACCGGGGACATATTTACCTCGCTGCCCCCACATTGTTACGACTTGGAGCGGCGCACAGTACAAAAGAGTTTAACTTTGAGGCTCACACCAAACAATTACATAAGAAATCATAGTGGGTAATCGAGAGAAAATTACCAACAATTGTTGGTGTAATTGTTGTAGCTAAAGATTCTGTTTTTTCCTCTACTGTAAAATATTTTCAATTGCTACATCTTTGCTAGCAAACGATGGCTATGGAGATTTGTAGCATTTAGTACAAATCCTAAAAAAATCATGAAACTACTAAAAGCATTTTAAAACCAAATTCCTGTCTTAAATTCAGTGTTCGTTTTAAACTTTGCAAACTATAGATGATACTTCTCATTGGACGCTTTTTTCAACGGGTATTTTCAATCGTCAAACTTATGGGATAACTGCTTTGTATGGCCACAATGGATGCACAGGGAATATACTAATTTTAATTATTTCACCACCTTGTTGACACTGCAACCATGTCTTCAGAATAAAGATTTTTCTAAGATGCAACAGCACAACCGTTACTTTTATATATATATATATATNNNTTAATACTAAAAGTAAAAGATGTTAGTTATGTGATTTGGTACATTGGAAAGATTTGAAAAGCCTATTAACAGAAGAAGAATCAGTGAATATACAATTTCTAATGATATATAACGGGTGTATTCTCTATTGAAAAAAATATTTAGAGCCTTCGGAAGTTTTGAAATTAATAATTTTAAAAAATGAAATATGTGCCAAAACTTGACTTGAGCATTGCCCTAGGAATTTTAGTTACTTTTCGATCCGGGGAAAGACATTTTTACAAACTAAAAATAATTAAGAACTATTTTTGAAACAATATCTCAAATAAGATTGTCAAACCTCGCTGCATCACCTGTTGAGTATGAACTCAATAATAGCTTAAATATTTATAAATTAATTAGAGAAGTCTGTGAACTAAAATATCCTTTAAAAAAAATAAAGTCATGTTTACTGGGGTTTTTTAATGAAGCATTTTTAGTTGATTCAATTAGAGTAATTAGAGTATTTGTGCTAATTACTGTGTTTAAGTTTAAATTAAAGTGATTTTTTAAATAATTTTAAAAAATTATTTTTGTAAGGGGAATGTTTGCTAAAAATATATGATGCGATATAACATTTTTTTAAAATTTTATAATTCTTAAATTGTAATTAAGTGGTGGCGCAACTTTTCACTTTTACACGGAGTGGTTCAAATGCTAAGTCCGGGCCGCCAGTGATGTACAGTTGCTATACGGCACAGCTGAAAAGTTGTAAGCATTCCTCGTGTCTACTTTACCACGTCTACATACTCTTAATCTTAAAGAACATCAGAAATCTCATTTTGAATCAACAGTCGATAATCTGAAACGAATTTCTGATATAAGATGGGCAAGCAGTACGCGTGCAGTTGATGCAGTTGTTAGATCATTCTCTGATAATCTAGCCACAGTTGAAGATATAGATTCAGAGGAATTAACAGAATATAAAGGAAGTGTCAGAGCAGAAGCTAAAGGGACTATCTGTTTTATAACAAACTTTTGTTTTGTTTTTCTGACGCTATTTGTAAAAAAGTTGTTAGATAATATCTTCGTCTTATCAAACTAGTTGAAACGCAAGGACATTGACATTGCATTTACAAAACTATTGATCGATGATAAAAGAAATAAGTTTGTTAAAATGAGAAGCGATAAAAATTTTGATATTGTGAATGTAGATGTCAAATCATATATTAACGAAAATTGTTCCAAACTAGATGTTAAAAGAGAATTTAAAGAGAAACAAATTGAAAGAAAAAAAAAGAAAAGTATGGCAGACAAACTAATCAGGGATGAAATGGCTGATGATCCAAATACACGATTTAAATCTGAAACGTACTTCACTATCTTGCATACACTTGTAAAACAAATAGATGATTGATTTAATGACTTCGGAGCACAGTTACTTATTTCTATTGTATTGATCCATCACGAATGTCGGAAGAAAATAAAGATTCTTTTCGAAGTTTACGCGAAATTCACAAACATTACATTAACTTTCATATAATATGATACCTTCAAGATTTGTATGCATAAATAGGTCTAACACTTTCTAGTGAACTACAAGTGCAACTTAAGCAGGTTTTGCCATTATTGACTGAAAACAACTGACGTCTGGTCTCCCTAATCAATTTGTCAATACTCTATAACATTAACCCGACTCTACCTGTTGGCAGTGCCTATGCTGAAAGAAGTCTCAGTAGATTGAAAATCATCAAAAATTATTTCCGCTCAACAATGACAAACGAACGTGTGACTGCATTGTCATCAATTTCAATTACGTGATCTTGGTGAGAACGTTGACTTAATGAAATCACGTAGAGGGGAATGTAAATGTGGCTGAGGGGTCTATATAAATTCGTATATACTAAGTTTCTTTCTTAGATCAATATATAGGCCTATATACTATTTAAATAAATTTAAGCTACTATATTGAAAACATATCTGTTTATAGTATTGCTTTTGTTTGACTTGTTCGATAATTTGGAAAATTTACTAAATTAGTAGGCTAATAATCAGAGGCTTCACTAGGGTTAGTGTCACCCGGGGCGGTAGCTCATGGTGTCACCCCCTCATGATTTAACCTATAGAAATCCTCTGAGTTTTCCAGTGCCAATTAACGGGAATATTTAGAATTTTACGGTCTGGTGTCACCCCTCTGATGGTGTCACCCGGGGCGGCCCGCCCCCTCCGCACCCCCTAGCGACGCCACTGCTAATAATTAGTATTTACGCAATGCTCGGATATTAGTAAAATTTGGCGGCGCCCCCTGAAATTCTCATGCCTCCCCTTTCCCCCGTGCAGACAAAGCTAAATCCGCCAATGATACTATGCCTTGTTTTTTAAATTGAATTCCCTGCCCCTCTAATAATAATTTTGATATGATAACAAGCATTGAGGTAGATGAGTGCTTGATACTGAAGGCGACCCGCTAACCTATACATACAATACTTCTAACTGCCCATTTCTAAGGAGTTGCCATGATGCTATGGACCCGTATGGACAATAGGAGTAGGATATGACCGTATACGATTAAATAGTTTAATTTTGTAGATATGTTAACAAAATATAGTGAGCTTATGATAAGGATTATCTAAATTACGTTATTAAATTTTTTGTCATTGTCATGTCATTCAATAAATTCGTGTCCAAATTTTTTCATTGTCCTGATTGGATAAACATTTAAATGATTTCATTTGAAACAAGAGTTTCACTAAACGCGGAAGAAAAAAATCCTAGAAATCAACTTCTCAAATCTGTAAACTTCAACAAAAAATGTTATTGACATCCTAGTACATTATATAATGATTTTCTATAGTCAAATTCATCAAGCTATATATCAGGTAAAGTCTTATAACGATTTTTAACTTAGAAAATCTAAAGCTTATACATTAATTCATTAAAACTGATTAAAAACTAAAAATAAAATCACCAAGACTAACTTTAACTAATACTGCTACTGCTGCTACTAAGTAGTTATAAATAACAATATCTACTAACTAAACACTATAAAATATAATAAAAAATAATCTGAATCTGATCTGATTACAGGTTAGTAATTTAAATCGAAGTGTCAGCTGCTACAAAAAAGTAATGGCAGACAACCCAGCGGGATGTTGCTGAGGCTACGACATGTCCAATGTCGGCGGCCGACCCGTAACGCCAGCAGCATCCCGCCGGATCATCTGCTGTTACGACATGTCGTTAACAGTTTGCTGTATTTCAATTATGCTAATATTAATATACTAATACTTTAATACTAAACTATAATTATCATAATAAAATGTCATGATTACTAACTAGGTAAGCCTATTAACTCTTAAAGTCGCAGAAGGGTTTGCAATAAACTTCCGCCTCAGTCCCGTAAGGATTTCCCGTATTACGATCAACCGGTTATGAAATTAAAAAATTTGCGTAAAATCCATTTATAATACTATTGTCATACTGACTTCATTTTTTAGGCTAAGAATGGTTATTTTACTTTTACGCATCAAAAAGACCTTACTGAGTTTAAAACAATATTTACCTGTAGTTTAGTACTATTATTTTAGTAATAAAGTATAGCGAAAACGTATCTTTGAAAAAAAAAACTTTAAAACTACCAAAAAACATTGCGAATCGAGCGATAACACTAGCGCGGGCAACGGCCGCCATTGCCGGAAGTCGAATACATCGTTTTTCAAGCATTGAATAGTTTATACTTTACGAGATCTCATTTCTAACGAGAGTGGTATCTAGGGACGCATTACGATGCTTTAAGGATAGCGGGAAGAGACGCTTTGCGACTTTAAGAGTTAATATCATTTTAAAGGTTACGGTTTTAAAAAATCTAGATTGATCCATTAAGTGAAAAACACTTATAAATTAAAAGAATTGTAGTGATAATACAACAGCTTCGCTAGACAAAGTGATAGTCGGGTTAGTTTGAAAATGATATGCTGCTATTGATAGCATATGCCGTCATGCTTTTGTTTTTTTAATTCAATTTATTATTATTATTTATTTTTTTTTAAATCACAATGAGTGTGCTGATAATTGTAATTTTTATTCTTCTTATTCTGAAAAGCAGATATATTGAATAAATCCATTTAAATATTTCTTTGACTGTAAAACGGTCCTCAAAAACTAGCGGTCTTAACACCCTTTGTCCAAACCCCGATGGCGGCGAATTTGTTTTGTTTTGGTTTGTTTGTTTTTTGTTGTTTTTTTTAAAAATAATAAAGCACAATGAGCGTGATTGCAATAGTAATTTTTGTTCTTATTCTGTAAAGCAGATACGTTGATTAAATCTTAGGGGTCCACTGATATGCTTTTTTGACAAAACGAAGTTTCTGATACTTATAATTACTCTATACTGATCAGAGGAGTCACTAGGGTTGGTGTCACCCGGGGCGGTAGCTCATGGTGTCACCTGGGGCAGTAGCTTTTGGTATCACCCCCTCACGATTTAACCCATAGAACTCCTCCGTGTTTTCCAGTGCCAAATAACAGGAATATATAGAATTTTAGTCTGGTGTCACCCCTCCCCCAATGGTGTCACCCGGGGGGCCCGCCCCCACCGCACCCCCCCTAGTGACGCCACTGATACTGATATGTTTACTAGTTCTAGATCATCACCTATTGACTATTGACTTACAATAATAATTGTTAATTTTATTTTGAACCAATAGTTAAATAAATTTTTTTCACGGCCAACCTTTATGAATGAAATGAGAACAAAGCAATACGCCAATAGTAATAGTAATAGAGTGAAAATGAGGTTTAAGGATGAATGGAATCGTTTCCAGTGACAAGTCTGCACACTGTTAATTTTATTATTCCACACAAAACAAGTTATTTTACATTCTTGCGATTGTTCGCGAATCTTGTCTTGAGGATTTTCATTTACGGCTTTATGGTATGCTAAATTTTAATACTTGGCATCGGCATCACTTACACAAGCATAGTATAGTATAGCAAAATCGGCCAACATATTAATAATCGGTAGACTAATATTAAATCTATTTTAAATAATTTATTTAAATAAATTTAGATTTTAGAATTAATACATACACAAATAAGCCCGGATCTATTAATGTCGTATTATAATATATATGCGTATACAATATAAAGAAGAGTTTGTTAAGATATTATAGCAACTTAATTCTTTCCAAGTGTCTACTGCAAAGAGTGACTAAGACTAGTGGTAGCAGAAGCTGTGTATGTCGTAACGCTAGCAACATCTCGCCGAATCGTCTGCTGCTACGATAAATCTTGTCGTAACGCTAGCAACATCCTTTTTTAAAACCAGAATGAGGGGGCTGGCAGTATTCTTTTTATTCTATGACTACTATGAGTACTCAAGCAGGCTCAAACTTTGAGTCAAAGTTCCATTCAACATTTCATGATTTTCCCCCATTACAGTTTTACAGTTCTATTACTGTTAGACTTACACTTACTTACAGACTCTATCTCTCCCTGGTAGAGAATTAGCCTACTAAGCCCCCATACATTACAGTTTTACATTTCTGTTACTGTTACACTTACACTTACTTACAGACTCTATCTCTCCCTGGTAGAGAATTAGCCTACTAAGCCTACTTATGCCTATGAATTAGTACAGAGACTGTAGTACAACTATAGTAAAATTCTTTCCATGATTACGATAATGAATTCAAGTCAAGTTAATACAGTTAAATACAGGTACCTCAGTTCGTCATAATATATAATACATATATATAGACTATAGCAGGGGTCAGTAAACCATGGCTCGCCAGCCAGATCTGACTTGATTTTTAGTTTTAAACATAATGTATGGCTCTCACAGAATTACATTTCAAAATATGTGGTTTTTAAGGCTCTCTCAAACACAAAGTTTCCCGAGCCCTGGACTATAGTATAGTTAACAATAGTTGTATACCCAGGCACAGGAACAGTTAATAATAGTTTTATAACAGCTAAATCCATGGTCATGGTATTAAAGATTAATGGTATGCAGGTCCGCTCAGGTTCTTGTTAAAATTGATAAAAACATTTTAAAAATTAGTTTGCATTAAATTATGCAACATTATTGCATATCAGTCTGTCTCAAATGCCGTTTGCAGTCTGAGCGGTTTACATTACAAGGCTTAGTATTATGCTAATTAAATTTTTTCTGCGTATGTACACATTCAGACGATTACCCCCCTGTACACATCCATACGCAAAATGACGTTAATTGAAGACCCCCCCTGCTTGCGTACATAATATATGGACTATTTTGGACAGCCCCTATGGTGCTCTTAAGTAGGTTTTGAAATTTGATTACATTTGGGTAAAATTTTGTTCAATGGAAGCTGAATTTACACCTGCCAATGGATTTGTCTGAAATGTTATAATCAGCCTCTGATCTGATACTGATAGTCTTAATATTAAAACAACCTGGTCTTGAGTTGATAGTGCAAACTTTAAAATTGCCCCCACCCACAATAAAAGTGCTCACAGTTACTGGTGGGCTTAACTGTATACTGTGTTTACATTGTCCTTATGGTAGAGGAGGTTAAATTGAGGGATTGAAATGTTGTATTCTTACAATTGTTAAGTGAATTATCGTAAGGTATAAATGTAATTGAGGTAGATGTTATAGGATTTGGATTAGGTTTAAGGCACAGGTTCCCAACCTTTTTATATAATTTAAGTGAGCCGCGACCCGATACAGTTGGACATTTTTAATTAGCTTGTTTGTTTTTTTTAAAAACAATGAAAATGGATTTTAATGTAATGTTACTTTAAATTTCTTTTATAATTAATTTTTGCGAAATTTGAATGTTCATGTTACTAACCAGACACAAAAGTTGTGGTAACGTTATGTTTATGCTATCTTATCTGTTACAGACGCTCCTTCTATAACACCAACCTAATGGCATCCTCAACATTTAATTAATTTATTTGTCCTGAGGAGTTATGCAGAAACAAATGGGTTAGCTCTAAAGACAAACATCATGACATTTTGTTGTAAGGGATAAATTTATCATTTAGCAAGTTAGATGCTGAGAAATGCCAAAATCTAAGAATTTATTTTGTTATTTATTGGGAATGATGGCTACTTCAAGGGAAACAGAGAATGCATTTCATGTCATTGTATTTTCTTGTACTTTCATCTCATTGAAGTAAAGCTAGAGTTAGTTTTCAAGTGATTCAAGATTCCTGATAATCTCATGTTTCAAATATTCATTTATTTCACCGCGCTACAGAGTTTCTCAAACATACATGGCAGTGTTTTCAATAATTATTTCTCGTAGCCATTTCCGCAACTTCAATAAAAATTACCCTAGATGATCTTGATATTAATAAAATTTGTTTTCTTTCCTCTAAGTTTCGGTTTAAACCTATATTTTCTGTTCAAATGAAACTGCTAAATATGCTACTCTTTACAACCAAATTTTTTTGTTAAAATATACCAAAAGGCCAAGTTTCCCTTGCACTGCCAGGAGCTACTTGATTTCATTTTTCATTTCCAAGACACCATTCACAGCATATCAACTCAAGACTTCATTAACGTTTAATGCCCCAAAGCATGATAGTGAGCGCTTTGTCACTAATGCCAAAGTGCAGAAATGCGCGCCTCGAAAGAACTCTCTTTAGAAAGTAAAATCACAGAAAGTAAAAACTCTTCAGTGTGTGAAAGAAGATGTCTTTGACTTCTGGCAATTGCGCCTGATTCCCTCGCTAGTTTTATCGCTCGATTAGCAAAATTTTGTGTAGTTTTTACAGGTTTTTTTGTTTTGAAGAGGCGATTTTGCTATACTTTATTATAAAAATAATCATTCTAAACTACATGTAAAAAGAGTTTAAAATCAAAACGGTCTTTTCGTTATGTAAAATAACCATTCTTATTTTAAAAAGTGAACTCAGTATGACAATAATATAAATATGCTTTGCGCAATTTTTTAAATTTCATAACCAGTTGATCGCAATACGGGAAGTCCTTACGGGATTGAGGCGGGAGTTTACCAAAAACCTTCTGGGGCATTAAACATTAAAGATTAAAATTGAATTATGGTGAATATTTTGTTGATTTACTCTATAAGTAGGAAGCCCCTCAGCAAAACCCTATGTGACCTTTTGGAAACCCATGGTTTAGTGTCTGGGTTAGGCTTCATAAACTATTTTATTTTTTAAAATAAAAATTAAACAAAAACAAAGATGACATTGGAAAAAAAAAACATCTAAGGACCCATTTGTTATCTATTTTGTTTCTTCTCTGCTCATTCATAAATTTTAGAAAAGGACAAAAACAATAATGAAATAGTACATTGGCATCCAAACGTTTTGCATGGTCGGCCATATTCCACAAATTGTAGAAATGCTGCAACCTGATTAAGATAATAAACAAAAATGACATACTTTTAAGTTTTTTTTATTTCTTTGTGAAAGCTTACGTTAGATTGTTATGTGCATTATATTGACACATTGGCTTTAGGAAGAACAGATCATGTGAAACACAATTGATAGCCCTAATAGATGATCTATCAAAAGGCTTAGATAATAATGATCAAATAGATACAATATTACTAGACTTCTCAAAAGCATTCGACAAAGTTCACCACCTTAGTTTACTCAAAAAACTTAAATACTTTGGAATCTCAGGTCCCTTACATCACTGGATCCAAGATTTCCTATTGGGTAGGGAGCAAACTGTAATAACTAATGGATCTAAATCTACACCAATAAAGGTTAACTCAGGAGTTCCACAAGGAACTGTCCTAGGTCCCTTACTATTTTTAATTTATATAAATGACTTACCCAACAATATCTCAACAGGAACTAAAGTTAGGTTATTTGCTGATGATTGTATAATCTATAGAACAATCAAGTCAGAACAAGATAGCAAAATTTTACAAAAAGACTTAGATGAATTAATAAAATGGGAAACTAACTGGAGTATGTCCTTCCACCCAGAAAAATGTCAACTGCTAAGAGTAACAAAGAAAAAGAAACAAACAAATTCAAAATATTTCATTCATGGAAAAGAACTAACCCAAACTAAAGATGCGAAATATTTAGGAGTCATAATAAATGAAAAACTATCTTGGAATCCCCATGTCAATGAAGTTATTAAAAAATCAAACAAAACATTAGGCTTTATAAAAAGAAACTTTTACAAATGTAACAAAGATATAAAACTAAAATGCTACCTCACCCTAGTGAGACCTATACTAGAATATGCATCTTCTGTATGGGACCCATCCACCAAAGAAAATATTGATAAGTTAGAACAAATCCAAAAAAGAGCTGCCAGATTCATTACTGGAGAATATTCAAAACTGACAAGAGTAACACCGTTAGTTAAATCATTAAACCTTGAAACACTAGAGGATAGAAGAACCAAGAGTAAATTAGTAATTATACATAAGGCAATTAATTCTAATTTAGAAATACAACACAAAGATAACCTAATACAACCCTCAAATAGACATAAAGTTAAAAACACCTTTCTTATTCCATATGCAAGAACAAACACATACAAGTTTTCTTTCTTTCCGTCCGGTATTCGGGCGTGGAATGGGTTGCCTGAAGAAACCAGGAAAGCCACCACTTTATCATCTTTTAAAACTCTAGTAAGAATACAGGACTAAACACAAACCATAGAAATACGTAGGACGCAATAATCTTCTGTACAGAAGGAGCGTCTGTAACATATAAGATAAGATAAGACACATTCTTGGTGGGATGTAGCATGAGGGAATATGACGTCATATTGTGTTTAATTTCACAATTACTTATTTGAATCAACTTTTAATGTAATCTAGAATGATTTCCCTTGAATAAAAAATCGGAAATTCTTTTTTTTGGTGGAAATTGTGTTTAAATACTCATTCAAGTTTTTATTACTTTTTTTTTTTTATTGCCCTGGATGCAGGCCTGAAATTTCAATTCTAAAAGTTTAATTATTTATTCTTGTGAGGTGATCAGTTATGATTCTCACAAGATAAGTAGTATCTAACTACAGAGCTTTTTGTAAACTACTCTTGGAAAATCATTCTAAGTAAGTTCAAATTAAACTTCAACACATGTAAGTATTTCTTTTTTATCATGTAGTCAATTGTTTGGAATTTGATTCTAAAAAATCAACCCCTTTTTTCTCCTCTATTGTTTGTTTCCACTTGTTTTCGGTCATTATACCAATTTGAAATGTGGTAACCAGTGTTCCCTCTAAGGTTTGCTGGTCAGTGTGCAAAGGTAAAAAACTTGTGTGCAAAATTGCACAGCATCTATTTTTTGTTCAACATTTTACACAATTTGCTGCATGATAATCCGTCAGATATCTGGTGGTTATGCTGCCAACATAAAGGAAACATTGGTGGTAGTGGTAACGCTTTAAAATTGATTAAAAGAAACACCAATGGAAACTTATAACAGCAGAGGTAAAAAAAGAAATAATTATAACATAAAAATGGCTTTTGTGTCTATGACATTGCTAATGTTTACAGCATGATAAAATTAGCTATCCACTATCATTAAAAACAAAGAGTTACTCAAATCAGTGGATGTGGCTTTTTTTACATGTGAAGTATACCATATTCTTTGCATTTAGTCAGTTAAATGACCAGATATTAATAATAAAATAAGAATAATTTTCTCCTCTTGAAAAAAATTGTTTCTGTTTTCATTGATTTCATTGTGTTGGGTTCTGGAATGAATTAAATTTGCAACCTCAGTTACCACTGTTGATTAATAGTACTAATATATTTGTGACTGGTGATTGTAAATTTAAATGAAATAATTATTTGATTGGGGCATCATTGAATGTGAATATACAATTCTTGTGTATAGATAATAATTCTAATGCATTTCAGAAAACAAAATGTTAAAGGCATGAATAGCCTACAATTCACAAGATGAGTAATGACTTAAAGAAAGTTTTTCTCCAAAAGTATAAGCTAGATAACTACTCAAGTGCCATACCAACTAAAGTTCTCTCTGACAAAACAGTAAGTGGATTCAAATAATTCTTTAAAAACGTTGTCTTGTTACGTTTGAAAAATGTGCTCTGCATTTTCTTGAAAGACTTTAGTGGGTTATCTAAATTCATAAAAATGGGATTGACTTTTTATCTTAGTCTCTACTAGTCTCTATCAAAGTGCACTGACACTACACAGTTGGGGATTGAGATGCTTTAAAAATGTGAGGACACTCCTAAATTGTAATGGGCTACTTAATTAATGTAACTTTATTTTCTTAAAATGCACTGTGAACATGGCCCAACCACCGCAGGCACCTCTCACTCAGGATTGAGTGCATATTCAACATATGGCTTCTCCTGAATACTTCCACATTTGTGATATTATCCTGCCACTTGATTTGGATTAGTAAATTAATTTTATATTTTCAGTGGGAGGTTTTTATTAAGATGATTTTTGTTGAGTAATTAAAAATAAAATTCACACAAAGAATTTTGTTGATAATTATTTCAGGTTACTTTGGGTGAATATTCTGAACCAATTGATGCTCGGAAACTTAAAGCATCCGTGGATGAGGATTACAATTCTGATCCAGACTACAGATATGCCCAGCCCCAAGGTAAGTAAACCCTGTTATTTATATTTTAAACATATCTATTTGAAAAATCTATCAAAAAATTTCTAGCTATTTAAAAAAAATGAAATTTGCATCAAAGAAATGCATATTGTATATCAGTTAATAACTGAAAAATCAAAATGATTTTATGTCTGGTAGTTTGAGTGACTTGGTGCAAGTTTACTAGGACATTATTTAAATTCATTATCAGGCAAATTGGTATAATTTTGCATGCTTTTTTTCCCCCTCTAACTGATCAAACACTTAAAACTTTTTCCCGTATTAGTTTTTCTTTATTTTTTGTTGTTGACTTTATCTAAGCAGATGCTATCCACTTGGAAAAAGGAATATCTAAATTAGAAGAAGATGACGCAAGCCCTTACAAATTGGCGAAACTTCCTGATGATGATCATAATGTGAATTCCACTCGCAAACCATCTCCAAAACCAAGATCAGCAAAGCACAGACACCAGGGGCCTGAAGATTCATCTGGTGTCATACCAGATAAGGACAGGCTCAGTTCACCTCAGATTTCTCCCATTTCTGAACCTGTGCAAAAAGATAAACAAAAATACAAAATGTCTGCGCAGGAGCCCCAAAAACGTCCTGGCAAGAAAGTTGTAGAGATAGAATATGAAGTAGCATCAGCCATTACTAAAAATCAAATAAATGCAACCAAAACAAAGAAACCACTCACGGCCACCAAAAGTGATAGCCATACCAGCATTAATCCCAGCAATAAGAAAGCGCATCTTTCCCAACCAGATGTTAATACTTCTAAGGTTTCATCAAAAACAACTCAACAGCCACGACAGGAATTAGTGTATAGCATGGGCAAACCTCCTGGCGCTGGGGAAGAAGTTACATATGAGGAACCATGGGACTTGAAAATGAAAAGGTTGAAACAGGAGCAAGAGAAAAAAGACAAAGAGAGTGCTAAAAAGGCTGAGCCACAAATTCACTCTCTGAAAAAAGTGGCTTCAGTTTATGAAGATGCACGGGATAGTCTCCAAAGTAAGCAAAGCTGTGGAAGAAGTATCTCCCAAACATCAGAGACAGAAATTTTTGTGGATGCATTAGAGAATGTTCAAAGTCCACTGGTAAGAACCAGATTTGAATTTCATAATTTTTCTTAATTTCTTGCTATTTTTTTTCTCATTAATTTTATTGTAAATGAAAGCTTCAACTTGAAACATTTGAATTTTTATATGGTCTAATAAAAATTAACTCATAGCTAACAGTGATTATTAATTTACCTCTTTTTTCTATCTGATTATTCTCTACCCTATTAAAATAGGAATGTTAATATACATATAAATAAAAAAAATTTCAACCTGTCATTGGTTATGATCTAGAAGCATTTTTTGTGAGTTGATTTGCTATTTGTTTTTTATAAAGTCTGATTGAGATTAACCTTTTAACAGCTGTCAGCTGATTAGTCCAATTAACTGGAGATTAATCAGTGCGACCAAAAAAATTAACTAAGACATAACCATTGAAATATTTGCATAAATTGAATTTTTTATGTTCTTTTTGGTATTTTTTAAATATTTGTATACTAAATTGTGTCTTAGAAAACATTTTTCTGCTTGTGAATCTCAACAAGAGTTACACTAATTAATCTATTATCTAATACTACATTTTAAAAATTTTGTTTTACAAGCCGCAGGCAGATGTTAGGAAAGAACAAAGTAAGATTTCAGATGGTGCCTTAAAACCTTTACCAAGTAACACTTATGAAGATGCATGGGATCTCAAAAACAGCCTTCTGGAACTGAAAATAAGGTTTTTATTGTCTCTAAGTTTATGAATTTGTGTTTTGTAATCACTTCAGTCCCCATCTAAGAGTTTCTTCTTATTTTATCATGAACCCTACCAGTGAAGTATAGGAAAGTAGCAGTGGCGTAGCTAGAGCTTTTGCCACCCGGGGCGGTCTCCAATATGTCGCCCTTTTAGAGGCAGCCCATAAATGACGTCACGCACGGGTGGGAGGTCACATATTTGACGCCATTCAAAACGCGCAAATTTAAATAAAAGTTCTACTTAAGTATATGATCACCGAAACTTTATTCAATGACGATTTATGTGGTTTCACGCGTGTTAAGATACTAGAGTGCAGCCTTAAGCTAAAAACATATTTAAATGACCACACAAAAAAAAATGATTTTAAACATGCTCATTTTCAAACAGAAAATACAGCTGGTATGGGGGTGGGGGATCTTTGTCATGTCGCATTGAGAAAGGGGTCTAAGTTTTTGTTTCGTGACGCCGTGTGACGAGGGGGTAGGGCGAGGAGGTTTGTAATTAAACCTCCTTGAGGTAGGGGGGTGAAAAATCAGCTGAAATCACGTGACGTCATTAATGGAAGGCCTC
The DNA here is from genome assembly GCA_002072015.1 of Radix auricularia. NCBI lineage: Eukaryota > Metazoa > Mollusca > Gastropoda > Lymnaeidae > Radix > Radix auricularia. The sequence continues at coordinate 233,918 of MUZC01000362.1, read as the reverse complement.
TTAAGTCAATCATATGATGGTTTTTATAAATTAATAAACATGAATAAATAATTATAATTGAAACAAAGTACATTGTAAAAGGTGGTGAACACTTTTACCATTGCATGCCCTATTTATGTAAGCAGTAATAAAAGAGGCTGATACACATTATAAAAATACAAGATAATTGTTTTGAAGGCCACAATAAAATTATAGGGTTAGCAGGTCTCCCTCCCCCCACCCCTAAATGAGTAAAAAAAAAATATTCCAAATTTACACCCAAAAACATTAACAATTAATATGCTTTTACTTTTTATTTATAAATATATGATTTTTTTTTAAATAAAAAGAAATTGTATTCATCAGTATGTAAACATATTTTTAAAAAATTATCTATGCATTTACTTCTTACCATCTTTCTAATAGAAGAATCGTGTATTATTTATTTTAAAAATATTTGTCATATCTTGTTCTATGAACATTATTGCAAGATTTTGTAACCTTAAATCACCTATTGTGGAGCGAATATTTTTTTTTTCAACTTCTGTTTGGAGAAGCTTTTTTTACAACTAGATACCCTGATACTGATAGCAATTTTTGAAAAAAAAAACTTAGCAAAATTATAATGTTGGGTAAAGAATTTTTCAATATTTACTCTTGAATATATTTTAATAGATCAAGGGGGCATTTCCCCCCGTTTTTTTAACATTATGCCTCTTCTTGTGTATGTACAGCCAGGGCTGGTCTTAGGCTACTGCAACCTATACGGTCGCAGTCGCCCCGCGCTTTTATAGGCCCAACCTATCTTAATTTACACTTATTATCCTTATAAATACCTTATCCCTATACCCAAACTGGGGCCCACGCAATCCTTTTTGCATACTAAGCTGCATTCAGCCCCGCATTGCTAAGACAGGTCATGTGTACTGTCATAAAAACCTGGATCCTTTCTCTTTCAATCTCGAACATAAAGAAATTTATTTGATGTTCAAATTCTTCATTTAGTAGGCTAGATGGTATTATACACAAATATTTTCTTGCAAGGACATGTAAGTCATCACCACGTTCTTTTATTTTCGTTTATAATTATATCTATAGATTTAAAAATTTATCGCTTTACTCTTGCCCTGAAGATAGAACATCTTCTGAATTTTCCCCACTCATATTTTTCTCCTTGTAACTTTGCATTAAATTGCCGTAACCAACTCTCTGTAACAGCGTTCTATATATCAAATATCTTTGTTCCATGAAATGGGTTTGCGTAGTTTGCATTAATTTTAAAAAGATAGGTTCCCATAAATTGAGAGATCATAGAAAAGAATTTTTTTTAAAACGTAAAATACCAAGTTTTTCACTATAAATCCTATATATACGAGACATAACTATAACGATGTTCATTATAATAAGCAGAGCAAAACAATCCAAAAATACAAAATTCTTGTTATGTCTCGTAAAACGTGTTTAATATAATGCGCACCAATCGTGAATATATTTTTTTTAAAGTATTGTCAATGTAATGTGCACCTTATTGCGCGACATGAAAGGTTGTTGAACATATTACGCACCACAACACTCTATCTCAAAAAATTAACATGATATAAAGAGATAAATGAAATAATTTAAAAATGCAATAATTCAATAACTGTCAATTCCATCTATCTGAAATTTTGTTACATCATTTTTATCATCGGCATGAGTCTGCCTGCAAAATTTTAGCTCACTAGCTTACGAGAAAGTGGGTTAAAATCGATTCAAAATATTTTCGGCAAGCACGAACGCACGCACGGTCGGTCGCATGTGCTCAGTCACCACAAGTAAATATTAAGGATTTTAAAAGATTGCATTGAACTGAGTAAAATTCCAGCATCTGATCTCGTTTTACTAGTAACTTCAGATCTCAATTTTTTTAAAGACGCTTGAAATTTTAAAGTATGTCTTTTATGGAAATATTTCCTTTTTTTTGACGGAGAAATCAATAACCGTTCATTTTTAATGAATACCTTATTTTCATGAAAAACACAAGCTCTATGTGCTACTTTAATGCAATAAAAACGAAGTAAATTTAATTTTTAATGAGTTACCTTTTCTGAAACCTAAAACATTAATATAATTTACTGCTTGCAAGTTAAACACAATATTTGAACCACCATGTTATATAGGTACTTGTTAGCGCATCATTCTGCGAATGTCAAAATTCCACACTAAAACTGTCGTGGCAATATTAATAGTACCAGCGGTGATGTGTTGCTTTTCATGCAGTTTTCTTATAAAAGCGCAATCTGTGACGAATACCGCTTAATTTTCCTAACAAATCATTACCTTTTTGAGCGATTTTAAATTTGACACTGTTTTGCTTTAGTTATAATAACCACTATGTAATAAAACAAATGTTGCACGAATTCGTTAATTAAAACTCAAGATTAAGATTCTTTTTGTTTTACCATGGTTTTCCCCCTTCAAAAGCAAAGGGGCGGATTTTGGAAATGCTTAAATTTTCAAATGCCCACAAATGCCGCCCTTTGAATGAGTGCCGCCCGGGGCGGACCGCCCCCCCCCCCCTAGCTACGCCACTGGAAATTAGTGTGAGTTCACCACTTTTAAAAACCACTTCTTTATCAGGGAAATGCAACTCCAAGCTTCAGCAACTTATGAGGAACCTTGGGATTCCAGCAAGCAACAAAAACATTTACAGGCCAAATACCAATCACAGATAAGTATAGGCAGTGGAGAAAAACCCAATGATAAAGAGGCTGTTGCCAGACATAAATCTATCTCTGATGCTAATGATACTGTCTGGGAAGGAGCAGAGTCAAAAGCAACAGTTGTAAGGGGAAGTAAGTCTAAAATAACAAATTTATATCCAAAATTATTACTGCTATGAAACCTGTATTTCCTTTACAGCAAGTTTTTAAAAAATATTGAAAAATATTTTAAGGCACACACTTTTGTTCACCAGAGAACAACAAAGAAAAAAGAAAATTAATTTTTTCAGACTTTTTCAAAATAAATATATTTTAGCTGATATCTATTAATTAAAAAAAAAAATACACATCAGAATTTAAATAATGAAATACAGAACTTTCATTAATTTTTTATTTTATTCATTTATTTCCATGTTGAATCATTGATGCAGACGTTCGAAAAGAGTTATTTTTCGTGCAGTAATTTGATAGGCTAGTAGATGAATAATATATAAACGGGGTATGAGTGAGCCAGAAAGAATATAACAAAACAACTAACGTTCGGGTAAAGAGCCTTCCTCAACAAACTAATAGTACACTAGTTAAACTAATAAAAATAAAAACTTAGCTGCGGAGAAATCCAAAAAGTGAATGAGAGCAATGGCAATAAAAGAGTAATGTGTGCTTATATTGGAAAGGAGAGAGTCAGTGCAAACACAGCATTCATCCCATGTGCTGCAAGGGTCCTATACTCTTGGATTAGTCTATTCTCCAGACTTTGACCTTGCTGGTTGTGTTTGTGCAAGAGACCATGGGGGTGACAGACAAGTAATCGTCACCCATATTGTTGCTTCCATTGAAGTGGGAGCCATGGAATTACCGCCATTTAACCGATTTCACAAAATAATGAATCGCGACTTAACAAGATTAATATAGGCGTTATGAAAATATAATTAATTGATTAAATTGCCTAGGGATTAAGTATATAAATCAATTTCTGTTCAATACTTTTCCACCTCATTGGAAATATCTACCCTAATATTTGTATGTATCTCTTATGATTGTTAGCTGACAAACAACTATGTGCCTGAATTATCTTGACTTAACACTTATATGATGTCTCTTACATTTAGAATTCATTTTTTTTAAAATAAAAGATATTTTAGAACAGGTATTGAATTTGATTTTTACCAAAGGAATAAATAATATTTTATTTCAACCATGATCAATACACATAATTCATGTGCAATAAAAATGCGATTGATTTATATTTATAATTAAAATTATTATTAGTAGAACTACTATATTCTATTAAAAAAAATATCATTTAATTTACAAAGTCTGTAATTCTTAAGAATTATTTTTATTTTTCTAGATAATTCAACTAAATCTAATGACAAATTTTTTGATAAATATACTGATGTGTTAATTGCTTCAAAAAATATTGGACTTGAAAACAATATTTTTCTAGTATTCATATGATGGTAGTCAAACTCTGGCGTTTTATTATGAACGTTAAAAAAATAGGAAAGGTGCAGAATAAGTTTTAACATGGGTTCTGAGACTTATTATTATATAAAGGGCTAAAGCAAATTGGCTCTCTTTCATGGTAAAGTGGTTGGCTTTGACTCAGTCAGCCCTTATTAAGACTATTGAACATTTAAATCTAACTGAATCCATATACAGAATTCTAGTATTTCTTCACCATTCAATAAGTTAAATAGGGTTGTTATCAATGTTCCCCCTTTAAAGTTGTGCTGCCACACAACTATCTGCCAGACAAATTTGGAGATACCACACAGCAAATTTTGATAAGGATGAATTATGTGTCTTGTGACATGTAAAATTATGCACAGAAAAAATTAATAATTAGAACATTAGTCAATTTTTTTTTGTACATGAACCAACTAAACTTAGAGGGCTTTTATATCTATAATAAAAATGACCTGTCACCTTAATTTTGATTGTCCAATTCTCTCTTGGGTAAAATAAGTATTTAAGGAACTCAAAAATAGGACATTGAAATAATTTGGATAGTTGGATATATTTTCAATGATTCTTGCTTTCCATTTGTCATTATTATAATTGATTATTGAATATCTTGTTTATAATTGGCTGCATTGTTTTCTTTTTTGCAGAGTATCACAGTGTTGATGAGTCAAGGATAAAATTAAAGAGCAGATCCTCTAGCCTTGCACAAAGAATAGATCCCACAGTGCCACTGACTAATCAGAAGTAGGTTTTAAATAAGTTTTAATAATAGAGATTGAAATTCTATCTCATTATCATTTCTAAGGGCACATGTTGGGTTTTATTTTCAAAAGATTCTGGGCATTTCTTTTTCTGTAAGTTCTAATGGTTTTTCAAGGCTTGGCAAAACATTAGCTTTTTTTTTTTAAAGGATCATTTGACGTGGGAATTTGATTCATTGTTCAAATCAATAAATTTCTCAAGCTCAAGAATTTTTAAAGGACTGGAAAAAAACTAAGGTTTTTAGGTATTTTTTTTTCCTTTTTAATATAGTTTTTTTCTTTATTACAGTTGGTATCATGGAAATATTAGTAGAGACGATGCAGAAAAAATGCTTTGCGTTTGTAAAGAAGGAAGTTATATTGTTCGCACCAGTTCAGATAGGAAATCATATTCTCTTTCAATAAAGTAAGAATATAATTGACATAAAGATGCAATAATTTTTTACAAAATTTTAGAATTTGTAATCTCATTTTTATAAATGTTAAATAAAATTTAGAAACTAACACTAACATCACAACTTCAATTTTCAGTCATTAAAATCAAGTAATAAAAAAAGTTAGAGATGTCATTTAAATAATGCAAACATAAGTGAGTCCTAAATGTACCACTATCAATACTACCAAGGGGATAGCATGTGACTCATTGAAAAAGGTTATTCATTTTTGTTTGTATATTCATCAAACATGGTTGTTAGTTTCACAATAATTTAAGGTTATTCATCTCTACTTTTCAGGAGTAGTAAACAATTTATCCACGTCCAAATTGAGCAGATCAATATGGAAGATGGAAGCATACGCTACATTCTAGGCAAAAACAGCAAAGAATTTTGTTCAATTCCAGAGATGATAGACTACTACACCCAGCACAGAGTGCCTTTGAAAGGAACTGAGCATATTTTTTTACTTCATCCTGTGGAGTGCAAATGGTCTTAAGAACTTTTTACCAACTTTATCTCTTTATACCAGCACCACATTAAGAAAGTTGTTATAAACAAGCTCTTCGTAATTGATTTTATTATTTACAAATACATTTTTTGAAATGTCACACTTAAGTAACTTAATAAGCAAGTAATGTACATTCTTTTATAAACTACATATGTTTTAATTGCCATTCAAGACCAACTCTTCAGATTTTAAAGTATTTACTTTATTAGGTTTCCTGGACCTGGTTGTCATGCACTAATGTTTTTGCTGAGACTTTTTGTTAATGAGAAAAAAATCCATTTTTTAAAAACTTTATTTATGTAATCTTTTTGTTTATAAAATATAGGAACAAGAAGTTTCAGCTTTAAAAAAAGACAGGACTATTACAGCTGTAATTCCTCTTTTTGTCAACCTCATATCATGTTCCACTATTTATGAACTTTACATACTCAGCTTGAATGCAGGCATATATGAACTATTAGAGTTTATAAACACATTTTTACATTTCCACTTACAAGATGAAAGATATTTTTGTTGAGTATTAAGTTGTATTTTAACAACAAAAATTCTCCTTTTTGAAAAGGGGAAAGTATTTTACTAAATATTATGTTGTTGTCATTTTAATTAATCGTCACCTTTGGGTTGGGTTGCATTTCCTCGTGTGGCTGTGCAGTCCTATCCTTGAGTGACAGACTTTACCATAGCTTTTGCACACATGTTCTGTGCTTCCCAATGTTTTGGCCTTTCTCGTAGCTCGTCGGCTACTATGACGCCCTCTTTGACAACTGTGTGGTATTAAGCTTTGCATTCCCAGTCACTTGTGTTTATTCTGGCTGCTTTCATGTCTCTCTGACAGATATCTTTAAATTGGAGATGGGGACGACCTGTCTTCCTCTTTTCCGATGCCAGTTCTCCTAATAGGTCCTTGGGGATATGACCCGGGTTCATTCTTTTTACATGTTCTAGTTCTAGCCATCTTAGGCGTCTTTCAATAAGGATTGAGAACATGCTTTGGATATTGGCACGCTTCAGGACCTCACTTTTTGGCACTTTGTCCTGCCATTAAATGCCAAGGATAAGACGCAGGCACCTCAGGTGGAAGCTATTTAGCTTGCGCTAATGGAATGTATAAGTGGTCCATGTCTTGGTAAATTAAAATGAATGAATGAGAAACTTGCGTGTTCTATTTTGGTTGAAGTACACTCATGTCCAGGTGCCAATTATCTTTGTTAAAGACTAATTAATAATTGTTCATGTCATTATTGTCAAAGATTCCAATAGTAAGCTTGGATGTTTTAAAGATTTTGTCCCATTATATTTACTAATACTACTATTCTCCAGTGACTCATTTATGACACTGATCACGAATCCTGTCCTTTTAATAGTTGTTCTACTTTTATTAACTGCTTTTGATTGTCAAAAAATGGAAATAGTGATATGAAACAGGAAATAAGTAGCATGTTAAGGTACAACTTTAAAAGGACTATAAATAAATAAAAATTCATTAAAATGTGCCCTTTTCAGGTTTTCCCCTCCCTGCGCTTCTTATTTCCTTCCTCCACCCCTACAATCACCCACTCCTTTATTCCTTTGGCTAAAACTAAAATTTTTTAAAATGTTAAAATATAATTAAGAATTAAAAGATGTTTTTTTTTCCCCCACACCAGTATATCAGCAGGAGTACTTGCTAAAAATTATTGGTTGTATTCCATTGTTTTCCATTATCTGTATTTTTTATCGTACATTTTATTATATTAAATTAATAAAATGATCACAGTGTGGTTGATGATCACATTATTGATCATGTTAGAGTAATCATTTGAATGCAGGCATATGTGATAATTTGATGCATCAACCTAATTCAAGCATGTTTTGTAATAACTGTTACATTTTCAATCAAGAAATAACCACAAAGAAAAGGTAATTGCTATGACATTAATTTTTGTCAGTTCACAATACAACTCACATTAGTGTATTAAATTCACAAAGAAAATAAATATTTTCCCAGAGAATTGTATGTTGTTAATAATATTAATCATATAGTTTACTCCTTTTACCAGTATAAAAGTTCTAGTCATTGTCGTCCCTGGTACAAAATTATAAGCTTTAGTGATATGTCTGTCATGCTAGTTGAAAGAGATGTCCTTGTGATATTTGGAGTTGATTTGCTTAAGTTTAAGCTTCAGTAAACTGTGTTATATTATATGGATTGCATTTTTTCTTAAGTGTCTCTACTCTAAATAGCTGGTTTCTTGTAGGGCCACAAAAATATCAGTTCTATTTTATGCTTGGTAATACTTTTTTCTTCAAGTTTCTGTATGCCTAACATATTTCTATTGTTTGTTTAAATGAACTGTATTTATTTATTAGCAGCTTTTGATGTGAATTAGGCTTAAAAAGCTTATGACACACCTGACATGTAACCACAACACTTGGTTAGTTTAAAAGATAAATATAACCCCTTTTTAAAAATTATTTCATATCTTAAAATGAGTTATCACTTGTCAATCTCTTTATTTTAAAATAATTGAAGTTGTGCAACTTACGCACTGTTACGTGAGGCCATCTTTATATATATAACACAGAAATGACCATATGCAAATGAGAATAACCCAGACTGGGGTCCATAGATCACAGTAGCCAAAAGGAGTGGGATTAAAATTTTTAAAAGTGGGGTGAGGGGTTATCTCATCCACCTTGCAGGTGGAAAGTCCTGGGTTCAATTCCCAGATGGAACAATTTTAAAACAAAATTAATTATTTTTTTCTGTTCTTTTCCCCTTTTTTTCAAACATAACTAACTCTAGAGTCAGAAATCAGAGTTTATTTTTGGCAAGGGATGGAAGTAAAGGGTGGGATGGGGCAGGTAACAACAAGTGCTGTGCACATGTCTCCATGTTTACTCGCTTTTTTTTTTCATTACTCCTCTCACCTTCTTTGCACTATCTATGATGAGCAAGTCTGCGGCTTACGCAGCGGGTCATCTTGTTTTAAGTTATATTATATCTTACATATAATGGCCTCAACTAATAGTAATAATAAAGCAGAACTTCAATATCTTCTCAAAAACAAATGAGATTGTTTTTCATAATGCACAAAAAGTTACTTGAATTACAAATTTAAAACATTAAACAGGGAATAGGAATAACTATTGAAAAAGCAGAACATCTCCAAGGGCAACCAAGCTATTCCGTTTAACAAAAATATACATTGCAGATGCACAGAAAAAATATTCCTCATCACTCTAATTATTATATACAGCTGTTGAACTGTTGCTGTGCAATTTAAATGTGCATTCATGTATACCCTTTATTGCCCTTTTGTATTTGAAATCATTTGTGTATTTTGTACAATAAAGTAATATAATCACAAAAAATCATAGTTGTGTAATTTTTAGCGCATTTTCGAGAAGTCGAAATGCGCTATTGTATCCGTTTTGTCCGTCCGTCCGTCTGTCATCACCCTAGATCTCAGCATCCATAAGTCCTAGACCCATGATGTATATATGTTTTTTGTATGTCCTGACCTGCCATTTGTGCATCAACACTCAGTTACTCGATCCGACCTCTTGTAGTGGCAGTAGAGCTCCTGGAAGTATGAAAGTCCTAGACCCATGATGTATATCACAAGAGTTCCTACCACCTCCAACACACAAGAATTCCTACCACCACCAACACACAAGAGTTCCTACCACCGCCAACACACAAAAGTTCCTACCACCACCAACACACAAGAGTTTCTAAAAATTCATAAAAATATGTCTAAAATCTAAACACAATTACTGATAACTACATAATGCTGATATCTAACATAAGTACTGATACATAATACGAAAATGCGCTAACACGTCCTGAGTCCAAAAAGGGACCAGGCTTAACATGATTTTTTTAGTACATTGCAATGCCGGCAAAGTCCCCGAGTTCACTCAGGTTTCAATGGATACCTGACAGCGGTTGGGGAAAGTAAAGGCAGCTGGGCATTGTGCTAGCCGCACATCTCTGACTTTTAAGCTGTGGCTCAATTAAACTTGTGATCGCTACTTCACCTGCCCCCACTTTAGGCCATCATGGTCTGAAAAGGGGACTTTTAAATTTAGAAATGTTTTGAGGTTTGTTAGTGGTTCCAAGTCTTCTTTTATCTTGACCAGAAAACTGTAACTTCAATCCATCTGTAAGAGCATTTTACCCAGAGGTAAACTTTTTTGGTCGTCTTTTTAAAACTTTAAATTTCAAATAAAATATAAGCCGACATGCCATTTTAAAATAAGGCATCATGAGAGATCTGAACAAGTGACATCAAGCTGCCTTTAATGTCACTAACAGACAACAAGGCAAGCTTTGCCTATTTTGTTATATCCTATTATGGGTCCTGAAAACTAAGGAAAAATACCTCACTAGCGCTAAAAGGAAGGTTAATTGGTCCTAACAGCCTTACAACATAATAAAGTACATTTACTGCATTTTTTTTGTCCCACAACCTTGTAATGTATTTTTTAAAACTCTCTTTTTTTTATTTATTGAGTTCCAAGACATCCTAGAATTTTAAAAAGCTTTAAACAAAAGGAACCCTAACATTTTAAATTAGAGGTCTTAAACCTCTAAGAGGGTTGTTGCATATAGATGAATATTTCTAATATAAAAACAAGTTTTGTTTGATCACTTTTAATTCATGACAAAAAGAACGAAAAATAAGCAGTTAGTCTTAGTTTATTGCTACATGTATCTCTATAACTAGTTCATGCAATAAATACAAAACAATATTGATTGCAATGGTGAGTAGATCTATTTATGTAAAATTAAAAATAAATGGTTAACAAAACACAGAAAAGCCAATAATATATGTGATATGGCAAGAGAACATTGTAGATTACACAACTAAATATGACACAAAAATTTAATTAACAATTGAGATTACCAGCTAAAAAAAATGCTGTCACTTATTGCAGATGTAAAATTCTTTAAAGTAAAATTTTTAAAAGAAAATTAAATATTTAAAATACCATGAGACAAAATGTGTTTTAATTACAGCTTTATGAATGATGTTGAACATTCAATTCCAACTAATTCATAGTATAAAAATAAAATGAGATAGATTCAAGATAAATTCTACACAAAGTGTAATGCTCCTAAACTATAGAAAAAATTATTTGCCACCCGAGTATTTCACAAAACATTATTAATGAAACAAAAAAGTCAATTGCTGCCTCGGGCTTCACATATTCGTGAAATGTAATATTAATAGCTGGAAAAACTCTAATTCAGATCTAAAATTAACAAAACATGAGTTTATAATATCGGATGATGATTTGATGGGAAATAATAATTAAGTCCTAACGGCACTCAAAAAGTCTTGATTAAATAAACTAATTTTGTAGGCTTAAATTAACTTTTCTTTAAAAAATATTTCAATCATATTGCCAAAACTTCATGAATGGTCTAAAGGCAATTTCTTTCAAAATCAAAGAGCAACTTTAGGACTCATCTATTTTTATATTCTTTTTTTTTTTAAAAATAACAGTTTCTGCTAAAAAGTGATTCAAACAGTAGCGTAAACATTTTTCTTATTGATCAATAAAAAAAGTATTGCTCATATGACATAAAATTATCATGTACACTATTAAATATTCTAGCAATGCTAATATTGATGGCAAATGGTTTATATCTATGTCATTAGTCATTATGCATAAAGATGAAGAAAATAGATGAAAAATGACAGTGTTCCAACAATACATTGGATAATTGTGACCTTGAAAAACAAATTGCATGATATATAACTAAAAAAAGGGTATTTAACATCACTTAATTCATCTAATTCTTTTTTTTAAAGAGTTTACAAAAATCTATTATTTTAAATGACATACAAGTAAAAAGTATACAATTAATAAACATCAACATATAGTGAAGGTTTATTAAAAAATTGTTATGCGAAACAAACACACAAAAATGGACACCAAATACATTAAGAAGTACAAATTTCTCCCACCACCCACAAGGCACACAAAATTTAGTTCTTAAATTCACTTTAAAATTACAAAATAAAAATGACCTAAACTAAAACTGCAAAATTAGTAGAGCAGAGCAAAGCAGTAAAACATTTTGAAAATGGAAACATCCATTACAAGTTTCCATGTAGGGGTTTTTGCCTATAAATTATTCAAATTTTTTTTTTACAGATTAATTTGAAGATGAAAAAAAGCAAAATTATATGTTATATACACACTGAAGAGTCTAAGACAACAAAATGTCTTTATTATATTTGAAATTATTTTAATGACAACAGGAAAGTTTGCTTGACCTTGCAATTACTAAGAGAACAAAATTGGGGTGAGACTGCTATCAGGCTTATAAATTAGTAAATGGAAAAGAAGTAAACACTGTATGGGTGATCCTGACAGGACGTAACAAAACAGCGCACATTTCGGCAAAGAGCCTTCCTCAACAAAAAAACTACACAAATAAATCGAATATAAAAAATAAAAAAGGAGTCAATGAAAGCAAAACAGTTTAGCTTTCATTGACGCCTTGGATTTCGCAGCAGATAAGTTTTTATTTTCGTTTTATTTGTGTCAGGCTAAACCATACTGTGTTAAATTCTTTTCCATTTACCAATTACTAAGGGTGAAAAATTCCCAACAGTGTTTGCAACAGGTGATCAATTCATGCCAAGCTTGGATTACTTTACTAATTTTTATAAGGTCAGTGAGATTTTAGACAAAATTGTTTCTATACTGAATATGCTACAAATGTCAGCAGCAGTTCAGACAGTCCTTTTAATTAAGAAATAGGCATAATCAAGAACCCGAATAAATGGGCTTAAGATGGAATTTATCAGACACAAAAATCACTTATTCTGCCTTCTTTTGATACCTCACTGAATTTCTAGGTGGTGATGACTTTGGTGTTGCAAGGTCCACAGTGTAAGTCCGACCATATTTTTCCGGGTCTCTTTGGCACCACCAAGCAAATAGATGTGGGATAATAAACAATGCCAAGTTAATACCCCAGAATACAATAGCCGCATTGCCTGTCAGTGGTGAACGGAAGTCTTTAGGTGTTCTGTGGTGAAGTGATCCATAGATGTAGCTAAACTGTGCCTGAGTAAACGAATAAAAACAGTTGTGTTATGTATTTATTAAATACAACTTATCATTACATTAATAATTAAAATCTAAGAGTATAACAAACTTAAGTTCATAGATTCAGTCTAAATGGAAGTAATTTTTTTTGTGTGACCTGTGCAGCTGCTCCAGCATGTATCAATGACCAGTCAGCCATCCAGTGCTGCCCAGGATAGAGTAGGCCATATATTGAAAACAAATAGTATGCTAAGAAAATGTACTCGTATGTCAAAACCTGAAAACAAAAAAGATTAACAAAGGTAAATAATTTTCAATTATCAAACAGAATTTTTTTACATTGACACCCCTTTACGTAATCTTTTTTAAGCAGCAGTAATAAAAAATGTTTACTAAGTAGTATTTATTTTCAGATTTTAATTTGAGATTTGAGCTTTAAAAGTTACCTGGAATTTGGGGAAATTTGAGGGGTCAGATAGGTAGGGCTCATACTCTTTCAGATACTGAGTCATACACTTTGGACTTCCCCCAAGAACTGCCTAGATATTGATAGTAAAAGATATTCAATTCATATATTTATACTAAAAATATATCTTTTAAAAAAACAATAGCAAAAAACCCTTTTCAAAATAATTTTTATTAATTATGAAATAGTGAGTATGCTTGAATCATTAAAAAAAACTTTATTTATCATGTTAACTAAAGCAGAATAAAACTAAAATTTAACTTTCTTACCAATCCCCGAAAGACAGCGACTGCTATTGAAAATATGTAATAGATTAGAAAAAATAAATCTATGGGACGTTTCCAAACAGGGGAGAACTGAAAAGAAAAAAACAACATTAAAATAAATATTTTTATACTTCAATTTAAAAATGTTTTTATTATATACTTTTATAGCTATATTACCAAAGTTCCCTTTTCAGACCAAAATGGTCTATGAGGCAAGTGAAGCAGCGTTCACAAGTCTCTATAGCCACGACATACTAGGGGATGTGAGACTAGCACAATGCCAAGCCGCCTTTACTTCCCAAAATTATGTCAGGTACCCATCCAGAGCAGGGTGGACCTGGGACGCCCTTTGGGCACGGGAACAGGACCCTGCCTTCAATGAGATTTGAACCCTTGACCACCATGATTCCTATCATACCAATTACCTTTAAAAAAGTTCGAGCCTGCAGAGGGCTGTGGTGGATGTAGTAGAAGATAACAATTATAGGTAAAACAACAAATGCACTGTTGAAGTAAGTGGAAATTTTAACAGAACTTGGACCTGAAAATAAAAATTAAGTATTTAAGTTAAAGATACAGTGAAAGTAGCTTATAATTAGGGCTGTAACAGATTAAAATTTTTGAAATCCAGCTAGGGCCAGATTTATAAAGTGAAATCCAGCTGGTGGCGGATTTGTGAAAATGGAAGCATTTCGGATTTTCCAGAGCCATTATATATATATATATTAGGGCTGCAGAAATTATCAATTAATTTCTTGATTAATCTGTAAATTTTTGTATCGATTCAAATTATTTAAATCAATAAAATAGCAATTAAAATTAAGGCAAATTTAGTAAATAACATCATCAAGTTATTAATGAATAATTAATTATTAACAAATAACAATAGTTTGCTTTTTTAACTACAAACTTATCCATTAAAAAAATATTGTTAAAGTGTAAACTTTGAAATAAGCTGTTTTATAAGAAAATGATATAAAAAAATTAAATATTGGCTTTACTTTACTTAATTAACAATAACAAAATAATAATTTATTGACATTATATTGAACTACTTATATTAAATTAAAAAAATGTCAACTGCTTGTTTTTGTTACTTCCCCTGAAATTTTCAGTTTAATGACAACATACATCTTATTTTTAACTTTAATCGAAATTGTTGATTAATTATTCGGTAATTTTACAAAAGTTAACGATTAATTTTAAATTAATTGATAACAGCCCTAATATATATATATATATA
>MUZC01000362.1:162076-211414 GCA_002072015.1 Radix auricularia | reverse complement strand
GGCAAATTTCTCGTTGTTAATAGCTTCTAAAATGTTAACATTAAATGAAAGAAAATCCGAGATTTAAAAAAATAAAGAAAAGAGGAAACTATATTAAAATACGTAAACGGTTTCCTAATTTCAAAATATCAAACTCTATTATTAGTCTTCGTTACTATTTTTACAGAGGTGAAAAACATAAGATCAGAAGCAGGCCGGTCTTGGGCCACTGCAACCCATGCAGCCACAGTGGGCCCCGCTCTTTCATAGGCCACACCTATTTCAATTTTTACTTAATTTTCTAATTTATTCCTTATCCCTACCCAAACTGGGCCCGGCGCAATCTGTTTCGCATACTAAGCCGCGCAAATGCTAAGACCGGCCCCGGTCTGAAGCAATGTACAAACATGACACAAATATGCTGGTACATGTGCTGGGCCGGATACCCCCTGTCACAAACTGTCACACTTTCTTATACCCCCTCCCCCCATCTGGCGCGTGACGTACTTTATGGACGGCCCCTTTGGACAATTATATCTTTCACACTAAGTTTTCACTAATCTATGAGCGATTCTGCGGAGTATGCGCGAGTCGTCTATTAGTAAAAATTGATAGTAAAAAAAGTAGACGCTTCAAAGGTTTTATTGAAGTAAGTAAAAGCAAATCTGCAACCGACATACCGGAAATGATTTTGATTAAGTAATGATAATGTTTAAAATAATTTATTACAGGCAGGGGCGGATTAAGACTGCACGGGGCCCCGGGCTGCAATCAAACGGGGGCCCTATCCAGCCAGCGTCCCTTAAAATGATTGTTAACAGCTAATATAAGACTGTAACTAAATATTAATAATGAAAAAAAAAACGGACACGAAGAAGTATCTGTTTGAAGTGTTCGCCGGTATGTTACAATTCAGTGTGAAAACAAAAACTTTTGATTCCACTGCTGGGAATCGAACCCGGTACCGCTGGCATCACAAGCCATCATAACGGAGAAATTTAACGGAGAATACATGAGGAATCTCTGCAGTCAACTAATTTACATTAAAAACAATTATAAAAATGCTGTAATTTGGACTATGGGGGACTTAAATCTTCCAGATATAAATTGGAAAAAATATACAATCGATAGCCACCAAAATAATAAAGAAATTAATGAACATTTCTTAGACACAATAAACAACATAAACCTAGAACAGATAGTAAAAAAAGCAACTAGGAAAAACAAAATACGAGATTTATTCCTAACAAACAGACCAGGACTAGTAGTAGACTGCACAATAATTCCTGGGCTGTCTGACCATGATATTGTTAGGGTAACCAACACAATAAAAACTAAAATAAATAAGATGCCTAGAAGAACAATATATCTTTGGAATAAATGCAATTTAATAAAATTACACCAATCAGCTTCTAATTTCCAACAAAATTTCCTAAGTAAATTCAGCATAGTTAGCCCTGTAGAAGAAATATGGAAGGAAATAAAAACAAATCTAAAATCCATAATGGATCAGAATGTTCCAACAAAAATAACTTCAAATAGAATTAATAAATGCTGGTTCAATTTTAAATTAAAAAAGTATTGCAAACTAAAGGAGAATTTATTTAAGAAATTTAAGGCTACCAATTTAGAAAGGATACACAAAAAATACTTAAAAATTAAGCACCTGACACAGAAACTTAGCCGTAACCTCCAAAATAATTATATAAACAATGTGATAACTAAAGATAACAATAAAAACTTATGGTCCTTTATCAAATCTAAAAAAATGGAGCCTTCAGGTATAGCCACACTAAAAGGCTCAAATAATAAAACCTATAATGATAATGAAAATAAAGCTAATATCCTTAACAAATATTTTGCATCATCATTTTCTGCCTCAGGCGACAAGGAAATTTCAATAAATTTAAATAAATTGGAAGAAATAGGTAACATAACTGTAGATGAGATAGGTATACATTCACTCCTAAAAAACTTAAAAATAAACAAAGCTACTGGCCCAGATGAATTACCTGCCAGGTTATTAAAAGAATTAAGCAATGAACTGTCCCCAATCCTTGTAGTTCTTTTTCAAGCCTCTCTAAACCAGGGTAAAGTGCCCGAGGATTGGAAATTAGCCTATGTAACGCCGCTCTTTAAGAAAGGTGATAAGTCAGACCCTGGTAATTACAGACCTGTATCACTTACTAGTATCACATGTAAATTACTGGAACACATAATATATAGCAGAATAGTTAACCACCTTGACAAATATAATGCCCTATGCCCACACCAACATGGCTTTAGAAAGAACAGATCATGTGAAACACAATTGATAGGCCTAATAGATGATCTATCAAAAGGCTTAGATAATAATGATCAAATAGATACAATATTACTAGACTTCTCAAAAGCATTCGACAAAGTTCACCACCTTAGTTTACTCAAAAAACTTAAATACTTTGGAATCTCAGGTCCCTTACATCACTGGATCCAAGATTTCCTATTGGGTAGGGAGCAAACTGTAATAATTAATGGTTCTAAATCTACACCAATAAAGGTTAACTCAGGAGTTCCACAAGGAACTGTCCTAGGTCCCTTACTATTTTTAATTTATATAAATGACTTACCCAACAATATCTCAACAGGAACTAAAGTTAGGTTATTTGCTGATGATTGTATAATCTATAGAACAATCAAGTCAGAACAAGATAGCAAAATTTTACAAAAAGACTTAGATGAATTAATAAAATGGGAAACTAACTGGAGTATGTCCTTCCACCCAGAAAAATGTCAACTGCTAAGAGTAACAAAGAAAAAGAAACAAATAAATTCAAAATATTTCATTCATGGAAAAGAACTAACCCAAACTAAAGATGCGAAATACTTAGGAGTCATAATAAATGAGAAACTATCTTGGAATCCCCATGTCAATGAAGTTATTAAAAAATCAAACAAAACCTTAGGCTTTATAAAAAGAAACTTTTACAAATGTAACAAAGATATAAAACTAAAATGCTATCTCACCCTGGTGAGACCTATACTAGAATATGCATCTTCAGTATGGGACCCATCCACCAAAGAAAATATTGATAAGTTAGAACAAATNATTGGGTAGGGAGCAAACTGTAATAATTAATGGTTCTAAATCTACACCAATAAAGGTTAACTCAGGAGTTCCACAAGGAACTGTCCTAGGTCCCTTACTATTTTTAATTTATATAAATGACTTACCCAACAATATCTCAACAGGAACTAAAGTTAGGTTATTTGCTGATGATTGTATAATCTATAGAACAATCAAGTCAGAACAAGATAGCAAAATTTTACAAAAAGACTTAGATGAATTAATAAAATGGGAAACTAACTGGAGTATGTCCTTCCACCCAGAAAAATGTCAACTGCTAAGAGTAACAAAGAAAAAGAAACAAATAAATTCAAAATATTTCATTCATGGAAAAGAACTAACCCAAACTAAAGATGCGAAATACTTAGGAGTCATAATAAATGAGAAACTATCTTGGAATCCCCATGTCAATGAAGTTATTAAAAAATCAAACAAAACCTTAGGCTTTATAAAAAGAAACTTTTACAAATGTAACAAAGATATAAAACTAAAATGCTATCTCACCCTGGTGAGACCTATACTAGAATATGCATCTTCTGTATGGGACCCATCCACCAAAGAAAATATTGATAAGTTAGAACAAATACAAAAAAGAGCTGCCAGATTCATTACTGGAGAATATTCAAAACTGACAAGAGTAACACCATTAGTTAAATCATTAAACCTTGAAACACTAGAGGATAGAAGAACCAAGAGTAAATTAGTAATTATACATAAGGCAATTAATTCTAATTTAGAAATACAACACAAAGATAACCTAATACAACCCTCAAATAGGCATAAAGATAAAAACACCTTTCTTATTCCATATGCAAGAACAAACACATACAAGTTTTCTTTCTTTCCGTCCGGTATTCGGGCGTGGAATGGGTTGCCTGAAGAAACCAGGAAAGCCTCCACTTTATCATCTTTTAAAACTCTAGTAAGAATACAGGACTAAACACAAACCATAGAAATACGTAGGATGCAATAATCTTCTGTACAGAAGGAGCGTCTGTAACATATAAGATAAGATAAATTTTAAAAATATAAACAACGATTTAAACTATGTTCTCTAAGGGAGGCAACTATATCCAGTTGTAGAGATAATATTTATTAATTTATTTTATTTATTATATTTCCAAGGGTTCGTGCAAACATTTGTACACTTTTATTATAAAATATCAAAAGTTTGGGGGCCCCTAAACCGTCGGGGGCCCGTACCTTTAGCCCGTTCAGCCCCCCCCCTTAATCCGCCATAGATTACAGGCGCCCAACGTGTGTTACTCATTCATCATGTTGAGCCTTCTCGTCCATGAGGGACATCTACCGATCATCGCCGCGTCTGCACTTCCTCCTAGGACATAGGCCACCTACAAGAGACCTCCAGGCATCTCTATCCTGGGCCATTTTCTCCAGGATCTTCCATTCATGGCCAATTCTCTTAATGTCTGCCTCCAATTTTCGGCGCCAGGTGTTTCTTGGGCGGCCTCTTTTCCGTTTACCCTGTGGGTTCCATTTCAGGGCTTGCCTTGTTGTATTAGAAGCAGGTTTCCTTAGTGTATGACCGATCCACCTCCACCGCTTTTGAAGAATCTCTTCCTCGATGGGCTTCTGTTCAGTCCGCTGCCACAGTTCCCGGTTGCTGATTTTGTCCGGCCAGTGAATTCTGAGAATCCTTCTTAGACAATTGTTAATGAAGGCCTGGATTCTGGTCAGGTTTACAGCCGTTGTTCTCCATGTCTCAGCTCCGTATAGCAGCACTGGTTTCACCATAGCGTTAAAAATCCTTACTTTTAACTTGCTGCCTAAGTTGTTGGCGACCCAAACGTTCTTGACTTGCTGGAAGGCTGCTCTTGCTTTTCCGATCCTTATTTTGACGTCGGCATCTGTACCACCTTGTTTATCTACCATGCTGCCAAGGAAAACAAAACTCTCCACCTCCTCAATGGCTTCTCCTTCAAGCATGGTGGGTGATGTACTGGTGGCATTAACCTTGAGGATTTTACTCTTCCCTTTGTGTATGTTGAGACATATGCTAGCAGAAGTAGCTGCGACAATGTTTGTTTTCTCCTGCATCTGTTGTTGGGTATGTGCAAGAAGGGCAAGGTCATCAGCAAAGTCGAGATCATCAAGTTGATCCCACAAGGTCCATTGGATGCCATTCCTTTTCTGCTGTGTAGATGTTTTCATCACCCAGTCAATGGCTAATAGAAACAGAAAGGGTGACAGCAAGCAACCTTGTCTCACACCAGTCTTCACCTGGAAAGCATCTGTCACCTGCTGACCATGGACAACTCGGCAGTTTATCCCTTCGTACATGTTTCTGATTATATCTGTAATCTTCTGTGGCACCCCATAGTGCCTTAGCAATCTCCACATGGTTTGCCTGTCCACATTGTCGAAGGCTTTTTCGTAGTCAACAAAGTTGACATAGAGTGGTGAGTTCCATTCTAGTGACTGCTCTAGAATGATGCGCAGTGTCGCTATTTGGTCAGTGCAGGATCTGTTGGTGCGAAAACCAGCTTGTTGGTCCCGCAGCAGAGGGTATACCGCGTTTTTCATCCTGTTAAGCAATACACGGTTGAAAACTTTTCCTGGGATGGACAGTAGGGTGATCCCTCTGTAGTTCGAGCAGGAGCTTAAATCTCCCTTCTTTGGGATCTTGATAAGGTATCCCTCTTTCCAGTCAGAAGGCACTTGCTCCTCTTCCCATATCTTCATAAACAAAGGGTGTAGCATTTCCCCACTAGTTTCCAAGTCCGCCTTCAGTGCCTCTGCTGGGATGCCATCAGGTCCTGCAGCTTTTCCATTTCTGAGTTGTTTAATGGCCCTGCTAATCTCTTCTGGGACTATTACAGTCAATTTGCAGGTCATTATCAGCTGGTTGGATTTCTGGTGGATTCCTTGGTTCTGGTCTGTTTAAGAGCTCTTCAAAATGCTCCTTCCATCTACCTCTCTGCTGCACATCACTTGCAATGTTGTTTCCCATTTTATCCTTCACTGGTCTCTCAATCTTGCTAAATTTCACAGATAGCATCTTAATTGTATCAAACAGTTCTCTCATGTTCCCCTGGTAAGCTGCATCTTCTGCTTCTTTAGCAAGTTTGTCAACAAATTCTTTCTTGTCCCTCTTGATGCTTTTCTTAAATTCTTTATTTGCATCTGCATACTCTTTCTGGGATTTGTATTTCTGGGCTCGTGTGCGGCTGTTGTTTATTTGTTTTCTTTCTTTTCCTTTGTTCTATTTTATTCAGTGTACCTGCTGTTATCCATTCTTTGTGTGCCTGGTTCTTGTTTCCTAGCACTTCTTGGCATTTTGACTGGACTGTTTCCTTCACGCTTTGCCACTTTCCTTCAGTGGACTCGTCTTCGAGTATTTGGCGTAGGGCTTGGAACCTATTGGACAGTGAGATCTTGAATTCTTCCATTTTTTGCTTGGTCCTTCAGGAGGGAGGTATTATACCTAGACCTACATGCTGGTTGCTCGGTATAATGTCTCTTTAGCTTCAATTTTATCCTGGCCACAAGAAGATGGTGATCTGCGGCAACATCAGCTCCCCTCTTTACACGAACGTCTTGGAGAGATCGCCTGAATTTTTTACAAATGCATACATGGTCTATTTGGTTCATCGTTCTCATGTCCGGTGAGACCCATGTAGCTTTATGTATTCTCTTGTGCTGGAAAATACTCCCTCCTATTACTAGGTCTGCTGTGGCACATAGGTCTGCAAACCTCTCACAGTTGTCGTTCATCTCGCCTATCCCTTGTTGTCCCATAACCTCTTCATACCATGTGTTGTTACTGCCGATCTTAGCATTGAAGTCTCCCATGAGGATGACGATGTTCCTCCGTGGGCGACCCTGGACTATGGTTATCACTCTATTGTAGAATTCTTCTTTGTCTCTTTCGTCGCTTTCGTTAGTTGGTGCATAGCATTGGATGCCATCTAGGTTAATGCTACGCTTCTTTGTCCGAAAGGTTGCTAAAAGAATTCTAGGTCCATGGGCCTCCCATCCAATGAGTGCTCCTTGTGCTGCCCTTGATAGCATCATGGCAATACCCAGGGTATGTGGGGCATCCTCTTCTTCGTGTCCCGAAAATATCACCATCTCTCCCGAGATTAATCTCTTCTGTCCCAGTCCAGTCCATCTTGCTTCGCTAATTCCTAGAATGGTGAGCTTATAGTTCTTCATCTCCGCGGCTATATGTGCAGCCTTTCCCGCTTCATACATCGTGCGGACATTCCACGCTCCGATGGTGGTGGTGTTCCTGGTAGAGATGATGGTTGTCGGTCTAACAGCTTCCAGATTTTGGCTTTCACTATTAGGCGTCATATTTCCCTCCTAAGAGGATCCATCTTCTCCCAGGACTGAAATGACTTTTGTTACTCTTTTCGGTGTTTTTGTAACTCTGATCTTTTACACGGCAGGGTTGTTGGCCTTGCGCGCAACCACTTGGGGGGTTGCCCCTCACAGCTCAATGGGTAGCTGCCTTTGTTCGGGTTGAGTCCCTAGCCTTTGTGGATCCCTCCACTTCCTACAAGGCAGTAGGGCTGATTTTGGTCCACCCCGGGTATTTTATTTCCCCGGTACCCTCCATATCTGGTGGGCTTTCCCCTATCCGCCGGCTGGGGAGGCGCTCGATAGAAGATCAGCAACTCCCACGAGACTCATTCGTCATGTCTGGAAATAATACATGAGTTCAAGAGAGACGCAAAAAAACCCAGAAAGTCTCAATTTGAAATCTCGCTCAAATAGTTAATTAAGCCTAATTTGTTTACATGGTACTCCAACTGAAACGAACTCTCTATTTAGTTCACTGGAACGTTGTTCCACGGTCTTGTTAATGTAGCTTCTTTAAAATTCAATTTAATGAAAAATTAATTATGCTCAATGATGAATACACCACCAAGATTGACTAATTTATTGCTATTTTTGCTATTGAGCATGTCATGGCTGACAACATTGACAACATTCATACTTCATACATTTCATTAAAGGTTGAGTAAAATAGAAAACTTCAATTTTAATAAAGATATGAAATCTTTTCTTTTCAGAACTAACATAAAAATGTTTAGTCTCCTTATTATTTCTCTTTATAAAGAAATAGTATTATTTTTATAGCTTTTATTCTTTCGGTGTTTTTACTTATTTTTAAAGAAACGCTTATTAAATTTTTATTTTGTGCGGCCAAAGTAAAAAAGGCGAATCTATATTAAGAAGTTAGTGACGGAAGAAAAAGTTTCAATGTGTAAGTTACAGTTTATGAACTGATAAAAGTGATGAAAAGACCCGCCGTTGCCCCATAAAAGTTGGTCAACATTCATTTAAACTTAGATTTAATTACCAAAATAGCGGTACGCGATATTAAAAAATATTAGCATATTGGGTAAACATGTACATATTGTTGTTTTTTTACGTTACTCAGCCACATGTCCATGTCAATATTGTCAATGTCAATATCAAATCGAAATTAATTATTTCAGTACGTGAGTTGACTCAGTTGTCAGTGTTTCAGTTTCTGTAACACTGTACAGTACTGTAGACTACTGTAACTGTAAAAAAAAAAAACAACTACCAGTAGACTCAGTAGGGTAATCCTGCAGATTTTACTCGTATATTATTTTAGAGCGAAATTTAATTTTCTCGTGAGAACTTATGTTTTTAATTTACAGAGTGTCTACTGCTACGACAAAGTAACGGCAGACAACCCGCGCGGATGTGGCTGGTAGTGCAACGACATGTCGTAACACCAGCAACATCCGCGCGGGTTGTCTGCCGTTATGACAAGTTACGACATGTCGTAAACAATTTTCTGTAAAATACTTAAATACTAAACTATAGTTCTCATAATCAAAATATCATGATCACTAGATAAGCTTATTGATAAGCTTATTAATGAATTTTAAAGGTTTAAAAAAAATCTAGATTGTGCCATTAAATGAAAAACAGTTATAAATTAAAAAAATTAAACTTTCTCATCAGCTTTGCTAGATCAAGTGATAGTCCGGTTGCTTCGAAAATGATATGACACTATTGATAGCGGGATCGAATCCCGCTGCCGTCATGTTTTTTTGTTGTTTTTTTAAAAAAATTAAAAAAAAAATTTCATTAATAATTATTTAAAAAAAAAAAAATCATAGTGAGTATGCTGATAACTTTTGTTATTATTCTGAAAAGCAGATATGTTGACTAAATCTGTTAAAATAAAAATATTTAGATTTTAGACTAGTCGTAACACTAGCCAATCCACATATGCTTGGCTAGCGGCTAGCGTTACGACATCCGGTCGGGTCGTCTGCTGCTATGACAGTCGTAAAAATGTGATATGTGCTTACTTACAGTTACGACTAAAGCTGTATTTAATTATGCTAATACTATTAATTTTTTTTCTTTTGATTCGCAAGTTGACACTCAGTCGGCATCACCAACGAAAAATGTGAGGCGTGAGTTTAAAAAATGACTATAAACCATCACTGTTACTAAATTGTTTGGAAGATATTTTTGAAAAATTCTCTGAATTGAAGGCATTGCGAAAAAGTCCTGAACGCAAGCGGGGGAAGCGGGATTTGAAGCCATTGTCAGATGAAGGAGGCATAGCGCATCATGCCCCGCAGACATGCTCGTCATAAATAGTGCAAAGAGAGGCCGGGGGGGGGGGGGGGGGCTGAGAAAACGGACACAAACAGCAGCACAAAGTAATGGGGAAAAAAAGGCGAGTAAACGAGGAGTCCTGTGCGGTTGTTATTACCTGCCCTCCCCCTCAATAGTAATAGTATTAGTAATGGAGTGAAAATGAGGTAGAAGGATGAATGGAATGGTTTCCTGTGACAAGTCTGCACACGGCACATTTTATTATTCCACACGATACGAATTATTTTTGGCCTACATTCTTGCAATTGTGCGCGAATCAGTTGCTTGAGGATTTTCATTTACGGCTTTAGGCTTTGGCTTCACGGTATACTAAATTTTAATGCATCGGCATCACTTACACAAGTATACTATAGTATAGCAAAATCGGCTGATATATTTATAATCGGTAGACCAAATTAAAATTAAATCTATTTAAATAATTTATTTAAATAAATTTAGATTTTAGAATTAATGCACACACAAATAATGTCGTGTTATAATATATATGCGTATACAATATAAAGAAGAGTTTGTAAAGATTTAAGAGTGACTAAAACTAGTTGTAGCAGAAGTTGCTTATGTCGTAGCACTAGTTTCCTGCCTAGCGCTACGACATGTCGTAACGCTAGCAACATCCGACCGGGTCGTCTGCTGTTACGACAATCTTACGCTAGCAACATCCCGCCGGATCGTCTGCTGTTATGACATGTCGTAGCACTAGTTTCTTGACTAGCGCTACGACATGTCGTAATGCTAGCAACATCCGACTAGGTCGTCTGCTGCTACGACCAAATTGTCGTAGCGCTAGCCACATCCTTTAATTTATTAAATGCATTATTATATGTTGTATTTCAGCTATTACAGCGCTAATTTAGGAGTCTTTTTATTTTCTAAGGCATTTTTTCAACTCTCAACAGTAAATAGTCTCAGTGTGATGCAACCATTTTATTTAATTTATTGGTAAAAAACATCTGCAGTTTGCTAGATAAACAAAATGGACGTTTTGTGACCGATTATGTATTATATAGAGCCGTGTCTAGTCTAAGGTTGTGCCTAAGTCCACCCAGCTCCGAATGGGTACCCGACATCAACATCAGTTGGGGAAGTTAAGACAGCTGGGTATTGTGCTAGCCACACAGTCCCCTCATAGTCTTATGCAGTGGCTATAAAAACTTGTTAACGCTGCTTCACTTGCCCCAAAGGCCAGCATGGTCTGAAAGTAGAACTTTACTTACTGGTAGACAATTTTAGTATTAAAATTTAAAAAAAATAATTAAAATTATTAATATAGCAGTCTTCTCCCACTAAAAAAGATAATGTGAAAAAGTACTTAGACTCAATCATATTCATATTGACATATTATGTGACATATTGTCCCATGTTTGCAGTTTGCCATTATTTACAGCGGTGGTTTCCATTATCAGAATGTAACATTGTTGTTTGAGCATATTTAACTAATTTATTTCACTAAACTATATAATAATTATTCAGTGGAACGTCTTATAACAAGCATAATTTGTTCAAGAATTTTACTTGTTTAGGGGGAAAAACTTGTTAAACTAAACAATTTTTCCCACACAAATCAATGTAAAATACGATAATGCATTCCATGCTGAATAAAAAAATACTCATTTTTTCAAAAATAAGTTATTAACATTTATTCAAATTAAAATTACTTATGAATTTTTGAGGAGTGTAGCAGTCTGGAATTCAATTTAGATTTAAAACAAAAAACGTATATAAAAAATAAAAATATGAATTTATGACAAATAATTAATCCCTTTTTTTCTAGAAAACTGTTTAATGACATTTATTTTTCAAAGCTTTACGAAAATGTGTCATAAGCATTTCATAGAGATTCTAGACACTCCCTTAGAAGCATCCATCTCCTTAATTTTGTTCTTGAGAACAGTGCAGATCGTATATGTTGACTGATTGTATGCGCGCCCTAGATTAGTCACGCTCACACCTTGTTCTCGCTCTTGAATGATTTTATGTTTCATTTTAACAGTTATTTTTTTCTCTCTTCTTTTTGTATTTTTCTTATAAGACATTTTAGCAAAGGCCTGCACAGGTTATTACACTTTGCACATAAAAAAAATAAAATGCTGTCTAAATACAAAATTTGTAAAAACGGGTGATCCCATGCGAAAATAATACTTTAACAGACTGAGGGCTAAACACAAACTAATGCATCAGTGAAAGTCCCGGCTAAGAAATGAATGTGGGGGAAAAAGGGACTTTCCCATTCTGTGTAATTCATTATGCAAAATGTTGCTTATTAAGAGCAACAATTTCACGTTTTTCTTTGCTCGTTATGTGAATTACTCCTTATGTACCAGCTGAGGTATACAAGGAGGGGGATCAGCCCTGACTGAAAGGCTCCACCAGCTATTTCTCTTGATATGGGAGCAAGCGAGGATCCCGCAGGATTTCAAAGATGCGTCCATTGTACATTTTTATAAAGGAAATGGAAATAGACTGGCTTGTGACAACCACAGAGGCATATCCCTGCTTTCTATTGCATGAATGATCCTAGCCAGAATGCTACTCAACCGCCTCACAGCTCATCTTGACCAAGGAGTCCTGCCTAATAGCCAGTGTGGTTTCCAAAGAGAGCGAGGAACCATCAACATGGTTTTTGCTGCCAGGCAGCTGCAATAGAAATGCCAGGAGCAGAACTCTGACCTTTTCTTCACTTATGTTGACTAACCAAGTGTTTAGACACAGTTGGCAGAGAGGGTCTGTAGAAGATCAGGGCCAAGTATGGCTGCTCAAGCAAATTCATTTCTTTGGTGCAACAATTCCACAAAGGCATGCAGGCCAGAGTCCAGGACAGAGGAGAGTCATCTGACCCTTTTCCAGTCACAAACGGTGTCAAGCAGGGATGCGTCCTGGCACCAATGCTGTTTAGCACCATGTTTTCTGCCATGCTGACAGAGGCCTTTAGAAACAAGGATGTTGGTGTCAAACTGAAGTACCGTACAGATGGCAAACTGTTAACCCTTCGGAGGCTTCAGGCAAAAACCAAGGTCAGGACAGACACAATCAGGGACCTGCTATTTGCTGACGATTGTGCCCTCAATGCTGCCTCAGAGGATGACATGAAACGCAGTGTTAACTTGTTCTCCAGCGCCTGCACTAACTTAGGTCTGACAATTAACACAAAGAAGACTGAAGTCCTTTATCAATCCACGCCTGGAAAGCCTTATGTTAAGTCCAACATCACTGTCAACAGCCAGAAACTCAACGCAGTGAAACGCTTCACATACCTAGACAGCACACTGTCTCAAAATGGCACCATCGATGACGAAGTGAATGTCAGAATTGCCGGGCCAGCTCCACTTTTGGAAGGTTGTACCCGAATGTCTGGAACAGAAGAGGCATTACCATCCAGACCAAAGTGAAAGTATATAAGGCAGTGGTGCTCCCTACACTGCTTTATGCATGTGAAACATAGACCGTGTATCAACGCCATGCTAGAAAGCTGAACCCCTTTCACACAACAAGCCTCAGGAAGATCCTTGGTATAAAGTGGCAGGAGAAAACTCCAGACACAGTGGTACTAACCAAAGCAGGCCTCCCCAGCATCTTCACCCTCCTGATACAGTCACAGCTTTGCTGGGCAGGGCACCTAGCCCGAATGCCAAATGAGTGACTACCAAAGAGACTCTTCTATGGCGAGATCCAGCATGGACAGCGGTCCGATGGTGGACAAAAGAAACGCTTTAAAGACACATTGAACGCATCTCTAAAAGCGTTTGCAATAAACCCAGACACGAGGGAAGAAGCTGTAATGGACCGCTCCACCTGGCGCCAATCCATCCACGAAGGTGCCAGGACATGCGAGGCAAACAGGATCAACGCCGCAGAGAAGAAGAGGCAAGCCCGAAGGGCCCGCGCTGTCAACCCTCCAGGAGATAACCCACTCGTCCCATGTCCTTTCTGTTCCCGAATCTTCCATGCCAGGATCGGTCTCATCAGCCATCTGTGCACACATAGGCAAAACCAGACCTAGCAACCCTCGCATGACTAGAGTGGTCCTCGTTGACTTAATGGACACACACATGATTTAGTGTAATACACTGTTTTTTAAAGTTGATTTTTAATTGTTTGCTTGTGTTTTTGTGGAAGGTGATCAGCAGTAATTACATAAATTTAATATCTATCCTGAATTTCTTACCCTCTTTTAGAAAACTTGGTTAATTTTAGTACTGTTTACTATAGCTATAACCTGGGAACTTTCCCCAGTATCTCTGTAAATAAATAACTTTTACAGTTATGACAGTTCTGTTGTTTTCAGGTGTTCCTGCAGGATTTTTTATGTTGTCTGAAGTGCTAGTTTTATTAAGAGCATAATTTAATAATAACATTTAAAAAAAAAAAAGTATTGGGGAGAATATTGTTAGACACATAAAGACTGGTTTTGATGCATGGATAATTGTGATATATGCAGCCATGCATTAGTATGTTTGTTAGGTATGCTGCAGCAATTTACAAATGCAGGTTTTAAAATATTAATTTTATAATGAATATAAAAATTGTTGAGACTGTTGCCTTTAATAATGAATTTTACTTTTAATAAGTTTGAAAAAATGATAGGAGTTTATCATATTGATTTAGGACACACTTGACCTAACATGTTTGTCAAATTGATATACACAAATATCAATATACCAGCCTGAGGACACAAAACTAGGTTTAAGTTTATGAAAAATTAAACATAATTTTAAAATGGCTAGGCTAGAGATTACTAGATGTGATTTACAAATGGCTGACCAAGTGCCTAAATAGAGAACCATGATAATAATTTAATAATATTTCAAATAATGTAGGTTTGTGGAACTCAACAGAAAATTTGATGTTAGTATTCGACTGAACAGTAAAAACTAATTGAATCCAACTATTTTCTAAGACTACCTAGTTATTAAGATATAATATACTATAACAATTATTAAAGTAAGTTTTTTATACTAGACTTTCATTCACTGTTACTGTTAAGTTACGTCATGATAAAAATTAAATGTAAATAGACTTTAAAAAAACAAAATTATAATTACTTTTTTTTATGCATCTTCTATAGACTCAATGGTGTTCGATGGAAAAAGACCACAGCTGGACACTTTCCAACCTTGAAGAAAACAGTTTAAAGGAATCTAACATTGATTTCTTTGTCTCTGATTCAAACCTTGATGACTCAGACTCTTTACTTAGTTGGGATTTAATTACTGGACTTCCTGCTCTGAAACTGAAAGAAAATACCTTGGTAAGATTAATATAAAAATACTCTCCTAGCTTGTAATAAGCTTTGACCAGATATGTCAAGTGTTGACTGATTATTCAAAGCCTGAATCTCAACTATTTAAAAGCATTAAAATTCTAACCATGATCAGTGGATATGTCTTTAATTTGAATTTGATGAACACAATGCCATGTGTAATGAACTCAAAGACATGCTTTTGTTTTTTGTTTAGAGGATTCCACTTTGTTTGGGGAGAGAGAATTGAGAAAATAATTTTAAAATCTTGCCAAATGTGCTGAACTTTTTCAATTATAAATATGAATTCTTTAAATCCTTGCAGGCATCTGGTCCTCTTATATCCAGTCCTTACCATGAAGAGCACTCTATAATGTCTGAGGAAAAACCTAGTCATTGTAAGAAGATTTATTTTAGTAGCATTTAATTGCTTTGAATTGCCATTTTTTAAATACAAGGGATGCTACACAAAGTTTATTGTGGATTATAATGATAGAATTTTGGAGATTTTGGCAATAATTATGTGATTTACGTCCTTTCTAATTACAGGTTAAATAATTAAAATGGTGCCATGTACTTTTATTTTTATTTTTCTCTCTCAGACAAAAAAACAATATTTTCAGCCAGTGAAGTTGAGAGTGACAATGGGGACATTCTTTTGGCTCCAG
Organism: Radix auricularia; assembly: GCA_002072015.1. Taxonomy (NCBI): domain Eukaryota; kingdom Metazoa; phylum Mollusca; class Gastropoda; family Lymnaeidae; genus Radix; species Radix auricularia. The sequence continues at coordinate 195,789 of MUZC01000362.1, read as the reverse complement.
ACACCGTCAGGTATTTTTGCAGGACATCTTTAGCATTTACCTTGTATTGTTTTCAATTATTGAATTTATTACCACTTTTTTTCATTGGTATCTAGTTTTGATCATTTTGTCTTATGCATGAGGTAATACATTTTTGCTGCTAAACATTTTCAGTTACGGTAGGAATGATTATTATGAAAATAATCAAATTATATTTGGAAAAAGTTAATTTATGAAAAAAGAACACTTAAAAATCACAAATTCTGTTTTGTTTTTATTAATTGTTGTAAAGAACTTAACTAATTTAAGGTAAAAATATATGCTTACTAATAAGTTTCTGTTCCATGCTTACTAATAAGTTTCTGTTCCATGAAGACTTCCAAATGAAAAGGAATGTTAGCTTAGCTTAATATCCAGGATGCACTACATTTTCATGCATATAAGTATGAGATGCACCAAATTATAAAGCATGGGTTTTGACAATTTAAGTAAACAAATATTTCAGAGGTCTCAAGAAATCTAGCCGTCTGCTGCACTGAGCAATTAATATCAAGTGGTTTCCTTTCATAAAAGAAGAGTTTCATTCATGAAAGATGTTCGTTTGAAATAAATATTGTAACATTGCTGATCACTTGTTCCAACAAATCCCTGCAACATTTTTATGTAAAAAAAATCACTAACAAAAAAAAACAACTCTAAAAGTACATGCATGTACATTTTCATTTCTTAGGACATATCTTGTGCATAAAGAAATTTCAAGCACATGTTAATATAGATTATGTTGAAACTATTTGGTAACTTTAGACCGCTACATAACTTGTTACTACTTTATTATTGTTGTTACAGATAATATTGTGAAATAATTTTAAAATGTATCAGTTATGTTGTATGGACCAGTGTTCTAAATGTGTTGACTGAACTGCATGATCTATTATTTGTTGTTGTTATCATGTTTGACTGATCTTGGTGTGTCATGAATGTTAAATAAATGAATGTTTGGACTTCTTCTTTTTCTGCGTTCTCATTTATTGAGTTTTGCGTGCCACGAGTTTTGCGCCAATTGGCCCGTGGTCTCCGACTTCAGCCTGCTGTATTTTCTGGATTTGCTTCCATAGCCTTTGGTCAGCCAAGACCATCTGCAAGGCAGCAGTTGTTTTTTGGCAAGTGATGCAGCGTTCACATGCCACGGCTAAGGGTTCCACGCATTACCCCGCCGCTTTTCACCCATTTGGAGCTGGGTGGGACTCGGGGTCGCCCAGGCCCCGGGAACAAGTCCTTGGCTTCCCATGGATTCGAACTCGTGACCATCGGAATGACAGTCGAGCGCGCTTGCCACTCGACCACGCGACCCCCAATGTTTGGACAACTGGAGGGTGTTGTATGTTATTTTGTGTGCATTTTTTTGGTTAAAAAAATCATGTAGCATAGGCAATAAAGTTTTAATTTTAACTTTTTAACACAGCTTTTTATTGTTGCTATAATATTACAAATAATGTTAGTAATTAAGATATACTCTAAATTTTAAAATAAATACAGTGGTCGAGTGGCAAGCGTGCTCGACTAGCGTACCGAGTTCGAATCCATGCGAAGGCAAGGATTTGTTCCTGTGGCCTAAGGAGTCCCTGAGTCACCCAGCTTTGAATGGTACCTAACTAACAATAGTTAGGCGGCTGGGTAATGCGTGGTGGAACCCTCAAAGCCGTGGCCTGAGACCACTGCATCACTTGCCAACAGATCATCTGTCATGGTCTGTGGTCGCAATTATCTTCTGCATAGAAGGAGCGTCTGTATATCTAAGAAGAAGAAATAATAGTAATAATTTAAACATGCTTATATCCCTTCTTTTCTCTAAGTTTCATTTTTAAAATTGCAGTGAAACCAGTGATGTCACGTTGAGTGAAAGTGATAAAAATGTGACAGTTGTTGACAGGTTTTTTAAAAGTGGGTATCTTATTTATACTGTTATCCTTATTCAAATTTTGTAACTAAATTTTCTTAAAATTTACACCTACTAAATTTTTATTTTAAAAGTGTCAATAAGTCAAATTCTGTTTCGAAATTATTAAGCTACTATTGGGTCATGGTTCAGTTACTTGTCGCAAGGAAAATAAAAAGAATGTGTCTCAATCTGTGCATAATTTTTTAACTTAAGTTACTTACATTGGGACACATTCAGAAAGTCTTTGAATTTCATGTCTGAGACGTTGTTTTGATTTTTATTTTCAACCTAACTGGTTCCTCTTTTCCTAATTTTTTCTTAACAATATCAGATGATAAAAAAGAAGCAGAAGGCAAAATAACCTTGACTCCAGCTAAGCATATCAGAAGTTTACATCTGTCAGGTGAACCAAGGCTTGTTCCAGACACTATAAACAGTTGGTAAGCAAATTCTTCACTTCTACATTTATCAAATCATTTTTTAAATTTTACTGAAAGAATTAATTTTTAAATTTTATTTTCCTGACTAATTAAATTTAATGAAATGAACAATTTTTTCAATAATTTTTTAGCGAAAGTAAATAATCTTCTCTTAGCTTTGTTGAAAGAGTTGACTTATTACGAAGGAGTGCAAAAACACCCAGGATCCTTGAGGCAGTTATTGATTTTTAATACATAAATTCACAATATGAAATTTATATATAATGATAATGTATGTTTGAATCACATGCTTTTATTTTTAGTGATTTAAAAACAAACTTTTTTACTGTCCAGTGATGAAATTGAGGCTACCCCCACTATCATACCAGACTCTCCAACCAATGATAACCAAGGTAAATTTTATTGAATAAAACACCATAAATAGAGTAGTATTGTTATAATGAAAATATAATTTTTGCACATTACATTGTACACATTTTAAAATAGTTAATTAAGAAAAAATTATTTTTAATTTTATTAAAAAGCTTTATGCAGTCCCATTCTGTATGATATTTTAAAAGAAATTGATTTCATATCATCACACTTCTAACTATAATGCTGCTCTAATTTTCTCAGCAACATAAGGTCAATGTTTTTATTTTCATAAAGTCTCAAACAAAAATTTTGAAAAAGTGCAGTGTTATCCTTTTAAATATATGATGAAGTATCTTTTTAAATGTTCATTTCAGCTGGGTTATTTGAAGATGATGAAGAAATGGATGTTGCTATTTCTTTAAGGCAACATAATGTAAGCACATATTTCTAATTTTAATGGATTATCACCCAATTTTTAAAAAAAAATTATTGCCAAATTGGTCCAGTTTTTTAAGATGACGTACATTTAGTTTGCTGTTTTGTTGCCATTAAATATTTCATAGATTATTACTAACATAAATTAAAGACTTATTAATCAGTCATTATTCATTCCTCTTTAACTTTGATATGTAAATTATTTTACAGATTGACAAATGTTTAACTCAAGGAAGATCAGGTATCTATTTTAATCATATATATTATGTTAGCTTGTATTCAGTCTCTATCAGGACACAAAATTATGCATGCCTATGTTTGGTTTCACATTGAGTTGATGTACTAATACCAAATATTTAACACCTGTAGTCGTGTTGATCAAAAGTTTTAGTTATTTAAAATATGGTACATCTGCAGAAAAAGTATTTAAAATAACATTTTGGTTCTTTTATTTGCGTATATATTTAAAAGATTTTTTACAACATCATTTAAGTCCTTTACATATATTACATTACATTTTTTAAAGAACTTGTAGAGTCTTTAAAAGTAATGTTAAGTAAATTATTTAAGTTTGAAACAGAAAATTTAATTTGAAATGTCTGGCTTAAAGAATTTTTTTTATTTGTTTATAATTAAATTTTAAAAATAAATTACTCATTTAATGATGTCTTTTCAAAAGTAAATTTGTGATAGGTAGTTGTTAAAAGATAGTGTTTTTATAGTATTAAGGTTTTTTTTATAAGATTTTGATATTTTATAGTGTTCTTTCATTGTTTTTAATGCTTACAACTCTAAAGAAATATACTTGTTTCTTCTCTTTTTGTTTGTCTTTGTTAAGATTTTTCAGTTTTAACAAAAATTTGGTTTTACTTTTTTTATTTATTTTTTTTTTTATTTTTTTTTTTGAGAAGTTTTTTTTTTGTTTTTCTTAGTATGGATCAGATGTGTCCAATCATTTTAATTATCACATTCGATACACCATTTCTGCAGAGTCTCAGAGTTTTCACTTGAAGTTAACACCTTCTCAAGATGATGATGGTAATATTAACTTCAGTTAAAGATTCAAGCTCTAATACGACATTTATTAAAATATCATTAAATATTTATTTAATTTGTGAAAGTGTACAAATAATTTGTTTATGGGATGCTTTCTCACAAGATCCATATTATCTCCTTATTTTTCGTATCAATATAAATAGTTTATAATGGATGGACTTTATACAAATACCTAATAGGATATAACATACATTTTTTTTAACTATGAGACATTTTTTTAATTAGAAGAATTGTCAAGTGAACTGCCCACGATTCAAGTCTCTGTTACTTCACCTGTAAAGCTCAAGTATGTAATAGTAACATTTTAAAATAATCTTAAAGATTTTTTATTTAGAACCATCCATATTATATAAAAAGTTCAGGAAAAAAAAATGGTTTATTTCATTTTCAAGTCATTATCATTATAACTTGGAAGAAATTAATCAAAATTAAATTTCTATAAACTTGTTTCTCCTAACATTATCAATATGCCCAACAGTTTACATTTAGAACTTCTAGTCAGTTGTTTACTTGTACAGAGAGAGAGTTGGAATGGGTAGTGTGTCCAGTGCAGAATGTTTTTTCTTTATATAGTTCTGCTAGATCTCTTGTGGGGGTTTGTATAATGTTTTGACTGGGTATCATTTTTAAGGTTAACCTACTTTATTTTTAAATCATGTATATTATCTTCACTGTCTTCGTGGTCTCACCCGCCTGCAAAAAACAAAAGTAAAAATGATTCACTTTCTAGGAACCTATCAAGCTGAACTTTTACACATAGACTTTTGTCACCTAACAATGTATTCTATTAAAATTTCATATAGATCAAATGTACTGTAATTAAATGAATGAATTTTTTAGATTAACTCTATGTAGCATGTAAATGTTTAAGCTAGTCTGACGCGCAGTGTGTCTTATATCGAACATACTTTTATTTTTAAAAATCCCCCTCTGTAAATGTTTAAGCTAGTCTATCATGCAGTGTGTATTATTTTGAGTGTACTTTTAGCTATGTCTCATATATAAAGGTCATGATGAAAAAGGTCAAAACTGCATCGCAACCTCAATATCAAGTGAATGGGTGTGATAAGATAAAATAGTCAAGAAAACACAAATTTAAATAAAATATTGATTACATCTCATATATAAAGGATTTAGATTAAAATTTTTTGTTTTTTACTGTTTTTTTTAAAAAAAAAAAGATATATTAAAATGCATAGTCATTTCACTTATTGGAAGATTCTTCATCAAAATTTATATTCAGTCCTTTTTGACTGAGCTTGGAGATTTGTTTGTTGCTCTGATTAATTTGAAGTGGTTGGATTGGTAGAGAGAGCTGATGAACCTTTTCATTTGATCAGATGGGGTAATGCAGAAAAACAATTAGCAAGCACTGTCATAATTTTTAAAAAGTTCATAATTTCTTCTGTAACTCTTTTGGAGTTTATTATTGTACTAGAAATAAATTTTCTGATTTTTGTGTGATAATTATCTGTTTTTTCAAATGTTTTGGAATTTATTCCAGGGAAAAGCTCTTAAATATGAACGTGATTTAACAATTATTTTAAAAAAACAACATACTATTGCATTTTTTTAACATGGCCATTTTAAAAATGCTGATAATAAATAAACCGACTAATATACAGAGCTCCTAGTAAAACCTTCAATTTGCTGCTATTTTTAAAACAAGGAAATACCAATAACACCCTCCCAGATGATACACACTTATTAAAATAAGCACCCTCCCTCCCAAAGTTATTTGCGATAAATGGATTGTCTTAGCTTATCTTAGATGTACAGACGCTCCTTCTATGCAGAAGATAATTGCGTCCACAGACCATGAGAGATGATCTGTTGGCAAGTGATGCAGCGGTCACGGGCCACGGCTATAGGGGTTCCACGCATTACCCCAGCCGCCTAACTATTGTCTAGTTAGGTACCCATTCAGAGCTGGGTGACTCGGGGACTCCTCAGGCCCCGGGAACAAATCCTCGCCTTCGCGTGGATTCGAGCTCGTGACCATCGGTATGACAGTCGAGCGCGCTACCTCTCGACCACCACGTCCCACCATTGTCTCTGCCTTATGTTATGTTTTATTTTTTTAAAAATGTCTTTTATAAAGTAACGTGGATTTTATAAAACATCATTTCTAAAAATTTTCACAAATTCGTTCAAAACTCCTTAAATTAGTGCTTTTAAATTTTTTTAACTTCATTCCAAAATAACATTGACATTATAATATATATTTTATAATATTTATTATTACAGAGTTCAAAGTACAACACCAAAAGTTCAAGTTTTTGCTAAAAAACCTTTATTTTTCCTACAGAGTAAGTAAAATAGAGTTTTAAAAAAAATTCCATTTTAACAATTATTATTATTTTTTGTGTGCAAAGTATTATTGAAGCTGGATAGTTATACAGCATTTTGGGAAGCACTGCCCATAAATATTGTCACTGTTACAGTCATCATCACATGACCCAGTCCATGACTACAGCACTGCTCCTGAAATCACTTTATGAATCAGAAACCATATAAAGATGAGCTCATGAATAAAGTTTGATAGTTCCATACAACATATAGACAGTCTAATAACATTTCAATAGGTTATTGACTACTATTATACAATTCCTATTGCAAGACATATGGGCTGGGTAATTGACTTGTATAAGCAAGTATTTGCCAACATTCAGAAACGCATCAAAGGGTAATAAGGTATTGACAAACTCTTATATTCACGATTTCAATTCTACTCGAGTCATAGCAAATATTTTTTTTCATTCCACAATCTTTTTGCTTGTATTTTTAAAAATTTCATAAAGGAAATGAAACCTCATAATTTAAGAATATTTAATGGTGAATCTTTAGTTTGTTGTCACATTTTCACCAACTAGAACCCATGGCATCCATGGAGGATGTTGACATCAATGAGGAGTCTGAGGGCAGCATGAGTGTTTTCAAACGGGTCAAATCGGGGAACTTGACTCCACAAAAAACAAAGAGAGTTCAAGAGGACAGGTAAAATTAGTACAATGAAATAAGTGAAAATCAATCCCAAAATATATTTAAAACCAACTCAGCTAAAACTCTAGCTTTTAAAAAATATTTATTTGTCTAATAAGACTATCTAAAAGTGGCAGACAGCTTGTGTGAATGGAGTTTATTAGAGTAAGTGATTGGACACTAAAAGGACTTACATGTATACATCATACATCACATGCATATCACCTACATTTTTTACATACTACAACACATACACTCACCACATTATGCACCACACCACCACACATCAACTTATACCATGCAATAAAAAACCCACACCACCACACAATACACCACACATACATCATAGATGCAATGCACCAACACCACACAACACACCACACATACATCATAGATACAATGCACCAACAACACACCACACATACATCATAGATACAATGCACCAACACCACACAACACACCACACATACATCATAGATACAATGCACCAACACCATACAATACACCACACATACATCATAGATACAATGCACCAACACCATACAATACACCACACATACATCATAGATACAATGCACCAACACAACACACCACACATACATCATAGATACAATGCACCAACAACACACCACACATACATCATAGATACAATGCACCAACACCACACAACACACCACACATACATCATAGATACAATGCACCAACACCACACAATCCTCTTACATTTTACACCACATGGTTAATGCCAATAAAAAAAAATCGCCACTCCTCAAAAAGATTGAAATGTATATATGTGTAAATTTTACTGAAATAGTCTGATCCACTGATTCCATTAAAGGTTTGACTAATGTTTTAACTTCACTATTTTTCCCCTATTAGTAATGAGTTTCTTGAAACTACAACACTCAAAAGAAAGTTACAAATTCCTGACAGTTTACCATCTAGTAAAAAAGCAGCAAGTGGCAACTCCAAGACTTTGCAGAAAAAGCCATTAGAAGGTGAAACATCCAAGTGGTCAGAAAAAGGAAAGAAATCATTTGATGAAGTTTCCAGTGTGATGTTGGTAGAAGATTCAGAATCTGTTGACCTAACATTGTCCTATGAATATGAAGCTCCATACAAAATCCATGCTGACAGGGATAACGCTGTTGATCATATTATTATTTCTTCCCCTGAGCAGGAGGTTGTCCATTTGACTAATAAACATTTGGAGGGTGTTGATTCAACCCATCAACAATCAACACATGTTAGCAAGGAAAATAACATTTCTGTCACACATGAAAAGTTTGGCAGAGCTGATGACATGGATCAAATGACTCCTGTCAGACAGCCTGACAGTGAAATACCTGGTTCACCTACATCAAGTAGACATTCTCATATTCACTCAAAAACTTTTACCAAAATAAAAAGCCAAGTAGAACATCGAAGCTTTCAAAGCCCAGAGGTGACAGATTGTGATAAAACTGCATCAGCTGGGCAAGCAGCTGTGCCTGAGATGATCTCAGAACTTGGCAAATCTCTCAGTGTTAGTGATGACTTGACTAACCTGGAAAGGTAAGGACAAAACTCTGGGTATGATTTAAGGTTGACTCTATTTCATTAAGTATTCATCTAACAGAAGCTAATATAAGCTATGAATTTAATTTCTGTCTCATTTCTTACTCTGTCTAAGATGGTGTAAACATTTGAATGCATGGAATACTTTTTTTTTAATGACAAGATATTTCTATCAAATAACTGGAGTTAAAAATATTCACTTATTTCTTCTATACAATTTGACAGCACTTCTAAGTCCCTGCCAAAATCAAAGGAATTACAACCTGGAACTTATAATGAAGTTTTTACCAAGCCTTCATCTGAACGAAAAATCAAACCTCCTCAAGAAAGAAGAACATCATTTGTAAAAGTAAGACTACGGAAAAAAACTCCAATAAAAAAGGTTAGTAGTAGTAGAGCTTATATTTCTGTATAAAACTTTGATGTAACATAATTCACTTTTTCAATGCATAATTAAAAATGAGTTAAAAACAGGCAACATCTTGTAATTCTACCAAAATATAATGAGATCACATCCTGGGACACCTTGTCATAAAGACAACTAAAGATATTCAACCTTGGAAATTTTTGTCACTTTTAGCCAAGAAATGTTTTATATCATTAACTCTAAAATTCAACGGATTGAACTTAATATTAATGATTAATTATGTTATCCTGGTTAGGCAATAACTTAAATGTTTGTTTTTTTATTAAAAAAGAAAGAATATTTAAAACTATTTATAGCACATTAGGGGCGCGGGGGTCTAAGTGGTAGCGCAGTGGACTGCCGAACAGCTGCAAGAATTCGAGTCACGGGTTTGAGCCGCGGTACTGGCAAGGCCCCCGGGGCATTGTGCTAACCACACAATCCCCTACTCGTTAGTGGTCAATGAAACTTGTGAACGCTACTTAACTTGCCCCATAGGCCTTCATGGTCTGAAAGGGGTTATTTATTATATTTTATATTTATAGTACATGTCATAAAAGTCAACATATATTTTATTGCACCTAATAAAATTATTTTCTGAAATACAACTTTTATACCTTGATCTTCTGTAGGCAGATGATAAATCCTCTTCCAATGATGAATCTATCTGTAAGGCAAAGCCGACCCGTCCACTGAAACTAAGGCTACAAGCCAAACGGAAATCCAAGTCATCACTGGACAAAGACGCTGCTCAAGATCAACCCACAGCGGGTCAGCAAGTTACAACTTATGTAAGAGAATCTGCTCCATCTGGTCTTGAAAATAAATCTGAAAATTTGCTGTCCAAAAAATCAGGTGTGCCCTTAAGATAAATTAATTTTGAAAAATAATTTACTGAAAGTCATTCTCTTTTAAAAATATATAATTTGTTAAAAAAGCAATTTAAAAAATAGAAAAGAAATTTACACATTTATTTCTAGGAATGCTTTTGTTTTTATAAAGCAATATTTTAAATATAATTTTATTAATCCTATGTTATCTTTTACAGACACAAATCCATCTCATAATCCTCAACCCCAAAGTGTGCCAGAAACTGCTGTTGATACTAATACTCAGAATATTAGGCAGAGATCAACTGTAAATTTTTCTGATAATATACAACAGGAGGTAGTTTTATTTATTACTGTCAGAGAATAGCTATTTCATTTAACATATTTGTTTTAAAAAAAATTTGTAATAAGTTTTCTAAACAATTTAGAGAGAGCAGTGGCGCAGCTAGAATTTTGCCCCCTGGGACGATCTCCAATTTGCGCCCTTTTAGAGGCCATTCATAAATGAGTTCATGCACCTTGGGGGGAGGGGGGTCACACATTTGAGGACACATCTAAACGCGCAACTGTAAATAAAAGTTCCACTTAAATTTATAATTACTGACACTTTATTTAATGATGTTTTACTTGGCTTCATGCGTGTTACGATATTAGAGTGAAGGCTTACACTAAAAACATTTCAATGACAAGATTTGATTTGAAACATGGTCAGTTTCAAATGGAAAATACTGGATTTCATTCGGGGTTGGAGGCGGGAAGGTTTGTGACGTCATATTGAAGAAGGGGTCTACATTTTTGTGACAACGAAGGTGTAAAATCAGCCAAAATCGCATGATGTCATTTATGGACGACCCCTTAAGTCAATCATATGATGGTTTTTATAAATTAATAAATATGAATTAATAATAGTAATGAAAGTGAAGTAAAGGTGAGGAATATTTTTACCATTGCATGCCCTATCTTTATGTAAGGAGTTATAAAAGAATCCGCAGAAGATGATATACCTATAAATACACATTTACAAAAATACAAGATACCTTTTGGAGGCCACAAGAAAGTTATTGAGATGGCAAGTCCATCCCCCCCCCCCCCCCCCCACAAACAGACAAGACATTTTCCAAATTTACACCCAAAAAAACTCTAGATCACTCATTGTGGAACGAAGATAGTTTTTTTGTCAACTTCAGTTTGGAGAAGCTCCTTTCACAACGAGATACACTGATAACAATTGTTGAAAACATTCTTAGCAAAATTATAATGTTGGGTACAGAATTTTCCAATCTATACTGTTGAAAATTTTTTAATAGATCAAGGGGCTTTTCACCCGTTTTTCTAACATCATGCCTCTTTGTTTAGTGTAGTTACAGCCAGGGCTGGTCTTAGGCCACTGCATCCTATGCGGCCGCAGTGGGCACCAACCTTTCATAGGCCTAATCTATCTTGATTTTCACATATTATCCTTATTAATACCTTATCCCTATCCAAACTGGCCCGGCACAATCTTTTTCGCATACAAAAGCCATATAGGGCCCAGCAATTGCTAAGACCAGCCCTGATAACAGCCATAAAAACCTGGATTCTTTTTCTGTCAATATTGAACTGTTCTTTATGAATGTCAAATAAAGAAATTTATTTGGTGTTCAAATTCTTCAGGTAGTAGGTTATATGGTATTATACATTAATAAGGTCATTGAACTCATCAGCGCAAATCTCGTATGCATGAAAACATTTCTCATCATACTTCTTGCTCTAAAGATAGAACCACGTCTTCTGAATTTTCCCCAATCATATTTTTTTCTAATTCTAACTCTGCGTTCTGTTGATATCTCCAACACTCTATAACAGCGTTCTGTATTAGCACCTCTTTGTTCCATGAAATGGGTTTGTATTAATTTTTAAAAAAGACGGGTTCCCATAAATTGAAATGGCATAGAAAAGAAAAAGATTGCATTGAACTTCATTGAACTGAGTAAAATTCCATCATCTGATTTCGTTTTACCAGTTACTGCTTCAGATGTCAATTTTTCCAAGAAGCTTGAAATTTAAAAGTATGTCTTTTTCGAAATTATTTATGTTACTTCCATTAAATAAACAAATTAAACTATTTACAAATTACTTAAATTGGATAGGTGAAACATTTTAAATGAATAACCGAATTTTAATGAAAAACACTTGTTATGTTTGCTACTTTAATGCAATAAAAGTAACAATATAAATTTTACTTTTAGTAAGTTACCTTACAATAATTTTCTGAAACAGTAATATTAATTACTATTTGCAAGTTAAACACAACATTTGAACCACCATGTCATGTAGGTACTTGTTAGCGCATCATTCTGCAGATTTCGAAATTTTGTGTGTATGTGTGCAGTTTTCTTATAAAAGCACCATCTGTGGCTTATATCGCTTAATTTTCCAAACAAATCGATACATTTTTTAGCGATTTAAAATTTTTCAACAGTTTTGCTTTAGTTATATCAAGCACTATAAAATCAAACAAATGCTGTGCAAATGCCTGAATTAAGACTCAAAGAATATTTTGTTTACCTTGGTTTTCCCCCTTCAAAAGAAAAAGTTTGGTTGCCAGAAATGGCTTTACTTTTCAAATGCTGCCCCCTAAATGTGTGCCACTGCCCCCCTCTAGCTGTGCCACTGAGAGAGAGAACACTAATGGAAATAATTATGTTAAATTTTTCATTAAAATAGTAATCTAAAAATATTTAAATATTATAAAATTGAAATTAAACATGGTAATTAAGGGAATTACTATGTTAATGGTAGGTTGGGTCCCCTTCTTAATATTGAGAGTCACTCTACTGGTAAACATACTTTCAGCTTACTGGAGAAGCCACCATGAGATCATGCATGTCATTTATTGGCTAAATCAGAATATGTTGACAATTAATGAGCAGCTTTGTATGATATATTACCTGGAGTCAGCTGAAAGCATACAGACATGTCTGGATGTTCTCAAATCACTTGAAAAAGGGGGTGCATTAAAAAAAAACACTGGCACTCAGTTATAGACCCTGACACTGGTTGGAATGTTTAATTGCAAACTTATCTTGAAAGAACTTCAAGTAAATCACTCTGCCGGTCTGTTTTTATCTCTCCCTCATAACTATACAAAGACATCATAAATGGCAGCACATAAAAATTTCTTTTACTACACCAACTTTCTGTTCAGGGTACTGTTACAGCCAAACAACAGACAGATGGCCCAGATGTTGAGAGGAGAACAGTAACAAGAACAGTCGTCATGACCTACACAGTAACATTGAAAACAAAAACACAAGTTTTTAATTCTAAGGGAGAACTTCTGCAAACTTTTGAAAAATCTGTAAGCAGTGTTTTTTTCCTGTAGGCCAAGTAAATTAAACACTTTGGGACGTGGTGGTCGAGAGGTAGCGCTCTCGACTGTCATACTGATGGTCACGAGTTCGAATCCACACGAAAGTGAGGATTTGTTCTCGGGGCCTGAGGAGTCCCCGAGTCACCCAGCTCCGAATGGGTACCTAACTAGACAATAGTTAGGCGGCTGGGGTAATGCGTGGAACCCCTATAGCCGTGGCCTGTGACCGCTGCATCACTTGCCAACAGATCATCTCTCATGGTCTGTGGACGCAATTATCTTCTGCATAGAAGGAGCGTCTGTATATATAAGATATAACACTTTGAAATGGTTTTTAAAAATAGCAAATAACTTGATATTTGGTATCTCAATTATCTCATGATTAAAAAAACCTCAACTACATTTCAACGCCAACAACTTTTGAAGCCATAGTTAAAAACTTTGTTCCAAAGAATTTCTTTTTTTTTCCCAGGAAATTTTATTGAAAAATGAAAGTGAAAGTGGTCCTATGGAAGAAACCCACCAAAACACAGAACATTCAAATCCTATTATTTCACCATCAAGAACTTCCAGTACAATGACTACAGGAGACCTGGCAGACATTAGCTCGTCATCAATGTCAAGGACATTTAGCTCAGGTTTTCTTTTCTGTCATATAATAATAATAATAATTTGATAATTTATATAGCGCATTACCCAAGTAAGCAGCTGGGCTCACAGCGCTTCACAGAAAAATAGTGATCAATCTATTCAGTGTATAACATTCATATCCTAACTACAATATATAAATACATTACAATCTACATAAGCTTTATTTATCATTTTGAAATTAATGCATTGTTGTTTAATTAATTTTGAAAATAAAGTTTAAAGAGATGTGTTTTAGTGCAGTCTTGAGGGCCTTAGTAGAGAATTCCATATGTTTGTTCCATATTCATTGTATTATGTGCTTTGGTGCTCAGCATCACGAAGATAATGTTTACGATAACTGTCTGTCTTCTTTTGTCCTGTTAAATTGATGATATTTAATTATTTCCCAACAGGATCAAAAACAAGCATTCCCAGTTTAGATGCTATCCCATCTAGTCAGGTTTTACCAAAGCAGCATTCCACAGCTGCACCCATCACCACAGACCCACAACATTCTTCAGGCCCACAAGGTAAAGCTTTCATGAATACAGTACCTAAGGGTGTATAAATAAAGTTTCAGTCCCCGCTCACTGTGAGTTAACATGTTAAAAATGTTCTATGATGATCTAGTTAGCATGACCCTATGTTAAATTGTAACATATAGATACATAGGGTGATTTCTGTACAATACTTATGTAAACTTTTATTAGAAATCATTCTACATGGTATACAAATACGACATCATTCTTAATGTCACAACTGTACCTGTTTTTTTTATGGGTTTAAGGATAAAACAATCCTTGAGTTTTATAAAAAAACAAAATAGTCAGAAGTTCAAAAAAAATTATGATTTTTGTACTTCTATTTAATTTAGGTCAACAAATGACCAAACATCCAGTAGATTTTGAAAAACCATCATCTGACCCACCATCAGCCAACAGTTTGTCCAAAGTTAACATGAAACGGCACAGTGGAGGCTCCACCACTGGTCCTGATCTCTTCGGTACACCTAACCAGTCTATCATTGATCGTGCAGACAGCCAACTTGGCCAGATAGTCTCCAGTTCCCACAGTACACCTCTCTCCAACTCACTCAGTCCCAAAAGTTACCAGAACACGAGTGCTGCACACAGTGTGAATGAGATTGTTGTAAGAGCCATAGATCAACAACAAAACGTGGTGCCAAGTGAGTTACCACAAAGAAAAAAAGTGGAAAGTAGTTTGAGTTCAGATGCTGTTGTTGATAAAACACCACCACCCCCCTCAATAGAAAATCCTTCATCAAAGAGTAAAAAAGACAGCACTCAATCCAGTGCAGCCAAAGTAAAGGATGTCAAACAGTCTGTTTTGGTAAAACTGAGCAATGACCAGGGAGACTCTGTGGACCTACAAAGCACAGGCTTCAGTTTACAGGGATTGCCACCATCAAAAGCAAGTGGAGATTCAGTTAAGAACACTACTCAAAAAGGTACTTGACCAGATTAGTACATTTATCTTATTGAATTTTATCAAATATAAATAAATAGATAATTATTTACAAATTTATTCATCCTTTTTTTTTTTTTATACCTGTCATGCTTTTGTTTATTTAAGGTTTAAAATGTGATTAGTAAATGTTTTATGATGGCAAAAAGTTGATAAATAATAAAGTGAAGTAGCTGTAAATTCCTCATTAGTACTAAAATAACAATATTGCATAACGGCAATAAGTCGATTTTTAAAAAAAAGTATTTGAAAAAATTTGTTTATTATGAAAAAATTGTGTTTAATATATTTGTGTGCATATTTCTAAGGAGGAGAAGGCAAATCTAGTAGCAGTGCCCTCAGGTTTGTTTACATGCTTTATTTGTGGTCTAAGTAACATTTAACTGTTGGTTATCAAGTACTAGACATTTTTGTGTTATTAAAAATCATTTAAGACATTCCTATTAAACATTTTGAGCTCATTTCTCTGGACATGTTAATTTTTTTTAGTTATGTGATTTATTTGACAATGTTAGATCAACAATGTTTTAAATCCTTGAAAGATTCATCAGCCATTAATTTTTTTTTCAGCCAAGAAATCTCACTTCAAGGAAAATTAATTGTAAAAGATCAGACTTTCATTTTAGCAGACTACAAAAGTAAAGTAGAAATAGGTGAGTTAATTTTCTGTCTCTAATCAAGTTGATTAGATCACCATGATACCTAAAAAAAATTTTTTATGAATTTTTAAAATTTTGAATTTTAAAAAATAATAATATTTTTTCTACTAAAATTCTTAGGTGCTAAAGTTATGGGACGATGGAAGGATGGGTTTTATTACCCAGGAATTTTAAGTAAAATTGACGCAAGCAGGCAAAAGTATGTCTTACATGTTTCTTCTGTTAAACTTTGACATTCACTTATAGGGTTTGTAATGCTAGCGTATTGCAAAGTCTAACTCATGTTATTAAAGAATATTTATAGTTTAAAGAAAGAGGAATGTGTTAAGGAAATGAATGAAGGAAGTGTGAATTTTAGAAGCCATGCTTAGAAATTTATGGGGAGGGGGAGATAATATTATCTTAAAGTATGCAATATATAATTCTTGCATTATGCAACCATAATATACAATTAAAGTAACATTACATAATTTGTATAGTTAAACCCCTACTTAAATGACATCTATTTTGGCTCTGCCATGTTAATTTTTAGTGGTGCTGTGGAATGCACTATATAAACATTAAAGTACATCATTATATAAATGGTATTTAATTCCAAAGTCTCCACAACAAAAATGTTTGACTTGTATCATGTATGAAAAGAACTATTCCACCCAAAGCCAATGGCATCCCTTAAGATCAACTAAATAATGGAAATAAAATTACTTCAGAAAATAAAATAGATCCCATTATAAAACTACAGCAAAGATAGAGAATTAAATGGTACTCCATCATAAAACCATTGCAAAAGCTGAGAATAAAGTAGAACCCCATTCCCATTATTAAACAGTAACAAATAGTTCAATAATATCAATACACATAGTTTTGCATTACTTTTAATAAGTATTTCTTTTTTCATTTTGATTTCAACCTGAAAATGAAGTAGATGCAATTGTTTTCTCCAAATTACAAATTAGGGCTACTGCACATTCATCTATTAACCTAGAAGAATTTGTTTTCAAATAATGATGCTAAAAAGGATAATGAGTACATATTTTTTTTCCAACAAGTTATTTTTTTTTTAATGTAAATTAAAATAATTTTTTTTTTTAGACAAAATGGACTGTCAATGTATTAAGCTATAAATATCATTTTTAGAGCCCCAATCTCAGAAATGAATCCGACAGCTTGTTTTAAAAAAACGATCAAAAAGATAAAGAGTTCAAGAAATACATTTGTATAATTATTTGCAGATTTGTTGTCAAGTATGATGATGGTTCTCAAAGTTCAGTGAAATCAAATGAAATAATCTTAGCTGCAGCTCTGCCTGTTGGGCAGAGTGTCCTGGTCTTAGCACCCAGTGGTTTTTATGAGCCTGGTATGGTAATGGGACACAGCAGGGATCACGTGGCTGATGATGTTCAACCAGATGTCATACATTTGGTGGAGAGAGATGATGGGGAAATGCAAAGGTAAATCTATCAGTATTGGACCGATTGTTAAGGCTTTTACTACTTTACATAAGTCACAACAATTTTAAGTCACTTTTACAACCATGGTTTGTAACCTATTAAATTGGATCAATTATTTGCACAGGTGTGAAAGAAAGAAACTTATTTTAAGTGAAGACCAGGCGGCTTGTCTACTAAGTAGTGTTGAAGGGCTGAGAATCTCTTCTGATGTGATGACTCCCAGCCACACCCATCCAGGAGATGTTTCCCTTGGTAAGAGCTTAAAGGTCCTCAGGGTTGTGGAAACTTGCTGCTGCACATTTTTAATAGTGGGCCAAGAATCCGTTCGCACGGAAAATCCAGAGACAGACAAACCTAGCTTGTTAAAATCCTGAGTCAGACAAACCTAGCTTGTAAAAATCCAGTCAGACAAACCTAGCTTGTTAAAATCCAGAGTCAGACAAACCTAGCTTGTAAAAATCCAGGCAGACAAACCTAGCTTGTTAAAATCCTGAGTCAGACAAACCTAGCTTGTAAAAATCCAGTCAGACAAACCTAGCTTGTTAAAATCCAGAGTCAGACAAACCTAGCTTGTTAAAATCCAGAGTCAGACAAACCTAGCTTTTAAAAGTCCAGAGTCAGAAATACCTAGCTTGTTAAAATCCAGAGTCAGACAAACCTAGCTTGTTAAAATCCAGAGTCAGACAAACCTAGCTTGTAAAAATCCAGTCAGACAAACCTAGCTTGTTAAAATCCAGAGTCAGACAAACCTAGCTTGTAAAAATCCAGTCAGACAAACCTAGGTTGTAAAAATCCAGTCAGACAAACCTAGCTTGTTAAAATCCAGTCAGACAAATCCTTGTAAAAATCCAGTTAGTCAAACCTAGCTTGTTAAAATCCAGAGTCAGACAAACCTAGCTTGTTAAAATCCAGAGTCAGACAAACCTAGCTTTTAAAAGTCCAGAGTCAGAAATACCTAGCTTGTTAAAATCCAGAGTCAGACAAACCTAGCTTGTTAAAATCCAGAGTCAGACAAACCTAGCTTGTTAAAATCCAGAGTCAGACAAACCTAGGTTGTAAAAATCTAGTCAGACAAACCTAGCTTGTTAAAATCCAGAGTCAGACAAACCTAGCTTGTTAAAATCCAGAGTCAGACAAACCTAGCTTTTAAAAGTCCAGAGTCAGACAAACCTAGCTTGTTAAAATCAAGTCAGACAAACCTAGCTTGTTAAAATCCAGAGTCAGACAAACCTAGCTTGTAAAAATCAAGTCAGACAAACCTAGCTTGTTAAAATCCAGAGTCAGACAAACCTAGCTTTTAAAAGTCCAGAGTCAGACAAACCTAGCTTGTTAAAATCCAGAGTCAGACAAACCTAGCTTGTTAAAATCCAGAGTCAGTCAAAGCTTGTATAGATTTGCAGTTCTCACTTTCTCAGGAGTCAATAGACAAAGTCTCTCAAATCTCAGTATACATTTTTACACTTGTTTACATCTTTGACAATTTTCAGAGAGATTACTTGCTGTGTATACATTGTAGAAAACTTCCTTTTAATATCCATATCCTATCCCCTTCTTTTCCCGTTTAAAAACTCTAATGCCTCAGAGAGTGTTTTTGAGAGCGTTAATTTGACACCTTCATTGTACTTGTTATTCTTGAGATATTTTGTCAGTCAGTCAACAATATATAATTTTTATGCATAAATATTTATTGTGAAACTACATTGAAAAAAATGCAAGAGGTCTTATTTTGCATACTGCCTGTTAAAAAATTAATATGATGATAATTAGCTGTGATGTAAAATCCAAGATGACAGCAAGCAGAAATGTTTTGGGCAATAGGAGACCAAAGAAGGGATGAGGAATCCAAAAGTTATTGGTTAAGTAGGATGAGGGTTATAAGATTCAACAGGTGAAAGAAAATTGACCTTCATGTCATTTTGTGTCAAGGTCCCATTGATTATGAGACCTTAAGGTCTCTTTTGTTGAAGTGTTTTGCAACAGGATATTGTTTATCTGAATAATATTCCAAATGCAATGAGGGTTCTCCCCAAAATACCACTTATAATAATGTTATTGTCCAGGAGTAAGGTTCACTTAAATAAAGTCAAAAGTTTAAAAGCTGTTTAAAACAATAACTTGTAAATACATATGTGTAAAAAAAAAAAAAGATCTAGATGCAAGCAAGTAGTAAACAGAAAGCTGTAAATACATCAACAATTCTAAATAATAAAATAAAACCAAAAGCTTTCAACAAAAATGTGCATCCATATTTAAACCCATCTCATAGAAAATACAAGAAATGAACATTCTTCATTTTTTTGCTACATTAGAGATTACGTGCGAAACTTGAAGAACATTCTATTAAACTTCTCAAGGGTTCACCTCCGCAAAGAACACACACTGTCTTTATTCAAGAGAGTGTCATTAAATAACTCAACGTGAGAAAACATAAAATAAAACCTACTTATTTGTAATGTGCACACTGTTGTGTAGATAACATCTTTTGTGTGAAAATACCCTGAGGTAAGTTAATGTGTACAGTGGATGACAAAATAGAAAGTTTAATCTTGAAATGGAAAATAGGAGTTCTTGTATGGTTATAGAATGAGATCCACAAGGTCTTATCTCTCTTATCTTTGACAGGGAGAGAAAGTTTCTATGATTTAAAAACTTCAAGAAATTTGTAATCACTTTTTTTTAAAAAGACAATTTGAGGTTCAAATGTTATGCCATTGATTTCTGAATTATTATTTATTTATTTTATTATTTTTTTGGGGGGTGGGGGGCAAAAAGAAAGGGAGGGGCTGTTCTTTCATTGTAAGGATAATGATGGTATAAAAATATTTAGGCCATGGTTAAAAGTTCTAGCATTATATTATTATAAACATTATTTTATTATTTTCATCACAAGATAATTTGGTTGAAGGGAAAAGAGTATCAAGAGTGAATAAAACTGCATCATTGGACAAGCCATCTACCTCAGGTGTTCAGACTGCTGCTGCATCAGACCCTCAGTCAGATAAGACAGAAACTGAAGTCACACGTAGTGGCAGAAAGCGAAAACTGGGACCTGTAGCCACAAGCACACCAACTCCAAAACAGTTGTGCCGTAAAGTGCAAAAAGGTGTGTAAATAATTATTTTAGTATTTAGAAATAACTGACCTTAATTAAAACTACATTCAGATTCAATTTACCTAAGAGTTGATATATACGTTTATATTTGTAAATTAGAAGTCTTCTAAAATAGAAATCATTCAACTAAATATTTAGCATGTAGTGTTCCAATATTAGGGTGAATTGGAAGAAGCATTCCAATCTGGTAATTAACTTCATTTGAAAATTCTAAAACTAAGCATGTTTTAAATATTTCAAACTGAGTGTCAAGTTCTATTTAAAAAGTGGTTTCAAAATTTTTTTTATAAGAAATTGAGCCATTTTTTTCCCAGACACACCTAAAAAGGTATATAGCCCATTAGGAAGTGCTGTGACATCCCCATCTGAAATGCAAAAAACTACAAGGCGAGCAGGTAAGATTAAATTAATGAATGGTTCAGTGATATTTGATTCTCTCAATCAAGCAAATGTTTAATGTCTAATTTGTGCCTGTTATACATGTTTTGACTTGAAGCATATAACTAGTTGGTTAATATTTTAAACTTCTTGAGACAGAGACTTGGTCAACCTGTACAAAAAAATGGAGCTCTTGTGCAAAGCATTTATCTTACTTGGCAAAAAACAATTTTAAAATATAAAACTATAATTGACTAAGTAAATTAGACACCTGATGCTCCCTATTATACAATATCATTTTTATGGGTTGAACTTAAAGTAAACAAATTTTTCTTCTTTGGAGACTTAGATGAAATTTCTTGTTTTTAAAGCCTAAATGAATTCTCTAAAACATTATGATACACAATGGCAGAAACTAAAAAATATTCTGTTAAGGATGGATATACCTTTTTTTAAAGGACAAAGTCATATTTAACCCCCCAAAATTGTAAAGAGGCCTTTGAAAATTCTATAAAAATGACAGAACATTGAAGCAACCAACAAATTGATATCTTATAAAAAGACCAGCCAGTCAAATTGGAGGCCTACATATCTGAGTTGATATTTTTTGTCTTTTTGGCCACTATTACCTGGTACAAAATGGTGATTGGCCCCATAGTCTCAAAAGGGTTTTTATAAAATCTTCCTATCTTGTGATCCTAATGATTTTTCTACTAAAATTCACAAGTAATTTTGATTAAAGTTAATGCCATGGGTTATTATTGCGCCCACTCATTAAGTTATACATGATTTTCAATGTTAAGTCAATTTTTTGTTTCTGAAAATAAACTCTTGGCTTTTTTATTCTTTGCATCCTGTAGGGTTATTTAAACAAACTTCTAAAATCCAGAGTAAGCTCTTTGAAGGAATGACATTCATATTAACACACATTGAGAAAGATGCTCAGAGCAGATTAGAAGAGAAGCAAGCCTTAGAAGGTTCCTCTTTGGATACATCAGCAGATGAAAATACAGACGTTGGTCAGTGTTTTGTTTTTGATTCCATCCAATATATATTATGATGCAGTCAACACAAATAATTTCTATTGTTTAACAATCCAATGGCTAATAAATCCAGAGTCTTCTCTTTTCTTGCCCAGCTACAGTGAGGAGACTGCAATTACATCAAATAATTGTTCAAACGATCTTAAAATAATGTCAACACATCATATAATAAGGTTTCTTGGGACAGAATAAATCATAGATTTGATAGTTTACTTACTTTATTTGATTTTTTAATGTGAGCTTAATGATTATAATTGTGATTATAGATAATGATTGTCCTCCGTTTATCAAAGTGCATATTCAAACAATGATTGAACAAGGAGGAGGAAAAGTTTTGCAAACATTGGATAATGTAAATGTAAGTTTTATAGTGTAAATATTTATTACAATGTTTCTTACTTCATAGAAATACATCAATTCACTTGGTTTGTCCATCAAAAGTTCATTTTGGCTTGTCCATTTATTTTTTATCTTGGTTTGTCCAGTTCTGAAGCAAGCATTAGGTATAGCCGAGTTTACTTTTTTTTAAAGTAAAGCTTATTGCTAAAGTCCTCAGGATTCAACAAGAAGACACACATTGTTTTGGTATTATTAAAATATTTATTTTGTGGGTGATGAACCCCAGAAATAACCTCCATTTAACTTTCCATTCCAGCTTAGCAATACAAAAAATCTGTTCTTGGTGGCAGCTGAATACCAAAGAACTGTTAAGTACTTCAAGGCATTAGCTGCTGGGTTAACTATCATCTCTCACCAATGGATTCTACATTCAGTGGAGAAGGTATTCAAGGCTCTTATTTGATTTTTTATTTAATTATACATTGATACATTCCATTTAATTGAATTCAGGAGATCAGGAGGGAGGGATGTTTAGCAAATTTTTTCCATTGTATTGATGTACACTATTTTTCTGCCAACTTCCAGCTATTCATGGAACAAAAGAGCTATGCCTTCTCTGTTATTACTATCCCTAGTCATGCCACTGATAGGATCTTTTTGTGTTATAATTTACAGATAAAATTCAGATATTTGCAAATATGAAATTCACGTAATATCCCCCACCCCACACACACCTTTCCCTAAAAAAATTTTTTTAATATACAAAATAATATATACAATTAAATAAGAGAACGTGTTGAAGCGTTTTGCTTTCACATATTTTTTTTGTGCTTTTGGTTTGTAAAATGTTAACGTTGGTGCTTCCTTTTTTTTTTTTAATAGGATTAAAGCCAGTTAATCCTACATCTGACATCTATTTTTGGCTTTTTTTAATTCACTGAATTTAATCTCTTGACCAGAAATCAAATGATTCAATCAATTCTGTGCACATTTGGCTTTAAAAAAATAAATGATATATAATACAGAATTGGGTAAACTTTTTATTTTTTTATTCTATTCTGTTAGCTTCAACACTGATACACATTCTCAATGTTACTCAACCAAAATACACGGCATGTATGGGAGAGTTTCCTTATTCTACCATGGGATTGTTCAAAGGGTATTTAAATACTTCAAATATTTTAATTGAAGCTGTAAGTTGTTGTTTTTTAAATTGCAGAATGCTCTTCAAACACTAACATCTTACTTGCTGCCTGCAGGAATCAGTCTTGAGAAGAGAAAAATAATGGAGGAGTAAGCAATTTTTTATTTAATTTTAATAATTTTTAATAAGGTCAAATTAATTATTTTCATAAATTTATCATGTTTACTTTTCTATCAGTTAAAAATTTTTTTTTTCTTAACTTTTATTAGGACAAAAGGCTGCGCAGAACTATCAAAGCTAACAGTGATGGTTGTTTCAAAAAATGAAGAATTTTCTTTTTCCTGGAAGTCTATTCTTACAACTGCAGGTTGCCGTGTCATTACAAGATTGCCTGCATCAGCCAACAAACGTAAGCTGCCTAATATATTAACATATCGGTATTGCATTGTCTGTCTTTCATTTTATTTTTCTGAGCTGGTATATACTCCACCTACTCATCTCATTGTCTTATAAAGTTTTCTAGTTTTGTTGTTTTATACCCCTATTTCTGCTATTGCCAAATACATAGCTTCTTGCATTGAAACACTTACAGTGGTCCACAAAATAAGTAGCTCTGAATACAAAAGAGACAGTTAATAAGCTGTTATTTTATTATTAATAAACTATTTTTTAATTGCTCTATGTCAAGTTATGGTTTTTCGGCTATTTAATCTTCATTCCTAAGCAATATCCTTCTGTAAACAACAATCCATTTTCCATGTTGTGCTTTTAAGTTGTTTTTTTTATAAACAGGAAGTCTAAATCTCTTCTAATGTTTTGGATTTGGTGACTATGTGCTTGATTTCACATTATTTATATTTTAAAAAAAGTGATTTCTTAATGACTTTGGCTATTCTAAATTTTAACTACAAGTTTGTTGACTTTTAGTGGAAAAGAAATGAATTAAATACAGAAATGAGTACAGACTTTGATATTGGAAATACAAATTTTGGTTATATAGAATTAGTTTAACATTTAATATTACAGATGTTGATAGGTCTAACTAGTTTCATTCAACTGACATTTAAAAAAGTTTTTAATGAGACTTGTCGCACTGTAGGCCGTAGGCATATTTTAATTAAAATAAAACCCATTACTAAATTTTCTAGTCATTTTGGGCTTTATGGATGAAATTTGGTTCTTTAGTAAATTTAATTTTGCAACTTTTGGTAAGAATTAATTTAATTCTGTTGGCTTGAGTTATTTTTTTTTTAATGATCACTATTGTAGAGTATTTGTAATCCAGCAATCATTTTAATTTACAAGAAATCTGTATTATGAAATATTAAAATAGAAAACACCGTGTGTCTATGTTACTTATGTACTAAATTATTATAATATAGTCTGCCATCAGTTAATATGTTCATTAATACTAATTTCATAGTATGTATTTATTGATATCAGCGGAGATCAGCAAATGTTTGTATTTTAGTAAAGTTTAAATGAGTAAATTAGGTTATTTTATTTTGGCTTAGAATTTTTAATTGAAAACTGCATGCTCATCTGTGTAATTAAATGAAAGATAAAATCACATCTAAATTTCTCAAAAATATGTTTACACTTTAAGTAATTAATGAAACTGCTATAAGTTAAGCTTACAAACTCTAATATATGAAATTCGTTACCCTGGCAATCTTTTACATTATTGTTACAAAACCTTATTTACTACTTAATTTGAAATTTTATCTTCAAATGAACAATGGACTTTTATTCTATGAATTTGCTTTTCTTTACTTCAGATGACCCTGGTGTGGATGTGTGTGTCTCTGACACAACATGTCCAGTTTACCTTGTCCAGAAATGCAAAAGTCTCGAAGTTCCGTTAGTATCATCAGAGTGGGTGATACAGTCTCTCATCAATGGCCATCTTGTTAGTTATGATGGAAACAAAAAATATAGGCATGACTTTATCTAGACACAGGACCCCGACACATGACTTATATATTTGAGACACAATACATAAATTTATGTTGTAAAGACAGAATTACAGAAATTATTTTATCTATATGTTAAAGTTTATTTACAAACATTATTGTAAGTAGGTGTTCTCATGAAGTGAACATAGATAAGAGGAGCTTTCAACCAACAAGATAAAGTTTATTTCTAAAGGGTTGGTGAGGTGATCATTTTTAGATCTTTTAGTTTAGCCCTTTGAGCCCCCGCCACCGGTATACCGGTGGTAGCAGTAATGGCTTCATAAACCTCGCCACCGGTATACCGGTTTCACGATAGTACAATTACATGGATTGGTTTAGTTTTGCCTGTAACAGCCAATCAGATGTTTCTTTGGTTTGGAGTTTATTCAAGATGTCTGCGCCCTTGTTGAACGTGTGTTTACAATATTTAGTTTGTGAGGAAAATTTTATTTTTTTTGTTCATGGACTGTGACAATCCTCAACCTGGTCCATCTGGAACAAAACGTAAACGTTATTCCTTGTTCTCAACACAAGGAATTTTTTAAAAAAAAGATTTATCAGAATTAGATTATGATAATGATTTTGAGGATTCAGATAGTGATTAAAAAATGAGACCAATAATAAAGGTGTTTCGAGGGGATCAGCTGATCGAAAGGGGCGTGTCCCAAGTGTGAACGCTACTTGTGTATAAAGAGAGGGAGCCCCTGCTGGATCTACTGGCATACTTAAGTTGCATTTTGGTGCTAGAGTTCAGGTAGACCTATTCTTTTACTTGCATATTTAATTTCATTTTGTTATCTTTCACGGTTTTTCCTCAGTCGTCACTCAAACATGACATATTATGAAATAGGTATAAAATGCTCAGGAACCCAGGCATAGGGTAAAATTAGGTGCTGGGGAGCAGGGCTCAAAGGGTTAATACAGATGGACATCTGTGACATCATTTTTTAAATATTTTTTTGTCTGCCCCATATTCTCGTGGTCGTAAGGGGTTCCAGTGTTTCCATTACGGGGCTTGGTAGACTTTGGTGGCGACCATCTCCTCTCCAAGACAGCTGAGGACTTTTTAGCAATAGTATTTAATCAACATTTTCATCCCACGCCCTTCAGCCACCTTTTGTTGTTTACACTGAATTAAAAGTTGTTTGTAAATACTGAAGTTCTTCATTTCTGTAATAAATTTTAACTTTTATGGTAACCTAAAGATATGTTATGCATTTCTTTTTAAAATTATGACTTGAATAAACAAATTACAATACTTGTCAAAAGTTTTTTAAAAATTATTTAGTAGTAATCTGATTGTGACTTAATCTTTCTCCTTTCAGTTAATTTCTTGTCTCTGAATTCCCTGATGCCATTGATTCACTCCCAATTGATTGCTACATTTTTATGTGTTTTTTTTTCAATATGCCAGGTGTGTGCTAAAAGTTCAAAGATATTCATCAGAAATCTGTGAAAATGTTTTACTAAGTTCAGAACTAAGCCTTTATTTTTATTTTATTTCTTTCATATGTAGAAATAAAATGTGGTCAATGCTGTAATCTGTATTTAAGTTTGAATCTTGTACTCCAGGGGTGCGTCATTGTTTTGTCTCAAGGGCCACTTGGTGGTAGCAGATTTTAGCAGAGGGCTGCACAGTGTAAATGATTGTATTCTTTAATTATAACTTATCGTATGAGGGAATGGCAGGAATGTTCCCATTGCTCCACTGACCGGTGAACTATTTTTCAGTACTGACGTGATTTTCCCTGTTCTGGGCGATAGCTAAATGAGCCCCTACATGGCCTAAAGCCCCACAAAATTCAGCTTGATTTCGGTTTCTTTCGTGCTTCATGTCATTGAATAATTTTCAAAAAGAATAAACTTAAACCATGATTGCGTAATGCTCATTTACGATCATCTTCATTTTTTATAAAACTGTTTTGACAATGGCATTCATTGTTGTTTAAAGTAAACTTTAAAAAAAAATTGATAGTACTTGAATAAATTTACATTCCAACTTAAGTCTAAGTTTTATTAAAAACATGAAATTTAATATAACAGTCATGTTTATTTAATTTAAAAAATAATATTTTGACTATAGTAAGTACATGTGTAGGTTTATGTCCAAAGTTTAACTGAAACTAATGGCTCAGGTGAGCCTATTTATTTGTTGCAAGTTTATCAAGTCTTGGCTCAGATGAGCACAATACTTCACGGTATGGAGAACAAACATTCATATTGTTTCTGTGCTTTGTCTTATTAATGCTCATTGTTGAAATACCAGCCTCACAGAGGTAAGATGAAGGGAATGGAAGAAGAGCCTTGAGAGCTATTTCGGCATGTTCAGAATATTCTGCACCCACATAAATCCAAAAAGGATGCAAGAGAGGTCATAGTTCTGAAATTCGTTTTTAAGCCTTCATCCACAGCTAGTTCCAACAATTTTTCTTCAAAAGTTACAGACAACTCAACCTTGGAGGCAATTATCCACCCAGTACCTTTCGGGGGGTCCTCTCTGTTGGAAAGTAAAACTTATAATTTAAACGGAAAACTAATTTTGATTAGTGCTCGATGGCATATTAAGCTCTTTATCTGCATTTTTTTATGGTCACTGCCAAATTGTGAAACATATCGAAGTAATCTGCTGACTTTCGACTCTTCCATGCTTCTAGCTTGTGTTTCTGTCCATCAATCTAGTCTGTCGTTCTGAATAATGAAGTCATCCTTCCATGCATGGAGATACTGAGCTCATTAAAAATGCCAAAGATATCAGACAGGTAAATTAACTTTGCTGTTCAATTTGCATTTTGAAATAGAGACCAATTGGCTTTTTCTCCTTAGAAACTAGCCGAGCTCTCTTCACAATTCAAAAACTCTTAAGAGAACACTTTGCCTCTAGAAAACCAAAGCCCATCAGTACGCAGTAAGAGCTGTTTGTACTCCGCACCCATTCTGTTGCATAATGCAGTAAATAATCTTGAAATTAAAGCATTTGTTTATACATGGTTCACGATTTTTACAACTTCCCTGAGCACATTGTTAAGTTCTGTTGACATTTGCTTCGAGGCTAAATTTTCACAGTGGAAAAAAAACTGGGTAAACATTCACTTTGGTGCTGATTCCTCTTGTTGACAACTCCGGATCGCCACCCAGTCTGTAAACAAATTTTTAATATTTTCCCCCATATTTTCTTGTCATAATATGGTGTTTTGTTAGTCTTTTATTCTTAGCAAATTTTAAACATTTAAAACCTAGATGTTAATTTTTATTTTTTTAATATTCTTAATTGAAATCCTAAAGTCCTTCACATTGCAAAGTTAAAGGAGCTGTCCCATGCTTTTCTAAAGTCCCCCCTAAAGAACTGTGGTCTGGTCATTGTCAAGTCAAGCATTAAATACCTTGTGATCATCGAGCCTTCAAGAAGTTTTGAAATTGTTGGGACATCCTAAACCTCATTTTGAAAACAATGGCATCTCTTTTAGGTAGGCTTTACCAGTCACCAAGCTCTAGAAGATAATCTTTACTTAATTAGTTATCTTTTGCTGAGAGCTGTTACAAACAATTAAATTAAATTTTAGGCAAAATGAGGCAACAAAGTATCCATTGGCCTTACAAATTTAGTACTGGTAATTATCATTGTTAGTTCTCATGTTCTTCCTTCACTATAACTATAAGTGCCTTTTGTAGTTTGCTAACCAACAATGATGTTCACCAAGGATGCCTTGGTGTGACCACTGGTCTGACCACTTCATGTAAACGTTTTAGATCATTTCAAACATTATAATCCTATGAAAAATAATGTACAATAATTTGAATAATTTTTCAAAATTTAAATATACACAAAATAAACTTTCAGCGGGTCAAATGCCTTCGACATGTCCCTCGGAACCTTCCAGTAAGAATGGTGAAGAAAATTTAGTGACGCGTTATTTCTCGGTAAATAGGTGTATCGTAACCATTTCTATGGACGCAAGTGGGCGTTCACTCTGGACGTTTTAAGTCTAAGTCTAATGGCAAAGTCCAGTTCCTAATACTATTAACTAATGTCCTGATTAAACATACACACATATTTTTGTTAAAATGAAGTATTCGGTGCCTTTTTATATATGTCTGTTAGCTCAAACTTCATGGGTAGTTTCTTTCACACTTAGCAGACTGAATTTGATGCAAGATCAATTAACTGTGTTTATAGCAGGAGTCATCACGTTGAGTATTGTGACCATAGTGCCTTATTTATTGTTCAGAAAATTATTCAATAAGGTTGATCCGTTTGTTTTAAGTAAGTTAACACTATACAATAATACAATTTATTAGAGCATAATCACTTTAAAACAATATTTAGAGGTTTAAGTCATACTCATTCCTAGACTGACAATTATTTTTAAAATTAATTAGGCTTTCTCATCACTGATGATCACATCTAAATTAATTTAAATGTGTGTAAATTGTAAAGGGAAAACTTAAGTATAAAGGCTTAAAGCCAAATCACTATCTTAGTGATACTTAAGCCAAATTAATTCATGATTTACAGTATTCACAACAGAATAGCTAGAGTATATAAATATATAAGATTATAATATAGGGCAGGAGACTATGATTTTGTGTTTTGTAATTGTAGCAAGCTGAGAAAATACTCTTCCGTATTATAACTCATAAGAATAATAACAACCAATGTTCAAATTCATGTAAATGTCCGAAATTGCACAGCATCCCATTTTAGTGTCCAGAATTGTACATCCTACAAACAGTTTAACACACTTTACACAGTTATTAACCTTACCAAAATTTGCTGCACAATAATTCTAAAATTCTATGAAGTGTCCTCTGATATCTGCCAGCTGCACAGATTAAAGGGAACATTGGTTAGGCCCCTGTCGGCCTGTACTAAATAAAAGTTTGCTTTTAAATGTGATGCAGCTCTATTTTATTACATTTAAATTTAACTGTATGGAGCTGTAGTGCCATATTTTTACAGTGGGTGAAGAGCTTCCATTAACATACTCATACCCATTACTATCCTTCATATTTCATATATTCATTATAATTAAGTTTAAGATACAATTGAAATGTATTGTTTACTCCCATTATTTGTCCAATTATTTATTGAAACACCCATCTCTATTTGCAGTGATGTAAATTTTACAATTATAATTTTAAAAAAAAATTAAATTACATAACATTTATGAACTTGACCAAACAGGTGTCAAAAGTTTCTTCTTCTAATTGCCTAGAAATGTTTTTAGTTGATTTAAATCTAAAGACCCATTATCAACTGTCACTTAGAAATTATGTGTCCTCTCTCCCACAAGAAACAATAAAATTATAACAAATCTTCAATTAATTAAATGGAATGCTCCTGTTTATATTAGTAAAACGTGAAAGCAATTTGTGCGCATTTTTTTGCAAGGAAAGAGGAATTAAACAAGATAAATAAAATTTAAATAAATACTTTTTAAAAACATTTCAAAGTTTCTGTAGTTATTGCATTCAGCTTACTGGAAATTAGACAACTAAGCAAGCAATAAATATTAGTAAAAATTTGATTGCATATTTTAATCCAAATTTATTTGGCTTATTTTATTATTTTTCTCTAGTTCTTGCTGTTTTTTCTTGGTCATGTATGATAGACCTTGGTATTGGACTGGAGTTGGATGGCTTAATATCCAATTTTATGGGATTTTACTTCATTGAGGGTGAACCATACTTGAATACATCTCATGGAGCTGTGATTAGCTATTGGGATGGAATAGTGCATTTTATTCTTGGTTTAGCAATTATTTCACTTTACTGTCAGCGGTAAGTTTTTCTATCCTTCAAGTTGTCAAATTCTCTGATTTTCAAAATTTTACAATTATAATATCCCTTTTCTTACAAGATGGTTGAAATATATTTTATTGCCTGAGGAATGATACTATTTGCAGGTATATGGAGTTATTTTCATAGAACAAAGATTTTATTTTACATAATTACATAAATGGTTCTTTTGTTTATTAGGCAAAGTTATCGGACATTTGGATTATACTGGGCTGGTTCCATCCTTAATAGCATGGTAGTTTTGATACCCGGAGGTATTGCAGGTAAAAAAAAAAGTCAATAATTGCTGAAGGATTCAGGGTTGGGGCAGAAAATTGGGTTTCCAAAAAAGGGTGGCATCTCCTGAGCAAGTCTTAAGTGCTGAACAAAATTTTACTTAAGAAAAACATATAAACTTTTCATAATTTTCATACCACTTAAGTTAAGAGTTAAATACAAGTAGAAAATATGAACATCTACTATAGCATGCTTTGTTGCTTGATTTTTATTTTTCAGGCAATCATCCATTCAAGCTTTCTATCCTACTTAATATTCCATATTTAATTTTGCCACTGTTGGCTGGTTTTAAGCTCCTACATGATCGTCCTATCATGTCAACAACTATTCAGAAGGTTAGATCTTATTCAAAACCAACAATACTTTTTTAAAATTCAATAATTTAAATTTTAGTCTTCATGTTAAAGTGAACCAGTGGCATCAACCCATTTATTATGCACAATAAATAAATTTAATATAATTATTTAACATTGGCTACATTGCTTGTTCTCATTTCAGTTCAAACCTATCTGGGAACGACCTGTTGATGCCTTTTTCTTTCTTTATTTCATCATTGCCATTTTCTTGTCTCTGTTTCGTGGACTGGTAAGGAATATTTTATACTGTAGCTATATAGATTTGCCAAGACCTGTCACATGGGTCTCATGTATATTTCTCATGTGTCCACAGTTGCTATAGAAAATTCCTTAACATTATTAACTGATAATAAATAAGATTTATTATAATGGGCTTATTTGGGGATAAACAATGGAAACCAATGGCTGAAATCAACCACATTACATTTGAAGTATTGACTCCTTAAGTATATTATAGATTTTTTCACTTATTATATTGATATAAGAAAAAATTTTGATACATATCATATAAATGTTTTTCATTTTAGGTATAAGAAGTCTAAAATGATTTCAATTTAAAGAAATATTCTGCATTTCATTATGCAATAAGAATTTCTATTAATGTTTGATAAAGGGAAAAGAATAAATTTGCAAGCCTTAAATTCAATGGGTGGACCTACTTTATAACATTTCTGCTATATTTAGACATACTATCTTTTCAGGCTGTTTTAGGTGGAAATGCTGAAGCAATGAAGGAATACATTCACACAATTGAGCCCTATCTGGCCGATGAGACTAACTTTCCCAAATTTCAGGTATTATTTAATTATTTTGAAATATATAAATTAGGGCTGTTATCGATTAAAATAAATTTAATCGTTAACTTTTCAAAAATTACCGATTAATTAATCGATAATTTTGTTGAAGCTTAAAATAAAGATGTATGACGTCATTAAACTGAAAATTTCAAGGGAAGTAATAAAAACAGGCAATTGATTTTTAGCGCATTTTCGAGAAGTCGAATGCGCTATTGCACCCGTTTTGTCCGTCCGTCCGTCTGTCATCACCCTAGATCTCAGCATCCATAAGTCCTAGACCCATGATGTATATATGTTTTTTGTATGTCCTGACCTGCCATTTGTGCATCAACACTCAGTTACTCGATCCGTTAAAAAACCCTGTTAAAACTACCAAAAAACATTGCGAATCGAGAGATAACACTGGCGCAGGCAACGGCCGCCATTGCCGGAAGTCTTAGTATTATCAAAAGTATTAGTTTTTTTTTTTGTTGACATCATTAGAATATGTGTAAAAGTTTAGAGAGTTTTACGTCATCATTTGTGGTGACTTCAATCAAGATCTTAGCGGCCCAGGGGCAGAAATTGAAAACTTTTTCGAAACAAGCTTCAACATTCAACTACTTTCAACAAGATTGGCAACCACGATCTATCAAACAACAATTGATGGAGTATTTGGGCAATTAGCTGATTACAATTTAGAATGTTTCATTTATGAGTCCTATTTCAGTGACCACAAACCACTTGTAGTTAGATTAAAGAGAAAATAAAAAAATTTAAAATGTAAAGAAATGACTTTTAAATAAAAAAAATTTCAGGTATATTCATTACACAAGAAAATTCATAAAAATATGTCTAAAATCTAAACACAATTACTGATAACTACATAATGCTGATATCTAACATAAGTACTGATACATAATACGAAAATGCGCTAACACGTCCTGAGTTCCAAAAGGGACCAGGCTTAACATGATTTTTTT
>MUZC01000362.1:136922-161858 GCA_002072015.1 Radix auricularia | reverse complement strand
AAAGTATTATTAATTATTAATAATTAATTATTTATTAATAAATCGAAAAAAAAAAAATTGAACCATTTTCTTTAATTTTAATTGCTATTTTATCTTATTATTTATCGATTAAAATTATTTTAATCGATAACATTTTTTACCGATTAATCGAGAAATTAAACGGTAATTTCCTCAGCCCTAATATAAATATAAGAACTGTTTTAGTGATATTATGAAGTCTTAACCATTATAGTATAGGAAATTATCATCTTCACATGACAATGGTGTTATAATTGACAATTTTAAGCCATTTGCATTCTGCTAAGTTGTCTAGGACCTCTAAATTTTAAGGGGCCCAGCATGACATTTGGAAAAAAAATTAAACAGATGTCATTAAATTTTCTTTAAAAAAACTATTAAAAGACATTACATTTTTTAAATAGAAATTTCCTTTCTTGAAAGGATTTGTTTTATAGAGTCCAAGTGATTTCATAAATATTCATGTTGCTGTCAAATCTTCAGTTTTTTTAAATTTTTTAAAATTCTAATTCTAATTTAGGAAAAAAGAATGTAAAAAAATCATATTAATAGGTTGGTATCAGAATTTTTAAGATGATATATTTTATATTCTGATGTGGCTTTTAATTTTGTTATGTTTCTAAAGTCCATTATTACATCTTTGTCTTCTAAACTAAACATTTTCAAAAAACCATCTGTTAGATGATTGTCTATGGATATTTCTTCCTGGCTTACTATCTTGGTGCTGCCTATGCCTTAATTTTCCCTGGTCAAGCTTGGATGGCTGACTGGTCTCTTATCCATGCAGGAGCTGCTGCTCAGGTAATATAACTACCTCATTGATTAAGACCTGAAAATCCTTAGCAAATTATACGGTACCTAATAATGTCATAATAATCAACTTCCTTATTTATTTTTTAGTATTGTTAACATCCAGAAATATAAGAACTTAATTTTGTTTGAACATCTCCTCATTTGATTTCAAATTAATTCTAACAATTGCATTTTACTTTTCTCTGTACAAAGAAAGAAATTTAGTTCTACAACACCAATATCTTAACTGTATTTTTAAAAAAAATCTCCAATTAATAATACAAAAGAATAAAAAACTGTATGTTATATTAATAATTTATGTTCCCTTATTGACAGTACTTTTGAAAAAACAATTTAAGCTGTTGTTATTTATTTATTGATAACTTGACACCATCTTTAGGCCCAGTTTGCTCATATTGCTGGATCCTTTCATCATAGGACTTCTGAATCATTGAGGCCTCCTCAAAATGGGTTTCCAGCTCTGACATATTGGTTTATAAACCTTCTATTATTTATAGTACCACAACTTTTTGCATGGTGGTGTCAAAAAGATGCCGCAAAATTTGGCTTGACATCTAGTGGCAAAAAATTAAAATTAAATAAAATTCTTAAAACCAACAAGACAAATTAACTTTGTAAGACAATGCATTAGGTCATCTTTAGCAATTAAGACCATAGAATGGATGATTGTATTTGATTTGCCAATCATGACTATATTTTGTTTTGAGAGGATATGCAAACTTTTGACTACATATTACCTATTTCCCTATCTGTTAAAATATTTTATAATGTTAGTAACAGAATAAAAAAATTTCAGCTCCCGTTACTGTTACTAAAATTTGCTGTATATTTCATATATGACACTTACTACTTAAATGCAAAGAGAAGCTTTATTAAACGTATATATTTTTTTATCTTTTGGCTTTGTTCTTTCTGTGACCATAAATTTTGTCTCATAGCATTACATTATTTTCATCCTAATTCTGAAAAAGATGGCCACATTAGTCCAAATAAGACTTACTTGGATTTTTATAAAGAGTGCCATTTTGATGCATTTTTTGGGCTACTTAGTTTATAACTTAAGTTTGAGAGCAAGGATTTATGTCATTTATAATTTATTTCTTTAACTGTAGCTTTGAAATTAAGTTTCTCTCTCATCTGTTTTATCTTGGATTTTGATCCACATTCTGGCAAAGGATGTTGCTTTTTAAAGTGATTTAATATCTTATCTATTCATAATAATATACTAATAATCAAGAAAGTGTTCACCTCTCAGAAAAGGAAAAAGAAGAGTATATAATTAAATAATGTAAGTCATAAAATTGTAAACAATATTTCAAACACCTTAACATTATCATGTTGTAAGTACTTTTTAAATTTTGTTTCAAGGAGGTAGCCTCATATGCTATGTCTCTTTAATCACCTTATTACTATTAATATATATTCTTCTTCTTTTGGTGAGGAGGGGAAATACAATTAGTCTTATTCAGTTATTCCACAGGCTTTATACTCGTTACTTGTAAAACATTAGCACTTAGCACCCTAAATGTTTTATCCAAAGTTTAAATAAATTCATTTGTACAAAATAGGACATTATGGGGCTCCAGCTAAGACATGTTTTAGGTTACTTCGTATTGGTGCTATCAACTTCATTTATACTTTTCTATAGTAGGAGTAGAATAATTTGAAAAAATAAATAAATTTATTCAACTATAAATCAATCAAGGGGAAGCAACTTTCATTTAAATTTGTCCAGCAATATCACTTGTTTCCTTTCTTGGGCCAAGCAGCTTCAGTTTTAACCATTAACATTGAGTATTTAGCGCAACTCGTAGCTAAGTGTTCGGTCAAGTTTATGGAAAATGATATCACTAAACAAAAGTGGTCAAATTAACGAATAATGAATTCACATAGAAAATCAGATTGTAATCGAGGTTTCACTTTGTCTAGAAGTTATTTCCAACTTGTATGCCACTCCAAGGCAAGACTATAACCATTTAAAAAAAAAAAAAGGAAAATTTAAAATTTCATTGATAAACAGTTTTAAAAGAAATTTCTCTGACCTGTGGATTTGAAATAGTATTTAAAATGTTTTTGAATGAAACATATATTTTAAAAGCACTTTTAGGCGTTCTCGATTCAATGTTAATTAGATTTAAAACTACATTTTAACATTTTAAATTAAAAAAAAACAACACACACACACACACAAACAACAACAAAAAAAAACAACAAAAACACCCAAACACGTATTGCCTTACGTGTCAGCAAAACAGAGCTACTGGTTGTAATTACCCTCCAATGACTTAAATTCCCTCTCAAATATTTTGTCTACTTAGTTAAACATGACAATTTATATTAGATTTTTCAAGAGAGAAAATTATGTATTTACTTTTTCTTCCGTCATAAGACAAAAAATATTTTCATAAATGGAGACATGGGACGTTGTGGGGCTATGTAACGTTGTGGGGACATGTAACGTTGTGGCTTAAGTGTCATTTACACAGTATATTAAGTGTTAAAGAGTATTCCAAATGGATTTGAAATGAAGATAAGGAACCACAGAAGATGAACTCAAAATAAGCAATTGTTCACATGCAAGAGTGACTTAAGGACGAGATGATTGCAGAGATGACTGCGAAAATTTGATGGAAGCATCTCTAACACGAGACACTAATATGTGTTTACTTGTAGGCCCTTATAATATAATCTTACTTCTGATATTGTGAAGACAAACACAAAGCCAATGTTCTACAAAGTTCAGCTCATCTGATATCCACTTCTTAATCATTAGATCTTTACCCACTTTTATTATTTTAAGTAACAGATACTTTTTAAACACAAAAGTGAGTTATAATTTTCTAATAGGCCTAACTTTGATAAATGAAATGGTTAACTCATTTAATAGCATTTGAATAAAAAAAAAAGAAATATTTGATATTGATTATAAAACATCTTTGCATGCTAATTTAAGAACAGAAATACTACTTCTAATAATGCTATTATTATAAAATGTGTTACGACAATTTTGTTTATGACCGTGTCAAAGATACATTGACTAACACAACAGCGGACTCCATTTGCATTGTCAACGGATTTTATAAATTTTTTCCCATTTTAAAACTTCTCAAGATTGACAATACATCAATTTATTATTTATTCAATAATACTGAATATATTTGCACTTCAGATATTATGACCGGCAATCAAAGTTTTCTACCTTTTTTTCATATCAGAGAATCCATGTCAGCAGGTCAGCTTGCCAGTGAATGTGTGTGTGCACCTGCTAGTCAGTTGTACACTGACTTGGTTCGGGTTACGTCCAAAGGAAGCCATCAAATACAAGTATGACAAAATACAAGCGGTCCCACTTAAACGGGTGTTCGTCAACGCGCCATGGGCCGCCTAATATCCGGGGCCTTCTATAAGCGTAACCTGAGCTTGACGAACCGCAACTCGTTTATTCCGATTCTTTTCATCACCCGCAAGGGGAGATTGTGAATTAAAGGTGTCGCATCTATGGAGAGTTACCAGTGCTGGCTTCGCCCCAAACGAAATTAGCCCCTAACAACGGGGGCTCGCCTCTGCGCAAACAAGCTTCAACCAATTCCCTGATTCTGATACGGCCACTGGGTGGGAGGAGGGGTGGTGGCTGGTGGGGGGTTGTATTTGCGGAAAGGGGCGGGCAGGAATAATCCTTTACAAAATGATGAATTACTTGAATCGAGATCACAGATAACAGGCCAACGTTTTGGTAGGAGCCGGAAGGTGGCGCTAGGTAACGAAAGTAGATGAATAGGACTTTCTCGCACTGTGGACTCGAATCAGCAGGGGACAATACTCTCCTCCTAACTATTCGTTTGCTAATTGTGTTTTTAAGCATTTTGTCCTCGGACTAAAAAAGAGTCGCGGAGAAAAGACACTTGTGGTTGAGTACTGATCCATTGAAAAGACGTCATGAATTTTAATGATGAATAATATTTTCAGTTATAATAAACAGGAAAATCTTGATTCTGATAATGGCCCTTTAAATGTTTCGTTTTTTTTTTTCCTTGGTCAGAATTTGCACGTCATATCGCAGTACTACACATCAGTAACTGATTCGTCTTCATTTTCACCGATGAATAAATTTAGCATTTATTACATAGGTGACAAAAGACAGGAGAAGACCCGAGTAAAACACACACACACACAGACTGGCTTACACACTTTCACACAAACACTTTCACAGACCCAAACACACAAAGAAAACAAAAATTACATTGGCGATAAGCGAGTCCGAGATGACAAGGGCCGGGGTTGAGAGTGAAATAAGTTACAATAGTTGTTTGCCTTCAGCGAGTTGGTCGCAGTTGAATTTATTGCACCAGAAAAAGCCAGGACGTTGTTGGCATAATGGACACATTTCAATTTCGACTGCATAAAATTAATAATTCCCTTCACTGTCGGCTGATATGGTCGATGGGGGTCGGGGTTGGGTAGGGGTCTTTGAGATCTAACACCAGCGAGTCATGATCGTTTGCTCAGAGACTAACTCACCAAGTCTTTATCGCCTTTGATCAGTTTCATTTGACATTTAGTGTTCTCCGTTTCCATCTTCGGTGCAATTCTCGGGTTTAGAAATCATGAAAACATAACACACCCAGGATAAAAATCTCACGACAACTAAAGGGAATGAGTGTTTTTATTTTATTTATATATTAGTTTTTAAAAAATCGAGAGAAGAAAAAGAAACAAATAAAATGACAAGGACTTCAGTTCTGTAAAATAGGGATGAATGGTTAACATACGAGAGAAAGGAATGAACTCGTTTTTATTTGAAAAACATATTACATAACAACAACAACAAACAAAACAAAAACATCGTTTAGATGTCTGCCCGCATTTAGTGTGAGAACCAGTGTTAAATTAGATCCGTATCACCGCGCCATCGATAATGTGAGAACCCACGTGTGTGAGAAAACCTGCAGCCCCGCGCTATGCACCAACGTTTATGTCACGGCCCACAATAGAATGGCTGATACAAAGCACGCATGCGCTCCTTCTGCCGTTGCTACATAGCAACCCAATGGAGGGAAATTCAAAACATGAAAGTTGCCGATTCTGCATTAGTCTGCTGGACGAAGTGGGTGATGGTAAAGCGATGTACTGTGGAAGTGGTGTTACATTCAAACAAGAGTTACCTTAGCCTTGTAGGAGTGTCATGTGGTAGTTGACCTTTGCTTTGTCCTAGTGCGAGTAGTTGGATCAATGGATGAGACGTTTGATAGCCCTGACGACTTCCAAGAGACGAAGACGGACTACTGGGAGACGTACACATGTAGTCTGTGCTCATTTCTAGAGATGACACAACGTTGCTCCAAGTGCGAATCTCATTGTCCCGTGGATGGTCTTGGCCAGCAGGTTCAACTTTTCACCATCTTTCATCTCGTGATGACTTGAGGACTCAGACTTTGTAAGTGCTCTGCCATTGTCTCCGCCAGGGTGTCTGTGAATGTTTCAAAGCCCTCGTGGCTACTGTTATTAGTTTGCCCCCCTGACGGTCTACAGACAACTGGGACGTGGGATCTTCCTTCTTTGCATTGTGCAGTTTCTCTTGCAACTTATTCATTACGATGACGCAAGCCCAAATGTGTTAGACGACATCTGCACGGTGTGGATTCAGAACTCCCCCCTCCCCCAGACTCAAAAGACCAGTATCTGTAAATTCAGAAGTTCCTCAAAGCCTTTAATCTTTTTTTCCCCTCTTTGTAAATTTTTTTCTAAAAAAGAAGATTATTTGAAAATAACAAGAGGCGCAGTTAATTTGAAGGTTCCGTTAGCGATGCCAGCTAATAAATTGTTAGTAGAGCTGGCCAGTAACACTAGCACAGGTTAATGAGAGGCAGGTGGAAGTTTGGGGAGCGTGGCATCGGAGAAAACCTTCCATCTAGGCCTACAAAGAGCAACTTGGCGTCCGTTATTGTGTAGATTTCAATAGTTTGTACGATAAAAATGCATGAGAAACGATGACAAAAGTGCCGAGTGGCTACGGAGTTGGTTTCTTTGACAGCAGGACTCTTGCATGTAACGGGCACATGCTCTGCAAACGTTGAGGGGTTTACGATCAGGAACACCTGAAGTTTAATATGTTCCTCATCAAAAGATGCCAGACTGTTGTTTGTGCAAGCGTGGAAAAAGACGACGTTTTTTTTCTCTCCATTAAACAAATAGAGTAGCCGAGTTCTCACTTTGTTGGGGCTGCAGCTTGCCAAGCAGATGTAGAGGGAAGAAATGTCTTGAAATACAGACCGGTGCTTACATTTCAAACGGACGGGAACTGAACCAGGTGACA
Source organism: Radix auricularia (assembly GCA_002072015.1). Lineage (NCBI taxonomy): Eukaryota > Metazoa > Mollusca > Gastropoda > Lymnaeidae > Radix > Radix auricularia. Next base: position 154,714 of record MUZC01000362.1, on the reverse strand, counting down.
AGTCACCAGGCCTGATAACACTAGACACATAACCGTCTGCTTCTTGGCAAATGATTTTTGCATTTTCTTTATGATTTCACTCTAAAGTTGCACAGCTGAATTTTCTTAATCCTTGCTGGAGTCTGGGGGTGTTTGCGGACATTAATTAATGCTAGAATGAAGCCACCGAAGCCAGCGAGCGGCGCCCAGCCTTTTGTCGCAGTGCTCATGTGCAGTCGGTCTCTCCATGGTGTGATGCAGGTAACATCGGATCATGGCCGAGGATAACTGTCAAACCGATAATAAGTGCAAACGTTGGCTAACGCATGAGTGACCTTGCTGTAATGATGATACAATCACCCCTGTCCTCATACACACGACACCCCTCACCTCCACACACGGCACCCCACTCATCACACATGAGCCTATCTTCTCCCACACTGAGGGTGCACCATGGGGGTAGCTGATCAATGTGCTTGGGACGGGGGGCGGGTGACACCACAGACCTAGAACCTTTGTGCATCACACGTGTAATAATGATGAGGAAATTCCAATTAGCCAGACAGCTTGATTGACGTCATTTGGTCACTGGCTTAGGGCTTAGTTATTTTTAGTGTTCCAATCCTAGTGTTTGGTGCCCCAGGAGTTTGAGGGAACAATGTGCAGACATATCAAGTTCTCCCTGGTGGCTCTGGTGTAGGGTTTGGGTTGAAGGGAGGGGGAGGAGAGGATTCAACTTAATGGGCTTATCCGAAAACTCGGCCAAAATTTCTCACGATCCGCCCACCTACCTTCCCACGGACTCAAGGTAACAAGAGACAGGCAACACGCCTTCTAATTATTACCTTCATCATCAACAACATTTGACGTCACTCTAGTCTGGAATATTAGGTGACAGCTATAACAGTCATAACAATAGGACACCATCACCATACCTTAACACAACAATAGGACACCATCGCCAAACCACAACACAACAACACGACACCCTTACCATACCACAACACAACAACACGGCACCATCACCATACCACAAAAAAACAATAGGACACCATCACCATACCACAACACAACAACACGACACCATCACCATACCACAACAAAACAATAGGACACCATCACCATACCACAATACAACACGGCACCATCCCAATACCACAACACAACAATAGGACACCATCACCTTTACCCCAAAACAACAACAGGACACCATCACCATACCACAACACAACAATAGGACACCAACACCATAGCACAACAATAGGACACCATCACCATACCACAACACAACAATAGGACACCATCACCATACCACAACACAACAATAGGACACCATCACCATACCACAACACAACACCACGACACCCTTACCATACCACAACACAACAACATGGCACCATCACCCAACCACAACACAACAACACGACACCATCACCATAACACAACACAACAATAGAACATCATCACCATAACACAACACAACAATAGAACATCATCACCATAACACAACACAACAATAGGACACCATCACCATACCACAACACCACGACACCCTTACCATACCACAACACAACAACATGGCACCATCACCATACCACAACACAACAATAGGACATCATCACCATAACACAACATAACAATAGGACGTAATCATCATAACACAACACAACGCAACAATATGACACCATCACCATACCACAACAGAACAATAGGACATCATCACCATAACACAACACAACAATAGGACATCATCACCATAACACAACACAAAAATAGGACATCATCACCATAACACAACACAACAATAGGACGTCATCACCATAACACAACACAACAATAGGACGTCATCACCATAGCACAACACAATAATAGTACATCATCACCATAACACAACACAATAATAGGACACCAACACTATAACACAACACAATAATAGGACACCATCACCATAACACAACACAAAAATTGGACACCATCACCATAAAACAACACAACAATAGGACATCATAAGATAACACCACTAGACCTCCCAATTATAATATAACACCAATAGACATTCAAATTATAAGATAACACCTCTAGACACCCCAATTATAAGATAACACCACTAGACATCCCAATTATAACATAACACCACTAGATATTCCAATTATAAGATAACACCACGAGACATCCCAATTATAAGATAACATCACTAGATATCCCAATTATAAGATAACACCACTATACATCCCAATTATAAGATAACACCACTAGACATCCCAATTATAAGATAACACCATTAGACATCTCAATTATAAGATAACACCACTGGATATCCCAAGTATAAGATAACACCACTAGACATCCCAATTATAATATAACACCACTAGACATCCCAATTATAAGATAACACCACTAGACATCCCAATTATAACATAACACTACAATACCTCTCAATAATAATATAACACCATTAGACATCCCAATTATAAGATAACACCACTAGACCTCCCAATTATAAGATAACACCACTAGCCATCCCAATTATAAGATAACACCACTAGACATCCCAATTATAAGATAACACCATTAGACATCTCAATTATAAGATAACACCACTGGATACGCAAGTATAAGATAACACCACTAGACATCCCAATTATAAGATAACACCACTGGATATCCCAAGTATAAGATAACACCACTAGACATCCCAATTATAATATAACACCACTAGACATTCCAATTATAAGATAACACCACTAGACATTCCAATTATAAAATAACACCTCTAGACATCCCAATTATAAGATAACACCACTAGACCTCCCAATTATAATATAACACCACTAGACATTCCAATTATAAGATAACACCACTAGACATTCCAATTATAAGATAACACCACTAGACATCCCAATTATAACATAACACCATTAGACATCCCAATTATAACATAACACCACTAGACCTCCCAATTATAAGATAACACCACTAGACATCCCAATTATAAGATAACACCACTAGACATCCCAATTATAAGATAACACCACTAGACCTCCCAATTATAAGATAACACCATTAGACATCCCAATTATAAGATAACACCACTAGACATCCCAATTATAAGATAACACTATAAGACATCCCAATAATAAGATAACACTACTAGATATTCAAATTATAAGATAAAACCACTAGACCACCCAATTATAAGATAACACCACTAGACATCCCAATTATAAGATAACACCACTAGCCATCCCAATTATAAGATAACACCACTAGACATCCCAATTATAAGATAACACCACTAGACATCCCAATTATAAGATAACACCACTGGATATCCCAAGTATAAGATAACACCACTAGACATCCCAATTATAATATAACATCACTAGACATCCCAATTATAAGATAACACCACTAGACATCCAAAATTATCACATAACACTACAAGACCTCCCAATAATAATATAACACCATTAGACATTCCAATTATAAAATAACACCTCTAGACATCCCAATTATAAGATAACACCACTAGACCTCCCAATTATAATATAACACCACTAAACATTCCAATTATAAGATAACACCACTAGACATTCCAATTATAAGATAACACCACTAGACATCCCAATTATAACATAACACCATTAGACATCCCAATTATAATATAACACCACTAGACATCCCAACAATAACATAACACCATTAGACATCCCAATTATAAGATAACACCACTAGACATCCCAATTATAAGATAACACCATTAGACATTCCTATTATAAGATAACACCATTATACATCCCAATTATAAGATAACACCATTAGACATCCCAATCATAAGATAACACCACTAAACATCACACTGATAAGATAACACATCTAGACATCCCAATTATAAGATAACACCACTACACATTGTTAGTATATGATTACACAACTGGACATCCTAATTATAAGATAAAAACCACTAGAAATCCCTATTATAAGAATACCTCAAATTTATAACATAAAAATGTTATTTTAACACTATTTTTTGCCCAGGGGCCCAACACTATTTCTGCCCTCAGGGGCCCAACACTATTTCTTCCCCCAGGGGCCGAACAGTATTTCTGCCCCCAGGGGCCCAACACTTTGTCTTCGCCCAGGGGCCCAACACTATTTCTTCGCCCAGGGGCCCAACACTATTTCTTCCCCCAGGGGCCCAACACTATTTCTTCCCCCAGGGGCCCAACACTATTTCTTCTCCCAGGGGCCCTACATGGTGTAAAGACGGCTCTGCTGGAAGCTATATTTACATTATTTCTGAGAACTACATCATTTTATTGATATAAAATACAATTAAGTGTGGGAATGTTACGTTATAACAAATCGTAATGAACGAAACATATGACTTTAAACAAGATGCGTGTGGAAATGCCCACCAACTAAAAAAAAAACAATGGTTCAAAAAGAGGATGCCAAACACTGGCGTCTTTGATGTTGTTTTTTAATCGTTAACCAGAAATCGCTCTGCTCTCTCTGCTCATTGTTTCCTGATGATGTTACAGAACCAACACTTGTACTTGGCTTTGTTCAGTGAGTTCAAAACTTACATGCACAAGTCCTTGGATGAACACCAAATTAGAAATTATAACTCAAACAGAAGGAGTAAGGTCAGAAAAAACATTGATGCAGGAAGCCTTGCTCTGGTAGACCGGCTAGAAAAAATTGTTAAGTAATCCTAAAGAGTTTGCTGATATCACATCGTTTCTCACTGAGCAAACTCTAACATTCCGCGTCACAACGAAGATGAATCTTCGCGATAAAGAGAAAACTTTCTTGACATGACTAAGACGTTTAATAATAATAATAATAATAAATAGATAATTTATATAGCGCTGTATCCCAGTAAGGAACTTGGCTAACAGCGCTTTACATGAAGTAGTAACAAACATATAAATAATAAATTAGCATTCACACCATAACAACATTATTTACAGTTCATAAAACAATCATTAATCATTAAAAGAAATGGTGTTTCAATAATTTTTAAAATAAATTTTGAAAAGACGTGTCTTAAGTGTAGTCTTGAAGAACTTGGTTGTTTGAATGCTTCGGATTTGTAAATGGTAGAGAATTCCATTGATTTGCTGCACAAAAAGAAAATGACCTTTCGCCAAATGTTTTAGTGCATGTCTTAGGAACAGAGAAAATGCGTGTGTCTGTAGAAGAACGTAGATGACGAGTGGGTAAGTAGACCGACAAAAGTTCAGTTAGTTAAGAGGGGCTTACATAATTATACTGAGGAGAACGTGTATAGTAAAGCGATCCGCATATTAACATTCACTTGAAACCAAAATAGATGTTAAATGTACTGGTAAATAATGTGAAAGATATTATTATAATGGAAATAAAAGATTTGATTTATTTAGGATTATTGATCTGCATGACATTAAACACTGCACTGATATATGAAGTAAACAGATATGTGAAAATCCAGCACACAAAAAATCTGAAGAAGAAAGAGAACATTTTTTATGGATTATTCCATTAAAGGACATTCAAGTCAGGGGCGGATTAAGACTGCACGGGGCCCCGGGCTGCAATCAAACAGGGGGCCTATCCAGCCAGCATTCTTAAAATAAAATGATTATTAACAGCTAATATAAGACTGTAACTAAATTTTAATAATGAAAAAAATAGGAACACGAAGAAATAACTGTTTGATGTGTTCGCGGTAGTTATAATTGAGTGTGAAAAGAAAAAAATATTTGCCCTTGCTGGGAATGGAACCCGATACCGGTAGCATCACAAGCATGTACTATCCCCACTCGGCCAGCGGAAATTCTCGAAAATGGGAAATTTTAAAAATATAAACTATATTTTATATCATGCGAAATGAATCAATTAAAGTTTTTCGATTATTAGGTACTATCAATACTATCATGTCTGAACGCGATAAGTTGTATAGATAGTATTTATTAATTTATTATATTTTCAAGGGTTCGTGCAAACTTTTGTACACTTTTATTATAAAATATAAAAAGTTTGGGGGCCCCTAAACCGTCGGGGGCCCGTGGCTTTAGCCCGTTCAGCCCCCCCCCCCTTAATCCGCCAAAGATTCAAGTCGATGACGTCAGTTCTGCTAAGTGAACAAAAATTTTTCCTTCCTTGTTGCTTAAACTAATGGACGCATGGGATGTCTTAAATAAAAACACTGAACAGCAATATCGGTGAAAATAATACTTTAAAAGTGTTAGATTGCTCATCATGAAAGATACGTTAGACTTAGATTTAGATGTATCCCATCCATCTATCCATCAATCCATCCATTCACTTACCTAGCTAAAGCTACCTACCATATGTGTCTCTGTCTGTCTAGCATGTGTATAGCAGCGATTGATTATAAATAATCATCTGGGAAGTTAAGGCACAATATCTTCAACACAAAGTCTTTGAAATTCTGCCTTCATATTTTTCTAAAGACCAAAGACTTTAATACACAGTTTTTACTATTGACACACTTTTTACTATTGACACAGTTTTTACTATCGACACAGTTTTTACTATTGACACAGTTTTTACTATTGACATAGTTTTTACTATTGACACAGTTTTTATCAAGTTAGCGGACTTGAGATAATTTTCCGAGTGAGACCTTGTCACTTGAAACATCTTATTGAAAATACACTTTTAAAATGAAATGTTGGCAGAGAATAATGCAATTTTAGAAGATAATGACAAGAGAAAAATTAGGAGATGTTTGGAACTCAGCAAGCACAATACAGATGAGAGAAAGTGGAGACCACTGTTGGTTTATTTTTCTCTAAACTCCAGACCAGATAAACAGTCGAGACATTCAGATTTAGCTTTGCTGGTGAATGAAATTGATGCAGTGGAGATTGTTGGTGATTTTGATGAAGTGTTGGTTTGCAGCTTTGAAAGCCAGGACAATAACATTTTAAATAAACTAAATTTAAATTAACCATAATTGTAACTTAACGTTGCTAAGTATTTTTACTCTTTGACCTTAATTATTTTGTTTTGTTCTTGCCACCGTTTTAACTTTTTTACTTTCTTATTTTAGCCTAAAAACATTCATTGGGGAGGGGGAGTTCACCATGTGTTTACCGCCCCTGGGTGACACGACTTCGGCACAAAGTTCATTGTTGAACCTGTCACAGAAAAACCTGTCACATAATAACCTGTCACATGATTATTGTTCAATGTTCACAGAGACGGCTCTAATAAAAACAATAATCAGGTTTATATTTTGAGAATGATGAAAATGAAACAACAACGCCGACACCAAGTGTCAGCACATGTTTCCAGCACGCCAAGCTTGTTTTTTTATCAAGGTGTTAGAGTAAAAACGGGTGTCAATAATTACGGGACATTGCGTGGCGTGCTGCATACATAGCCTTACACGCCCTAAAACTCCTAATTTATGTCTTAAGACGGCGTAATCATGATTTCAGACACAAAATCAGTATGTCGCAATTATTTACAGCTTTAAAAAAAGTGTGGGGGGGAGGGTGGGGGTCTATCTCCGGAGAACAAGAACTGGGAACGCTGAGAATAAGGAAACCAACATGATTATTATGAGCTTGATGTTCTGTGTTAGGGGCGTGAAATCAAGGGCGTCACGTACATCGTCTCCAGCAAAGGGTTTAGTTGAAATGTTTATGGCAAAGGGTTTGCGAAGGGTTTCTGGAAAGGGGTTTTAGGTGAAGAATTCTATCGAATCGTGTCGGTGAAGAGTTCTGGCAAAGGGTTGGTGAAGGGTTTCTATCTCAGCTTGTTTAATTAGGATTTCTTGCAAAGTGTTTTAATGAAAGTTGTAAGGGACATGGCGTAAGTGCAGGATTTTTACAGTAAATCTTCCGTGGCGTCAGAAGTGAGACCAAAGTTGACGTTGACTTTTTGAAAGAGACTACAAACAAAATCACCCACAGTAGGTATAGAATTTTTTAGTTTACCGCTGCAGAGATTTGCTCGCTAATAAAGATGTAAACAAGTTTCAATTCGTTCAATTATAGATTATTAAAACTCAATTAAAGTAAATAAAACTCATAATAGTGATAATAATAATAATAATAATAATAATAGATATTATAATTATTAATTATTATGATAAAATAAAAGTAATGAAATAAGTTTTAAAAAGACAAAGAGCAAGTTGGCTACAACAAGATGTCTAGCTGACTAACTCAATAATCAGGATTACCAAGTGATTATCTCATAATTATTTAACATTTCTGGTTATCGCGTGGCGTCGGGACTTTGACACAACAAATGGACACAACGTTAAGCTTATGATTCTGTGGTGCACTGCTGGGATGTTGGCTTTATTCTGCCACGCTACGACTTACACTGTGGCAGACATTTCGTTTATTCGTGACTCATGACAAGCTCATATCCGTATCATTATATAGTTTCTTTATGCTCGAATTTCCAAGGAGTTTGTTGCTTCCTTGTGTAATACATGGTTGTCAGACATGGTCTCTGGCGTCCGTTTCGTTGTGACACGGCTTGAAAAGGATAAGTAGAAGCTCAAGTGAGAGCCGTTAGTTTTAAGGAGGAAAAGCTGGTGGGAAAGAATTTAAGAGAAGGACATGTAGCAATCAAATTCGCAATGATAGTCGGCATGTGTCTAGGGCCATACACGGCACAACAAAAACCCATTTAAAAGAGATGGATAGTTAGTTTAAGTTTCACAAATAGAATACTGAAAACTTAGAAAGTATTACATACAAATTATTAATAAAAATAAAGGTAAAAAAATTTTTTTTCCTTCTAAACCACGTTTTTATAAGTGGACTAAAAAGAAGAAAATAAATTAAAAGTTATAAGTTCAAGTACATTGATTTAATATTTCAAAAAAAAAAAACGTGGGGCGGGTGCTTATGAGGTTTTATATACATGCAGTTCACTCATTCTCTCACTTATAGTTTTCTCTTTTGACTTTGAAATTATAAATCTTTAATTTTTATACCAAACACCTATCTTTGTGTTGTATTTCTAAATTAAAATGGGACTTTGAAGACCCCCCCACCCCACATTTATATAGAGATAAACTAGAAGTATTTTATTACGGTACAGAACTGAAAATCCTACATGTGGAAGAAAATCAACAGCCCCGAGCCTGCGCTCTTCATGGGGCTTCCCGGAAAACCCCCTCAGCCCTCTGGCCCCCTAAGGGACGTAAAGACTGAGAAGCCCCCCCCCCCCCGGAGCGGTCGCTGCTTTAAGCGGCCGCCTGGGCGTCCAGGACACTAGGTCGAAATCGCCTCCCACTAAAGTGTGCCTCCCGAGGGAGGTGTGGAATTACAGAACTAAAAGTATTGATTACATTCAAAACAAACATTTACAGACTGAAAGTGACTTAACTCCCAAATGCTCTAAAATGTGGACGGGCGGTGGTGGGGGTGTGGTCACCGATCATCTGAGTGAACTCGACAAACTCCTGGATGTACACAACAACAGACGGCTATTATGCATTTATGTAGAAATAAACAAAAAGTGCATTAATTTAATTACGGTAAATTCGATCGTTCTGAAATTTTGATACAATGCATTGTTAGGTGACACGGGTCTATGTGCCAAATTCCGATAGCATGACGGAAAGTTGGTCATTTTTTACTTTAGTTTTTCCGCCGTACGAGGAGACGACGGTGAAGTTAATATAAAGAATTTAAAAAGAAACAAAAGCAAGTTAATAAAGACGTGGTAAAAAGGAACCTCAGCTAAGCGCTGAAATGATAAATGAATTTAAAATGATCTAATATAAACAGTGCAGAAGAGAAAATAACCACTTTATATGGCCTTTTTTTTTTGTAAACTATTATTAAACATTTTGTTTCTTTATAAGATGTGGGCCTTTTAAGAAAATAGTAAAAGTCTTCTTTTTTTTTAAAAAACATATTGTTTTCTAATTTTACCTTTTTTTTTTTTCAACTTTAAACTGGGCTGTACACCCGGCATTCCCCCTGAATGTCATATGGGGGGGGGGGAATACCCCATAATGCAGGATAAAAAATGGAATCTGTTTTTGTAACCTTAATTTCTTGTATTCTTGTTCAAATACCAAGTTCCTCATTTGTAGATAATTCAATAAGATGCTCCATGTTAGTACGGATTCATCTGTGTTTGGGATCTGAGTTTGTCCACGAGCAAAATGATTCAACTGCCAGTCGGGGATATTCAAGTGAAATCTTCAAATCTTTCGTTCAGTCTGCATGAAGAGCCGTTAAGTGTTGACAGTAAGCCAGCAAATCGTCATCTCTATTTTGCAATTTAGAAAGATTCGTTAAGTTAAGTGAGAACATTCTCCTCTTCCCAAGTTTTGTTGTACAGAAAAATGTTCTTGCATCAAATGTAGATATTACTCTATTAGTTTTGATTAAATTTGATTGGTCACCTTGTAGTTCAAATTAGTTTCCTTAAATTTGGCAAATAAATTATTCATAAAGAACTAGATTGTGCCGGGGCGACGTGGCGCCTGCGGCGCCCCCTTTTTTGGGCGCCTACGGCGCCAACCTTTTTTCAAAAGACCAACTAACTTGTCCTTTTTTGATAAATACGAAATATTAAACTTTCTGAAATGTACGCAAAGTATTTAATAATAATAGGGGTTGTATTTTGCGCACCGATGCACACCAAACAATGACGTCATCATATTAAATATTTTTACAGCGCTCATCAACACACGATTTTTCAACTAAACTAACTGCTGTAGACTGTCGTACATCGCTTGAGCGTTACGTTACGTTACAGAACCACACCACTGGGTGTTTATATTATTTATATGTAATTTTTTAGTTAATTGTGTCGCAAATACTTGCATTTACTAAACAGGAATTCCAACACTGAATCAAAGAGGAAATAAAATCAATATATGCACTTTTTGATAACCAACTTCTGTATAATAAGTAGAATCTAACTATTATAGACTTCTTCATTTTCTAAAAAAGCCGAGCAAATAATTTATCATTTAATTAAGGCGTTACTTTTTTTTTTAATGAACTGATCAAATGACAAAGTTTAGTGAGTCATGCAGACTTTCACTGAGGTTTTTTGCGACTAAATTATGTTGAAGAATTACACCATGTGGTATAAAATACATTCGGCACAGCTTGTTTAAAGTATACCGGAAAGTCAAGGGTATAGCTTTAAAAAAAATATGTATAATTCAGTAAATAATGTTTCACCTTTAGTGTATGTTTCCAAACATTTAGCCATAAATCAAATATTCATCCAGGGCTACTTATTGGAATACCGCACTTCTTAACATCAAACTTTACCATTCAATAAACCAAATATATGATTACTAGCTGACCCGCGTCGAAGCATACGCCACTAATGATTTAGTGACGGGTGACATTTTAAGAAATTAAGGGGGTATCACCCGTCATAAATGACGGAAGTTTTAAAAATCAATATATTTCAGCTTCAATCTCTTAATTTTGAACAAATGTTCATCAGAAAAAAATCAATATATAAGCTATGGGCATTTTATGAAATTTTCAGTTTAATGACGTCATAAATCTAATTTATTTTATAATTTTTTGTCTTATTCATTTATTTCCAGTTACAATTTTAATCATTTTTGGTGCGCTGGCTTCTAAAAGTAGTAGCGTCATCGGGACATAAATTGCAACTTATATATTTTTGTTGAGTATTTTTGGTGCACAGCTATCTAAAAATAGTAATGTGACGGACGTTACATTGAGAATTATATATATTTGATGATTGTTGAGGAGAGTGTATGGCACTGTCGAGAAACATAACTTACAGCCGTGTTGCGAAGTCTTGTTCGAAAAGAAAGTGGGAATTAAACGGCACAAACACAAACATTTTTAAAAATTAAAAAAAAGTAATGTCTTAGCTGGGGCTTGAACCTACGACCTTCCGCGTGTTAGGCGAATGTAATAACTACTACACTACTAAATACATGCTGTTTTGTTGTTCTGAAGGAACAAGTAATTGACCTCAATTGAACGCATTGTTGGTCTTGATGACCCCCACCCTATGCATTAACTTCTCTTGCCACGTGATTGGTTGGTGGGGTTAGACAGCTTGGTGTCCGGCATGGTTGAACCATGAGGAGAATTATATATATATAGATAGCTGTGGAAACTACCGTACCCAGCGGCGTAGCTAGAGCTTTTGCCGCCCGGGGCGGTCTCCAATTTTCGGCCCTTTAGGGACGTCCATAAATGACGTCACACATTGGGGAAGAGGGGAGTCACACATTTGAAGTTAAATCAAAACGCGCAACATTAAATAAAAGTTCCACTTAAATATATGATTACCGATACTTTATTTAATGAAGTTGTACGTGGTTTCACGCGTGTTACGATTTTATAGTGCAGCCTCACACTAAAAATATTTAAATGACAAAAAATAAAAGTGATTGGAAACCTGGTCTTTTTTAAATAGAAAATATGGATTTTATGGGGGGGGGGGGGCTTTGTGATGTAACATTGAAGAAGAGGTCTAAATTTTTGTGACCAGGGAGCAGGGAGTAAAAAATCAGCAAAAATCACGTGACGTCATTTAAGGACGGCCACTTAAATCAATCGTATGATGGTTTTTATAAATAAATAAACATTAATAAATAATTGTAATTGAAACGAAGTACATTGTAAAAGTAAAAGGTGGGGTACATGTTAACCATTCCACGCCATATTTATGTAAGCATTAATAAAAGAGGCCGCATAAGATGATATGCATATTTGTAGACATTTTTAAAAATACAAGATTCATTTTTAAAGGCCACAAGAAAGTTAATGAGACAAAACATATTCCAAATTTACAGTAAAAAAACATTGCAAATTAATATGCCTTCATTTTTTATTTATAAATATATGCTTTTTTTTATAAACAAAGAAATTATATACATTAGTATGTAAATATATTTATAAATTTACTTATCTAACTTTCATAGTAGAGAAATCGTGTATTATGCTATCAAAATTTAAATTATTTGCAATATCTTGTTCTATGGACAATGTTGCAAGATTTTGTAGTCTTAAATCACTCATTGTGGAACGAAGATAATTTTTGTATCAACTTCAGCTTGGAGGAACTCCATTCACAACTATATACAGTTTTAGTAAGTGTTGAAAATTTTCTTAGCAAAAGTATAATGTTGGGTAAAGAATTTTCCAATCTATACTGTTGAATATATTTTAATAGATCAAGGGGGCATTTCATAATTCCTCTTCTTGTAGTGTAGTTAAAGACAGGGCTGGTCTTAAACCACTGCCACCTATGCAGCCGCATTGGGTTCGCGCTTTCATAGACCCCACCTATCTTAATTTTTACTTATTATCCTTAATAAAGACCTTATCCTGACCCAAATTGGGCCCAGCGCATTCCTTTTCGCATACTTGGCTGTATAAGGCCCCGCAATTGCTAAGCCGTGTTGTTGTTGTTGTTGAGCTTCTCGTCCATGAGGGACATCCACCGAGGACATCCACCGAGGACATCCACCGATCATCGTCGGCGTCTGCACTTTCTCCTAGGACATAGGCCACTTACAAGAGACCTCCAGGGATCTCTATCATGGGCCAGTTTCTCCAGGATCTAATTCTCATGATGTCTGCCTCCATTTCTCGGCGCCAAGTGTTTCTTGGACGGCCTCTTTTCCGTTTACCCTGTGGGTTCCATTTCAGGGCTTGTCTTGTTGTTTTAGAAGCAGGTTTTTTTAGTGTATAACTGATCCATCCCCACCGCTTTTGAAGAATCTCTTCCTCAATGGGCTTCTGTTTAGTCCGCTGCCACAGTTCCCGGTTGCTGATTTTGTCCGGCTAGTGAGTTCTGAGAATCTTTATGTGTACTGCCATAAAAACCTGGAACCTTTTCGTTCAATATTTAACTGTTCTTTATTAATGATAATGATAATAACGAAATTAATTTGATGTTAAAATTGTTCAATTAGTAGGTTACATGGTATTATACACGAATATTTTCTTGCAACGACATGCAACTGATCAGCGGGTTCTATTATTTTCCTTTATAATTACATCTATGGATAAAACATTTCTAGTTGTACCAGTTGCTCTAAAGATAGAACCCCGCCTCCTGAATTTTCTCCACTCATACATTTTCTCTTTCAAACTGAAGGTTCAGTTGATGTCTCCAACTCTCTATATCTATAACAGCGTTCTGTATTAGAGAATGGCCTTGCTCCATGAAATTGGTTTGAATTATTTTTTTAAACGTGTTTCCAGAAATTGAGATTCTATTGTAAAGAAAAATATTGCAATTATATTCGTAAAGTTCCAGCATCTGATCTCGTTTTACTAGTTACTTCTTCAAATTTCAATTTTTCCAAGACGCTTGAAATTTTTAAGTATGACTTTTTCGATAATAATTTATGTAATTGCGATGTTTATTAACTGAGAAATTTGAATATTTTCATGTTCTTGCGCTAAATCTTAATAATTTTCTATAAAATAGACGAATTCAAATTATTTACACATTACTTTAATTTGATAGGCATAGAATTTTTAAAGAATAACTGAATTTTAATGAAAAACACATGTTATGTGTGCTACTTTAATTCAATAAAAACAAAATACATTTATTTTTTAGTAAGTTACCTTAAAAATAATTTTCTAAAACTGAAACAGTAATACAAATTACACAATATTTGAACCACAATGTCATGTTGGTATTAATTTTGTTAACGCATCATTCTGCGCATGTCGAAATCCACGCAAAAATTAGCGTGGCGATATTAATAGTACACATTTTTCGGCCCAGCGGTGATGTGTTGTTTTATGTTCTGTTTTCTTATAAAAGCGCCATTTGTGACGCATGCCGCTTAATTTTCCTTTCAAGTCGTTACCTTTTTTGAGCGACTTTTAATTTTTAACGGATTTGCGTTAGTTAAAACAACCACTATGACTATTTAATCAAACACATGTTGCGTGAATCCGTTAATTAAGACTCGAAATTAAGAATATATTTGTTTCACCTTGGTTTTTCCCCTTCAAAAGAAAATTGGTGGCTGTCGGAAAGGGCTTTATTTTTCAAATGCCCACAAACGCCGCCCTTTAGATGAGTGCTGCCCGGGGCGGACCGCCCCCACCGCCCCCCAGATACGCCACTGACCGTACCTCTACTTCCTTTTTTTAAAGTTAATCAACATTGTAAGCAAGAACTTATAGCACCTAAGATGGTATTTAATTAGTAGAAAAAGCATTAAGATAGTATTTTATTATTGTTATTTATTTTAATTTCCATAATAATAAAAATGGCTCACAATTTTATTATTTTATGTTAAACCTTGTGCGGACCCCCTGACGTTGTTCAGGGACCCCCAAACCAAATTTTAATTTTCCACGGACCCCCATAATGGTCCCAGGGACCTACTTTGGGAACCGCTGATCTAGGGCTTGAAGGAAAATCGGATTTTTGAGCCACAGTTAACATTTTATTGGGAGCGCTACTTCAAATATTTAAATAGAGGCCAATGTTCCATCTAATGTTCGTTGGGCCGAGTGCAAAGTAAAAAAAAAATCAAGTGCAAGGTGGTACAACATCCATTTTTTGTGTGTGCAATATTTTACAAAATATGCTGTGCGGTAATTCTAAACTGCTATGCGCCGTCGTTCAAATATATGCCGCGCAACCACGCAGTTTTAAGGGAACTTTGATGAGGCCCCAACACAAATATTAGACTGGTGGTGCCACAGCAAACATCTGACTGGTTGCAGGCACCACAGCAAACATCTGGTTGGTGGCGCCAAAATGAACATCTTATTGGTGGCGCCCCAGCGAAAATCTGACTGGGGGCGCCACAGTGAACATTATCTTGTGGCGCCACAGCAAACATCTGACTGGTGGCGCCACAGCAAACATCTGACTGGTGGCGCCACAGCAAACATCATCTGGTGACGCCACATCAAATATCATCTGGGGCGCCACAGCAAACATCTGCTTGGTCGCGCCACAGCGAAAATCTGACTGGGGGCCACAGCAAACATCGTCTGCGGACGCCACAGCAAACATCATCTGGGGGCGCCACAGCAAAAATCGTCTGGGGACACACAGCAAACATCGTCTGGGGACACACAGCAAACATCATCTAGTGGCACCACAGCAAACATCATCTAGTGGCGCCACAGCAAACACCGACTGGGGCGCCACAGCAAACACCGACTTGGGTACTTGTTGCCTCCACACGTGCGGCCAGGTACTCACAGATCGATTTCAACACAAGGGTCGCATGTTGTCTCACGTGCCAGAGTCACTACAATGACAACTATTGACAGGGAGGAGGGGTGAGATGTTTGGGGTAATTTTATGAGATGGCGCTGTGGGGGGGGGGAGTATATTGTTAAAGTGAGGAGGGTTATACTGTTTGGTGTTTGTTAAAGTGAGGAGGGTTATACTGTTTGGTGTTTGTTAAAGTGAGGAGGGCTGTTCATTTTGGTGTGGTGTAAAAAGGTAAAACGGTTATACTTTTTTTTTTTTATACAAAATTTGCTGAAGAAATATTTCAAGTAGGGCTGTCATCGATTATTTAAATTTATTCGTCAACTTTTGAAAAATTACCGAATAATTAATCGATAATTTTGATTAAAGCTGAAAATAAGATGCATGACGTCATTAAACTGAAAATTTCATAAAATGCCCAAAGCGTTAGTATTGAAAAATATATTTATATTATATTTTTAGGAGATATATTTAAATATAAGTAGTTCAATTTAATGTCAATGAATTTTAATTTTGTAATTGTTAATTAAGTAAAAACAATGTATATTTTTTGTATCATTTTTCTCATAAAAACTGCTTATTTTAAAGCTTACTTTAAGAATTTTTTTTTTTAAATAGAGAAGTTTGTACGTAAAAAAAAACTATTACTATTAACTAATTATTAATTAATAAATCGAACATTTAAAATTTTTTAAATCACGATCTTATTGATTAAAGTAATTTTAATCGATAATTTTTACCGATTAATCGAGAAATTAATCGTTAATTTCCGCAGCTCTAATTTCAGGTGAGATTGTATTAGCGCTTTAGGGAGGAAGCTAGAAAGTTTAATAAAACATGAGACTTTGAATTAGGAAGATAGCATGGGGCTAGGGGCTTTGTACAGCTTTCAGGAACATAGCCATTTTTTACCACGTTTTTCTTAGTTTGCTTTCTTGTCTGTCTTTCCGGGGCAAAAATTGAATTCCGTTTTTGAACCACTTCTGATCATCCAATTTTGATGAAATTTTGCATGCATACTTGATTCACATGACAATTTAATATTTCATTAATTATAGTACTCAATTCTACTTAATTATAGTAATTATACTAAAAATAAAGATGTATGACGTCATTAACATGAAAATTTCAAGGGAAGTAACATAACCAGGGAATTTTCATTTTTTTAGTTATTCTTAGTTTGCTTTCTTGTCTGGATGTCTTTCCGGGGCAAAAATTGAATTCCTTTTTTGAACCACTTCTGATCATCCAATTTTGATGAAATTTTGCATGCATACTTGATTCACATGACAATTTAATATTTCATTAATTATAGTACTCAATTCTACTTAATTATAGTAGAATTAAATTCTATTTTTCCTTATATGGAATAACTAATCAAATGTCAATGATTTCTTGTGTTTTCCGGAAAATGTTTCGTTAAGCAGGCATGTAAATCTCAACAGACAATTTATGGGATTAGATTGTCTGTTTTGAAATTGATTATATGTTTAATATTTAAATGTGATCTAAATATAATAGCTTAGATTAATAATATATATATATAAAAGCTTTTTAAAACACCACGTTTTTCATTTGAACTAAAAAGTATAAAATAAAAATATTTT
>MUZC01000362.1:110881-136688 GCA_002072015.1 Radix auricularia | reverse complement strand
ACGTTTTTAGTTCGAAAATATTTTGGTGTGTAAGAGTGTGTATGTACAAAATGTCCACAATGTGCATCCAACAAAACAGTTCTGGCTCAGCCCAGGGGAAGGGAAGTTCCAACATAGCCCAAGAAAAAATTTATTTTCTTCTTTTTAGTTCACAAAACGTGGTATCTTTAAAACTTTTTTTAAAATATTTTTATTCGTGTTTATTGTTATGTTATTTTTTTAGAAAAGAAGAAGAGGGTGCAGGGTTTTGGCTTTGATATTGTCAGGTTTAGTAAGGAAACGATATTGAATATTAAAGTGTTCAAGTAAATCAATAATTATACTGTTTAGAGTGAGACTATAAGAACACAAAACAGGAGCTGCTCGTTCCTCATGTTAATGACTGGAACAAGCATCCGAAAGGATAATGCAGTTGAGACTGAGTTGAAAATAACTGACGTATTTTTGTCTGTTCCCTACAGTTCCCCAAGCTCCAGTCAAGAATACCCCGATGAGAATCTCTGCAAAAAGTTCATCTCCACAGAAGTCTTTAAAATTCCCAAAAATTCATCGGAGCAACAATGATCAAAGAATTGATCGTAGAAATAGAAGACATACACTGGATAGTATACGGTTATGCCTGAATAAAATAGTATTGAAAACTATAAAGTTTAGGATAAGTGAGTCTAAGTGTTTATTACTGATGTTATGATATTTTAACGTTACACGGTTAATCAATAGTGACTAGATATGTATTTAATGTATTAAATTTAGATTTATGTCAATGAAAATAAACATTGCTTACTCATAGAATAAATTTTGATTATTTTATCTTAAAACATGGTTTTAAGATTATTTTTTTTGTTAACTTTCATCTTAGCCATTTCAAGGCATAAATGTATTAGTGGCAATTTCCAGGGTATTCAGTTTGACTTCTTTCATGATATGAATCAAATATCCGGACATTGTGTAAGGACTTATCAGAACAGATAGTTGTACGTTAATACGAGTCAGCTTAGTGGACTTAACCAAGACAAATATTAACTACTTTATTAACCTAATTTTTTTTTGCTTAAAGTTTTGTTACATTTTGTTGTTGTTGTTTCTGCTGAAAAAATAAAATTTTATTTTTACAAAATTTGCCTACAAATAGAAACATCACATTACGAGCGATATTCCGGTCTCTGAAATGACAAATCTTTTCGTAGTTGTGACACGTCAGCACAAAAATTTACCCCCTTTAACATGACGTCACAAAGCTTAGTACACCCAGTGGCGTAGCTATTGGAGTGGGGGCAAAATTCAAAAGTCCCCAGGCCCACACTTGAGATGGGCCCCAAATTAGGGCCTGGAATTGTTTGTTTTTTCATTAAATATTACGCTACTGCCATGGATGTCTCAAAGAGGTTAAGCCCCCCCCGGGCCCCCAAAACCTTAAAAATTCCTAGCTACGCCACTGCCCCCCCCCCCAACTATAAAATCCGTATTTCCTATTTGAAAATGAAAAATGCTTCAAATCAATTCACTGTCATTAAAGTATTATTTAGAGTAAGACTGGACTCTACTATATCGTAACACGCGTGAAGCCATTCAAAAGTTCATTAAATGAAATTTTTAAGTGGAACTTTTATTTAAAGTTGCGCGAATTTTGTGTGTGTGTGTGTGTGTGTGTGTGTGTGTGTGTGTGTGTGTGTTTTTGTTACATCACACCTATTAAACACCCTCCCCTCGTCCCACATCGTCACTTGCCTGTGAGCCCCTACCCCCTTTAGGTGCATGACGTCATGTATGGACGGCCCCTAATGAAAGCGAGTCGAGAAGACTCCGAGAAGATGGTGGCTATTTGACAAACGTTTCTCCGGCTTAAGGAAACCGGTTTAAACTGGTTATCGGTTTTCTTTTTTACACATTCATCTCATCTGTTCCACGTGATTTATTTCTAAAATTGATAGACTACACTCTCCTCAAGAACTAGGCAAAGTCACCAAAAATATATAAACATAGCTACAAGTAATATATTAAGAAAATTGATGCAGAAAATATTACGTCACGTTGCTTTACTTCGCTTCTTGTCTTGTCTTATCTATACAGACTTAATTTATTAATAGGTGTAGTTTGATTTGTACAATATTGATAAAAAAAATGAAAATGAAATTTTCGTTTTTAAAACTATTATTACTATCTTATTGCAAACAATTTTTGGGGAGAGAAATAATTGGGTTCAGTAAAGGGTTCTTATAGCGCAGTGATGGCGAACCCTCTTGGGATCGCGTGCCCGAAATTAAATTCAAAGCCACTTTTATATAGAAAAGTGCCAACACAAAGTGCCAACACAAAGTGCCAAAACAAAGTGCCAACACAAAGTGCCAACACAAAGTGCCAACTCAAAGTGCCAACACAAAGTGCCAACACAGTGGTTTAATTAAGGAAGAAATATTTTAGTTGCGTGCCGTCTGTGGCACGCGTGGCATAGATTCGCAATCACTGCTATAGTGTGTCATGTAGGGTAATATCTCATGGGTCAAACCGGAACAAAGGCTTCAATTAAAGTAGGTAAGAGATTGAGACTGTCAATTATAAAAGTTAGACAATGAAGAATTCCAATTCCTATTATATAATTCACACCTAGAAATCCACATAAGCGAAGAAAAAAATGAAAGAAAAATATGATAAATTCACAGACTAAAATTGTTAGCTACTGCCTCTTATTTCCATCAAATTTAGAAAGGCAAAAAGCCTGAAAATTTCCCTCCGTGGAACAAATATTTAAAACAAGGAATTCTTAGATAGCATTATTACACAAATTTCCTCCTCTCTTCGTGGTCCATTGTTATCCCCCAGTCCATTAAAGATAAAAGGGCACCACGGTTGAACCCGGTTTTGACTACCCGAAGATTTTAACACCGCCCCCGCTCCACAACACGTAGTCTGCCTTGAAACTCTTTTAGGAATGAAACGGGAAAATACAATTTTAAATATGAATATCA
Organism: Radix auricularia; assembly: GCA_002072015.1. Taxonomy (NCBI): domain Eukaryota; kingdom Metazoa; phylum Mollusca; class Gastropoda; family Lymnaeidae; genus Radix; species Radix auricularia. The sequence goes on along the minus strand of MUZC01000362.1, from coordinate 133,722 downwards.
CTATAATAATAGTAATATTAATAATAACTAGAGTTTGTGTGTATTGCAGGAATCTGATGGGCTCACAGTACTTCACATAGAAATAGTAAAATATATATTCATAAAAGTATTCAATTAAAAACGTCCATATATTAATTACAAAAACAAATAATGACATGATGTTACACATAATCTACGTTTAGCATTCAGGGAAACCTTTGATGGTCGATTTGTAAGGTAAATTTTAAACAGATTTATTTTAGTGCAGTCTTGAAGGCCTTAGTAATAGAAATGCTACGAAAGTTTAATGGTAAAGAATTCCATTGTTGTTGGGCACAAAAAGACAAAGACCTCCCACCAAACAGAGTGAGTCTTCAGAAGATCGTAGCTAACGAGTGAGTCACTTAACAGACAATAGTTCGGTAAGATAGGAAGTGCATGAGTCAGAAACGAAGTCGTGGCAGAGAACTGACAGTTTGTAATCAATCCATGCCTGTATATGGAGCCAATGACTTGAATGAGGTAGAGGATTGTTATGTTTGACTTAAGAGCCAGCCTGAATGGTGAATTTTGATGTCTCTGTAGTTTTTCTATGGATTGTTTTGGCGAACCAGAGATATCAAATACTCGGATCAATGTTTCGTGACCATATTGTGTGAGGGTAAAGGGAGAAACTTTTTAAACAAAGAACTGACAGCACAACGTATTCTTCATCCGGTATATGTTAGAGAGTATACGTTGCTTTTTACAAATAATCGATTGCCCCGCCCCCACCACCTCCTGGACCCCTTTATTTGATTCTCCAGTTACGTCTCCGGTAGTGATTACTCCATAAAGCATGTCTGCCATTCCTCGGTGGCGAGAGCTACTACACAACTGCGCATGTCCTGGCACCAAGAGCAAACAATGAATTATTAATTTCCCTCTGCGCAAACAGGTCGCCGGATTTGTTGGTTTTTGTGGCCAGTTCTTCTAGATATCTCTCTGGACCCAAGGTTTATTTGGCGCCATTTTTTATTCCCATCATGCTTCTTCAGTACTAGAATTGATTATCGATTAGAAAACAGACTAGTGTTAGCCAGCATCCCGTAGAGTCCAATAGCGAGGGCGGATTTGTCGAGTGATATTTGATTAATATAATTTTAACCTGGCTACTATAAACAATGCATCCCGCCCGTCCCACCTCTCTTCTGGACGCGGCTCATGCCTTTCTCTACTTGTGGCGGAAATCAAAACTTGATTGCCGGTGTCGCTTCAAATAACAGATTTTCACTTCAAATCACATTGGCAAGGTGGGGTGGCGTAGGGAGTGAGTTGAAATTAAACAGTCAAACTGCCTGTCTTCTAGGGTTAACTCTGTCACACTGTGCTGTGTTAGTGGGGAGTTAACTCTACCTGTCACACTGTGCTGTGTTAGTGGGGAGTTAACTCTACCTGTCAAACAGTGCTGTGTTAGTGGGGAGTTAACTCTACCTGTCAAACAGTGCTGTGTTAGTGGGGAGTTAACTCTATCTGTCAAACAGTGCTGTTTTAGTGGGGAGTTAACTCTATCTGTCAAACAGTGCTGTGTTAGTGGGGAGTTAACTCTGTCTGTCAAACAGTGCTGTGTTAGAGAGGAGTTAACTCTATCTGTCAAACAGTGCTGTGTTAGAGGGGAGTTAACTCTATCTGTCAAACAGTGCTGTGTTAGAGGGGAGTTAAAACAAAATGTACGATCATCTTTTATCTTCCCCCAGGCCTACCGCTATCTGCCTACAGAGTCCACTCAATTATTTGTCCACCTTTTCAAGTTAAGACGTTGCTGTCCTAACTCAGGACAATTGTCCACATTTGTTATCCCCCCCCCACCACCTTTATTTTCCCCCGTAGAGATTGTTGATAACTTCAGTGCAATCACATTTTAGAAACTCTTAGACTTGTAGTCAACTCATTTTATTTCTGTGATTTTTTGCTCCATTTGATAAACATAATTTATTTCAATGTAGACTTTTAAATTTGTGTGTGGTTTACCCTTACATTTAACGATGTCCTATTTAAAAGGCGCGAACTTCCGCTTTATTTACAGAAAACTAAGATCAGTGTCAAGGTTTAAATCAACTGTGCAACCAAACCTACTTGCCCCTATCAAAGCGGTGAATATGTTACTAACATAATACATAAAGTTCCGCCATGTTTCTAGCTCAAACCACAAAAGTGCCGCCACTCTTTGCACATTTGATCACGTGTTAATGTCAATGACAGAGAAGATATCGATACCGTTTTTTTTTTTTCATGAGTAGATTAAAGACAGACGACACGCAACTCTGGTATTCAAATCACGCAACTTCTCGCGTGCGAACGCGTTGGTTATTTATTAGTTTTGCACACTTCCGCACGCGCTTTTAGTCCCGAATTAAAGTCGCATCCACCGCCACCCATTATGGCAAATGAGCAGGAAGACAAACCAAACCCCTCCTCCCATTAAGAGGGTCAAACCTGCTCGTGCGGATACCAACTAACTAATTGTGACCCTCTTTCAGTGACTTCAAACTGTCGCGTGAAAGAACCTGGGGAGGGAGGGACTTGTGGACATTTTTTTTTTCACTTTTTGGTTCGCGGCGAGACGATAATTTAGTCGTTTGGGAGAAAGAAAACAAATAAAGGTCAACAGCGCGTGCATGAGTGCTGGATGTGGCGGTTGGTTGGAAGTCACCAGTAATGATGTTTGGGCGACAGTGCAAAACATCGTTATCTGGTGAATGCGAGGGGAAGTCAGTCCCAGAGTCATAAAAACAGTTGTTTCCCCTGATCATAATAGAAATGAAAACTCGTGAGTTGTCAGGCGATATGTTGCGAGGAGCGACCGTGAGCGTACGGACCGGATCAAAACAGATTCAAACATAATCATCAGCGGTATCAAATGCAGACTTTTCAAATGTCTGCCGTTGCAGTGAGGATTGCACGTGATCTCCTGCAGACGCCAGCCCACGACTGGCCCCTGACGTACGTATAAGACAACTGATGCCATAATTAACCATGGAAGATTAACATCACTCTGAGCTAATATTGGACCGGCAGGCCCAAAATGGTGATGTAACAAAAACAAGACCATTTTTGAGCCGCGGTCTGTCGTGGCCCAACTGGCAACACTAAACCTGATCTGTGGCGATGCTCACAAAATGGCTGATCTCGGTAAAGCCCTGGCTAGCAACCAATCACGCGTTTGAGATTCTCCCATCTGATAAACATTGCCAGGACGACCCGCAGTGCTATGACGAAAGCAGATGGTAGAACAGATAGTGACTTAGCTGCAAAGTTTACCCAAAAGGTGTAAGTTCCATTCTGTCTTGTGATCGCAACCTTTTATCACGGCAGCTGTGTTTTGTTGATTTCTAAGCCTTGCGAAATAGATCAAAAGCTCTCTATGAAAATGTACGATAAAATGTCCTTGAACTATTATTTCGAGGACATCATATAGGTGTTGATTATGAAAGGTTTACGAGGCATACATAACGGGGTCTTTTTATGACAAGGCTATACGAAGCATGTGGGCGCCTTTGTCACGATTGCTAATGACCTGTATTTTTATATTTACATATATATTTTTTTCAATGTTTTTGTTTTTTGTTTTTGGTAATTTTAAACAACGATAACGATTTGACATTCAATATTTTTAAGTGAAGATAATTAATGTTTTACTTTATGGAGCAGTTTCCCTTATATTTATTTCTTACATGTTAACATGTTCCGAAATAACATTCACTATATTTACATATTCACCCTTTTTTTATAATTCATTTTTGCAAAATTTCACTCAATGACAGCAGTCCCCAAATTGTGGTCTGCGGACAATAACTAGTCTGAAAACTAACGTTGACGGTCCTCACGCCATGAAGGTTTACAAAGAATAGAAATTACAATAGAAATAATTAGCATGTCCTCCCCCCCCCCATCTCTCCGAAGCTGTCCTGAACTGAAGATCTTAAAAATCTAGGAGTCACTGCTGTAGAAGTTCTCGTTAATTCATTAACGGAAATTCTAACAGGGAGTAAGTTCTTGTAAGGTCCCATAACTCTTGTTGACTAAATCGTTTACAGAAACTACTCATGCCATTATCACGATTGTGCTTCGCGATGATCCCCCCTTTCCCCGAGGACCACGACAGATCGTATTTTCAACGTGACCTTGTCCCAGCGGGCCACAAGGGTGTCATCAGTACATGACTGTCCTTTTGTGCCCCGCCAGGCAAACGTACCTCGTGAATGACCTCAACAAGGGAGTGAATCGAGGCGCCGCTGGTCACGTCATGACGCCGGTCTCTGAGTTCTGTCCCCTCTTGACATGTAGACGTGACCAGACTGACTAAACTAGACGGAAGAGAGGACTGGAGGCGAGCACATCGGTCCTTGTTTGTGTTACCACTGGAACATAGCATACAAACACACGAGTCCTTGTTTGTGTTACCACTGGAACATAGCATACAAACACATGAGCCCTTGTTTGTGTTACCACTGGAACATTGCATACAAACACACGAGTCCTTGTTTGTGTTACCACTGGAACATAGCATACAAACACACGAGTCCTTGTTTGTGTTACCACTGGAACGTTGCTCAGTGTCAGGAAGTTTTAACTATATTCAAAACTAATTTAAACTGATTGTTATAGCAAACATTTCAGTTTTTACACGTTTCTATTAAACTTGCACTGTCTTGCCATCCCTCAGTCTATGTCTAAAACTTGTCTATTACATTTGACGAAATTCCCGTGGTCCGATTAAGCTGAAAATGGTTTAACAAGTTCATTTCCCCATGACATTAGATGCATTAATCATTAGTTAATTTTATTCCACGATTGAGTATAATTATTTGAAATATTGGAAGTGAGTTTATGTTTAACTGAAATGGTAACATTTATTTATGTTTTTTTTTTTTTCATCTTCGATACAAAGGCGGGCTAGCTAAAAAAAAGGAAAAATGCTGGGTATAGATCAGAGATTTCAGTTTGTTGACATCAGTCGGCAGACAGTAGAAGTTTGCTTATTGTTATAATTTACTTCCATTTAAAAATAATTAGAAATGTAAAGGATTTAAAAAATAACCCACTTCCAATGATCCTATCGAGCAGAAAAATGTTGCATATACTTGTGTCACCTAACAATGCACTGTGTCAAAATTTAAGATCGATGAAATATACGTAATTACATTCTTGCATTTTTAGTTATTTATATGTATCTCTATTTACCGTCTGCTATTGTTGACATCCACGTGTCACTGGTGTTCACACCAGCCATCGATGACCACATCCCCATATTTTACAACAGTCATGTTCAGTCTGTAAATGTTTGTCGCGCCGTGCCTATTTATTGAACATAATCAATACTTTTAGCTCTGTCTCATATATAAGGGATTTATAGTCAAAGACTTTGTTTTTAAAGGTTGTTTAATTCCCGTCTGATATCTGGGCGTGGAATTTGTTGCTTGAATAAATCAGGGAACCAACATAATATCAACTCTCAAAACTCTAATAAAAATGATAACTCGACATGAGCAATAGATAAGCGTAGGCGTCATGATATTCTATATAAAACGGGCGTCTGTAGGAGTGTACATATTTTGAACACGTCCAAATTTTGAACAAGTACCCGTTCAAAACACAGCATAATTTTTGCCATATTGACTACTATACAATGTAACCTATAGCCACCATCCATGCACCTCATTTCACACAGTAGCCAACGGCATGCTTTCAGTAACATAATACTGTGAACTTTATTGCACTACAAACTTTTATTCCTGTTGTAAATGCATTCAGCATACTCATAAATGACGTCACGACCCCGATTGGGGTCACGCTTTTGTGACGATGTGTAACGAGGGGAAAGTGTGTTAAAAAAATGTGACGCAACTTTAAATATTTGTTTGCCTACAATTTATTTAATGATGTTTTACTTGGCTTCACGCGTGTTACGTTATTAGAGTGCCTACTTACACTAAACACATAATTAAATGACAAAAATGTAATTTGAAACATGCTAATTTTCATTTAGAAAATACAGTTTTGTGATGTTATATTGGAGAGGGGGGTCTAAGTTTTTGTGACGAAGTGTGACGAGGGGGAGAAAAATCGGCCAAAATCACGTGATGTAATTTATGCACGGTGCCTAAACTAAAACTACAGTAAACAGAACATTCAAACAAAATGTGAACAACAATGACGTAGCGTTGAGTCAGGTCATACGGGCTCGGCTGCTTGAGTGTTTGTGTCCGCTAGGTGTCGGTAGTAGCTACTTAATCTATATATATATATAAATCAAAGTATGTCTGTATCTGTATGTGTGTGTGTGTGTGTGCGTGCGTGTGTGCGTGTGTGGGTGTGGGTGTGCGTGTGCTTGTCCGTTAAAGCTGACAAAACCATTCATCCGATCGTCATGAAAATTTTTGAGACTGTTGAGTACCCTTCCGGAATGGTAACTGGCTACTTTTTTTTCTCAATCTAACACTAAAGGGGCGCCGGGGGCCCTAAATATTAATTTTTGCTTATATGATAATATAAAATTTAGTTTAAGCGCTATCTTCTTGATAAATGGATTGATCTTAACCAAATTTTGTAATTATATTCTTGATAGCCAATATTAAAATACTGTAGGTAAGTCATCTCCTAAGGGCCGCTCTTTTGGGGCTGAGGGCCCTTAATACCTTTTTTAATAAACCTTTAAAATTTTATTCCCCAATTCAATTATTAAAGATCTTGAGAAATGATTATAAATGTATCCATTATTATCCATCTTAAAATAAACAGGTGTTTTAAACTTTATATCTTGCCGCGAATGGGCCCTGGGGCCCTTAATGTCATATTTTAATAATAAAAGCTATATAAAAACAAGTGTATGTGTTAGCTACTGAGTAGATGAATGGATCTTAAAAAAATTTTGTCTACAAAAACTTGGTAACTCATATTAAAATAATTAAGGGCACTGAACTTCAAATGTCAATTTTTTCGCGGCAGGGGGGCCCCAAATGTCTTTTTCTTAAATGTTTAACATATTTTTCCCATTTAATTTTAAACAATCTTTAGAAATATATCCATGTTGAAAATTAATTAAAAATGAACAAGTTTTTTAAATTTCAAATCTTGCACGGAATGTGCAGGGGGCCCCTTAATGAGTTTTCCCCTTATATCTATCTACATATATATAAATCAAATCATGTATGTATGTTTTTTTTTTTTTTTGTCTATTAAAACGGACTAAACCATTCACCCGATTACGATGATACTTAAGGAAATTGTTGATTATGCTTCCGGGATGGCTTTGTGAAAACATTCTTTTTCTAAAACATTGACACGTAATAGGTGCCGGGGGCCCAAATTACTTTTGTCCAAGCTATATAAAATTAGTTTAAGCAACGGCTACTTGGAAAATGAATGGATCTTTTCCAAACTTAGTGCATACATACTTTTTAGCCCACATTAAAATACCATATGTTTTTTAACTCCAAATGTCCATTACTTTTGGGCCGGGGGCCCAAAATCTTTACTTTCGTAAACTTTTAATACTTTATTTCCTTTATGATATTACACTACCTTGAAAGATATTGAAAAATGTATTTATTATTATTTAGATTGAAATAATCATGATATTAAACTTAATTTCGTGCACCGATTGGGCCTGGGGGCCCTTAATTTCATTTTTGCTTATATGTGCTGTATAAAAATTATTTTTAATTGACAGCTACTTAACCAAACTTTGTATATAAAAATTTTATAGCCAATATTAAAATACGATAGGACATTGAACTCCTAATGACCATTACTTCGGGGGCCGGGGCCCCAAATGTCTTTTTTTTTCATATGTTTAAAATATTTTCCACATTCAATTTTTAACGATCTTGAGGAATCTATCCATGACGAAACTGAATTAAAATGAACAGATTTTTAAAATCGACACCTTACACAGAATGGGCCCAGGGGTCCCTAAATTTTTTCCGTATATTAGCTTTATAAAAATTAGTGTAAGCATAAGTTACTCCGAAAATTAATGGAGATTGCCAACCTTTATATATATATAAAAATCAAAGTATGTATGTATCTAAGTATGCATGTCTGTATGTATGTATATTTGTACGTACGTAAGTATTTATGTTTTTATGTATGTACGTATGATTGAATGTAAGTATATTTTTGTCCTTACAGCTGAGTAAACAATTAATCCGATCACGATGAAACTTTACGAAATTTTTGTGTATGCTTCCAGGATGGTTTTTGTGAATTATTTTTTTTTAATTGACATTGATACCCATGTGGAGGCAGGGGCCCCAAATGTTTTTTTTTTTTGGCCTTATATTAGCAATATAAAAATTAGTTTAACTTTCAGCTACTTGGAAAATGAATGGATCTTGAACAAACTTGGTACTTTAGAGACAATATTAAAATACCATATGGCGTTGAACTCCTAATGTCCATTCCTTTGGGAACGGGGTCCTAAAATCTTTGTTTTCGTAACCTTGAAATAGCCTATATTTAAAAATATATCTATTATGAATAAGAACGAAATAAACTTGTATTTTGAAGTTAATTTCTTGACCCGATATGAGATGCTCATAAAGTATGTAAGCATTACGATTGGGAAAATTAATGGATCTGAACTAAACTTGGTGTATAATAACTTTATAGCTCATATTAAAATAATATAGAAATTAAATAAAGAAATGTTTCAAAATTTAAATCTTGCACCAATGGGGCCAGGTTGCCCTTGATTTCATGTTTTGTTTATTTATATCTCTCTATATAAATCAAAGTATGTCTTTGTGTGTGTGTCTGCATGTCCTTTATAAACCATGCATTCGATCGTCATAAAACTTTTGGACACTGCCAAGTACGCTCCCGAAAGGTAACTGGCAACATTTTTTTTCTTTTACCCCTCATGGTGCGCTGGAGGCCGCATTTTTCAATTTTTGCTAAAATGAGTTATACAAAATTCAGTTTAAGCTTTAGTTACTAAGTAATTTGATGGCTATTAACCAAACATTGTTTATAATAAATACTTGACCACATATATTAAAATAATACATCGAGCTGAACTCCTAATGGCAATTCCTTCAGGGCTGGGGTCCAAAAATACATTTTTTCTTTAAAAGTTAAAGATTTTAATCCCCATTCAATTATAAACGATCTTGACAAATATTTACAAATATATCCAATATTATGTAGATTGAAATGAACAGGTGTTGTCATTTTTACATCTAGCACTGAATGGGCCCTGGGGCCCATAATTTCATTTTTTCCCCTATAAAATTAGTTTAAGCGCTAGCTACCGGCTAAATTGATGGATCTTAACCAAACTTTGTATATCAAAAACTTGATAGCCAATATTCAAGTACTATAAGGCCCTGAATTCTTACTCTGGTTTCTTAAATTTATTCATTTTTACTGAGATCGTTGCAACGCACGACGGGTCTGCTCTTTTTTTAAATAATAAATCCAATAATAGGTAAGGTGCTTTTTAAAGTATGGTGGTGATATGAGTGGAAGGAGGAGTAAGTGTTTGGGGTTAGTTTAACCCGAAACTCAATGTTATCAATGTAATTCAAAGACACGTTAGCTTCCAGCAAGTGATTCATTCAAAGAACCAAAATATTTTAAAGCCAGACATTTGTGTTTCATGTTCAGAGAAAAAAAAGGTGTATCAAAATACTTTGAAATTGTTCGGGACTGTATTTTATTTCCACTTGTCAGAAATCTTCTTAAGCGTTTTCGTGTTAAAAGTATTTCCCAACGTATTTTTCAAACGGAAGGGTTAATTTGATAACTTGTTCACGAGCCGCAATGTGAACGCAGAAGAGCCGCGAGCCACATTTTCACTGTGACCCGGGCTCAATTTTTCTACCCGGGTAATTGCGCGGCGACAGGTACCCGGTTTGCGGGTACCCATTGACAGGCCTAAGCGTCTGTAATATATGTCATAAAGCATTTATCCCCAGACCAAGGAGGTGAACATTTATTATAAGATCTTCAAAAGACTTGTGAAAGTAAATATTTAAATATAATATAATCATTTTTAACCGACTGCATATTTTCATTAAAAAGCCTTTCCTCTAACTAAGATGAATGAACATTCTTGAATAGATTTTAAATGTTTTATGAGCTCCCCACACTTCTATTTTAAGTCATATTTCAATTCTCATGGAAGGCTGGAAAATATTATTTTTGGTTGCACTTTTGCAAATAAAAGCGTGTCTTTATAACACGTCAATTATTTTAAAATATTTTAAATTTTAATTTGCTTATAGCTAAATTTCTATGACGATATTTTTTGGTTCTAAAGGCAACCAGCCTCTCGCCGTCTCCTAACACGTGATCGTCAAATGGCTATTAGGGCTAATCACAAGTGCCCTGGACGAACCTACACGCCCCTTCGCTAATGACCATACATACAGACAATAATAGGATGTTATGACCAACTTAGGTCCATGGACAGGGCCCGGATTGTCGTGAGTACATCAGGAAGGACATGATGGTGAGTAATTGTCCAGGCAGTCTGGGATGCACACTGACAGACAATGGCCGCACGTGCTGTCTCTGGGACGAAGAAATTTGCAAGCATTCAGCCCCACTCCACCTCCCACACGACCATTCTGCGGCCCACCACGTGCAAGCTTCGATGAAAGACACCCGACTGAGTCCACGAGTACTTGGAGAGACTTGTCCTTGTAAGGCGTGGAACAATTCTAAGACTTGTATTTGAGCATTTCTTCCCAGCATAACAATCTTTTTTTCAAGCTCGTTGTCTTTACGGTCAGGCACTCGGTCGTTTTTCTCTTACAGTCCGTTTTTTCCCCCGTCGAGTTGGACATTCCGTCTTTGTTATTGTGATCAGCCCCCGCCACCTCCCTTTCCACTCATCGCCCACCCCTCCATGGCCTGCCCGAGGGCTACCTTTCATATGACCACGACTTTCGGCGCAGCCTACGAGACTTTGCAGTGTCCGCGGTCTTGGCCACTTCATAATCAGGTCAACTTCTGTCCTTGCGTGACCGTCTTTGGCCTATCTTTCCAGTAATTTATTCATCGGTGCCTGGCCGTTTTTACGGTGGACGTCTTTTGGTCGCCATTGAATAACATCATCGTGAGGGGTGGAGGAGGGTGGCGGGTAATATGAGTCCAGGACAACATCAGATGGTTGTGGTGTTTGGTCAAAGGTTGAAGTGTGGTGACGGGACAGACTGCGTCTTCATCTCTCCAAAATATCATTTTAGAATGTGAGTTTTCAATGGAACAAAATGCTTGAAGCCAAAATTATTTGCCTAGTGACATGAAAGATTATTGTAGGACAATGGGAGGCGGGAGGACCGTGCACGGGCTGAGCTCAAGTGCTGGAATATGATCTGGTCATTGGACGCGCGTGTCATTTGTGTCCGGTGTCCTAATTTAAGAAAACATTTTCTCGTAAAGCCTCTTATCCCATTGACAGTACCGAGATCTAAGGTGAGAATTAGCATAAAATAAACGATCAAAACTAAATGGCCTTTAGTGACGTTATAGAAAACATAAAATGGCTTAACCTTGATGGCCGATTCTTGAATCTTGATGAAATCTTTTTTTTTTTTTTAGGTTAGTGGAACTCTCCAAGTCTATTTAGTAAAATACACTTTTTTAAAACCATACTAATGGCACATTGAAAAAAAAAAACAACAACGCCATAATAGTGTTTAGCAACAATAATGAACAAAGTCTTGCGACTCATACAACTGTTGGTCTTCAAATTGAATAAGAAAATAGATATGCGTTCTTGTTGTGAGCAGCTTGATATTAAAAAAAAATTGTTATATAAAATGAAATAAATTATAGCAGGGGTTGGCATAATGCGGCGAGCGGGCCATATGCGGCCCGCCACATATGTTTATGTGGCCCGCCAAGAAAATCAGAAATTTGCTTCATGCCCGCGACCGAAATTTGTCTCGCGTTTTTAGAGGGGCTACATCAATGCGTGAGCGCAGGTAGTGTAAATATGGACTTTTACAGTTTGTCGGTTGTTTTTTTTTCGCCAATTTTTCTTTGCGACAGTAACATTTTAAAATGTCAAAATAAGGTGGGGCCATAAACCATCCGAAAAAGCATAAAATTGCTAAAACCTGTGTGTTTTATGAAGAATAGACACATACTTATTACTTTGGTAATAACATTTTTAATCAAAAGTAACCCACAGCATGCACAAGCCCCAAGAGTAATATGACCAGTGCCTTATTTTGGATGACTATATTTAGTTTCTGCCTTGGAATAAAACTCAAGCATTAAAATTACATTTGAAGGACATGAAAAAACTGATGCCTGGAAGTTTTATTACCACATTCATCTTTGGACCAACACTAAACTTCCGCAAATATACTTTATATATTTTCTCAAAATGTTCTAACAAAATAACTATCCCACAAACAATGATACCATATAAGTCTGTCCTATCAAATAAACTATGGTTCCACATTATACCCTAGTATGTCCCACAAATTACCACATGTTCCACATAATATACCACCAGGTAAAAAAATTGCTAAAAATAACGTTGAGCACGAGCTCTTCAAATTATATACTAGACTGTCACAAAAAATGTCCCTCAGTGTCCAACATTATACCCTAGTCTGTCCCACAAGATGCCAAGTTGTCCTACATTACGTCCTGGTCTGTCCCACAAGATAACCAACTGTCCCACATTATGCCCTAGTTTGTTCCAGAAGATGTCCAACTGTCCCACAATATGCCCTAGTCTGTTCCAAAATATACCAAAATGCCCCACAATATGCCATGGTCTGTCCCACAAGATTCCCAACTTTCCCACATTATGCCCTAGTCTGTCCCACAAGATGCCCAACTGTCCCACAATATTCCCTAGTCTGTCCCACAAGATGCCCAACTGTCCCACAATATTCCCTAGTCTGTCCCACAAGATTCCCAACTGTCCCACAATATGCCCTAGTCTGTCCCACAAGATGCCAAGTTGTCCAACATTATGCCATGGTCTGTCCCACAAGATTCCCAACTGTCCCTCATTATGCCCTAGTCTGTCCCACAAGATGCCCAACTGTCCCACAATATTCCCTAGTCTGTCCCACAAGATTCCCAACTGTCCCAAAATATGCCCTACTCTTTCCCAAAATATACCAAAATGCCCAACAATATGCCATGGTCTGTCCCACAAGATTCCCAACTTTCCCACATTATGCCCTAGTCTGTCCCACAAGATCCCCAACTGTCCCACAATATTCCCTAGTCTGTCCCACAAGATCCCCAACTGTCCAACAATATGCAATGGGCCGGTCAACAATCTGTCCTGTAAGGCCGAGGACTTCTTCTAATCGTAGTTAATTGATTTCTATGTGACAGCAATGTCAGCGACTGGTCTGAGAAAATGCCAGACGGAACTCCAGGTCAATACATTGCAACTCCCCTCCCACCTCCCCTTCTCTCCTCGCCACCCCTCCCCCATTCACCCTTTATCTAATTCTTTAAACTTCTATCTGAAGACCTAACCCCTGCCCCACGTCACGTTAAGATCACGAGACAATTATACACATTTTCTAAAAGTTCATCTATTCTTCCTTCATATTACTCCTAACTGACCTTATACAGATTACTTGTACGGATCAGTGGTTGTAAAATGCTCAGTAGAATTAGAGGCCAGTGGGTTTCCCTAAGCAAAGTCATATCATTCAGGACATAAATGATGTTAAGAATTATTAAAAGCTTAGAAAGAGAATACACGAAGACATATCACCAGTACTGGTGGGTCCAGCAATAAGGAAATCAGCTCTTCGACTTTGAAAAAAAAATGTGTTTTAGGGGGACAGTCTTGCATAGAAGAGTAAAGCGTTGTAGTGAAAGATATTCGTGTGCGAAGAAATTTTTTTAAAAATGTGTTTTTAATATTGGAATCAAATCCAAAGCTTACAGCGAGAAAAGAAATAAGTGATAATATCTAATAGAGCTGAATTAGCCTTGAATTATTTCTCTCAGTCTTGTACCAGCTGCTACCCTGATGATATTGTTAGACTGTAATATACAAGAGAGGGGGGAATCGGCGGGATTTGAGTTGGTTATATATATATATATATATATANCTAACGCGTGCCAATACCCAAAGCATGTTCTCAATTCTTTGTGAAAGACGCATGAGGTGGCTAGGACATGTCAAAAGAATGAGCCCCGGCCGCATCCCGAAGGACCTCCTATATGGTGAACTTGCTTCAGGAAAGAGGAAAACAGGTCGCCTACGCTTGCGATTTAAAGATGTCTGTCAAAGGGACATGAAAGCAGCCAAAATACATACAAGTGACTGGGAGTGTAAGGCAGAAGACCGATCTACGTGGCGCACAGTTGTCAAAGAGGGCGTCATAGTAGCCGATGAGCGAAGAATGGAGGAGGCTGCAGACAGAAGAGCTAGGAGAAAGGCCAAAACATTTGGAAGCACAGAACTCGTGTGTAAAAACTGTGGCAAAGACTGTCACTCAAGGATAGGACTGCACAGCCACTCGAGAAAATGCAACCCAACCCAACGGTGATGCACCATCGTCTCACAAGACGGAAGGATGCCGGTATATATATATATTGGGGTGGGGGTTGTAGGTGTCCGAACGAAGTTTGAGAAACACATTGATGTCGACAGTAACACCCAACATCCCAAAACAGCACTTTGCAACGAAAAAAAAAAGATAAAGTTCATTGCGTGCAACTACCATAACATTCTCTCAATGCCATAAATCCGGAGTCTACCAAGCAAGCATTCAACGTTTAACATCTTAAAACCTTTCAACAACACCTTATAACTTAACAACTCTTAAGACTCACTATTCAAACATCACAAAACCGTACAAATATAATATCAAACACGATAACACCATGGCTACCCAACATCATACATACAACATACAGCTTCCATAAGATCTGCAACTTCTTAGAAGACTAACAACCAGAAATCATGATACCCACAACATCCTAGTTACATCCTTGAATTAATCTCACCATTTCCATTAGAGATTACATAAAAATACTGTTTACATTTTTTTTCTTTGTACTAGCTCTTATAATTATGATTGGAATTGATGGATAGGCGCGAGATGCAGAAGGGTGTTGAGAAACAAGACTGTAGGGGCTGGGAGGTGGAGACGTTTGAATCAGCTGGCTATTAAGTGGTGTTAGATGGAGGTGATGGGTGTTACCATAATGATGAAGTGTGTGTATAGTCGGGGTGCTATTGTTGATTAAATAAGGCGTGTGAAGGGGTGGATAAACAAAATTTGAGAATCAGGGAATTTTAAAAGAATCGATGAAAATATATTACCGCAGACATATTGACGAAGACATATTGACGAAGACATATCGACGAAGACATATTGAAGTAGACATATTGAAGTAGACATAGTTTGTTATCAATCTTTATATATATTGTCTCTAGTTTGTTATCAATCTTTATATATAGTATCTCTAATTTTTTATCAATCTTTATATACAGTGTCTCTACTTTGTTATCAATCTTTATATACAGTGTCTCTACTTTGTTATCAATCTTTATATATAGTGTCTCTAGTATGTTAATGTTATCAATCTATATATACAGTGTCTCTAGTATGTTATCAATCTTTATATATAGTGTCTCTCGTGTGTGATCAATCTTTATATATAGTGTCTCTAATTTGTTGTCCACACACTTGCACAAATAGTTTCATGGAAACATTCCCGAACGTGAGTTCACCCCCCTCTCTCTCTCCTGTGAACAAAGATTTCAGAATTCTGAAAGAAAACTGACATGAAAAGGACGGGTTTTCTCCCATTTACAAACCATTTAGAGTTTTTAATTACAGTTGGCAGATTATCTTCGTCCGATGATTGTCTCGTGGAACCTGTAACAGCACTCGGGGCTCTGTCGGAGAAATCATGGGCTATCGACCGGACCGTGGGACAGTGCCAACTGATTTCTCTGGCCGGGGCTGGGGTGTTTACACTCAGACGACCAAAGCAGGGGTATTGGTTATCGATGGGGTGCTCTCCTTGTGGAGAACACCACTGTTTTAAGATATGGGGGTGCCAGAAGATATATGGGGCGGTGGGAAGAAAGATGGTGCAGTGGGAATGGTGACGATGAGCGAGGGCTTTGAGATAAGGTTTGTTGCTTGGTTACTTGAGGTGATGGATTTCGTAGGATTGTGTTCGCTGGTGATGAGGTGGTCTGGTGAGGGCTGCTGATGGGGTGGGCTGGGCTTGTGAGGGCTGGGCTGGTGAGAACTGTAGATGGGGTGGGATGGTGAGGGCTGTTGATGGTGTGGGGTGGTGAGGGTGGGTGATGGGCTGGGCTGGTGAGGGCTGTTGATGTGGGGGGTTGGTGAGGGCTGTTGATGGGGTGGGTTGTTGAGGGCTGTTGATGTGGTGGATTGGTGAGGGGCTAGGCTGGTGAGGGCTGATGATGTGGTGGGCTTTGAATGATGTTGATAAATGTATTAAGGAAGTTGATAGAAGCTTGAATTTGATAGAATTAATGAATTTAAAACAAATTAATGTAATTGAGTTTAAAATAGTGTGAGAGTTTGGCCTTTAAGGTCGCATGGGTATTTTTAAAGTAAAATTAAGATTGTCGTTTAATGATGCAGGAGATTAAACCCGATCTATAAGTCTTGGTTACAGCGGAAGTTACGTAAGCTTAATACCGTTTATTTGTTACACGATTTCCTCCAAATATTGATTCAGATACAAATATGATTATTGCATGTTAAGTCGTCGAATCCAGTTAAAGATACTGGCTAAATAACATATTAATGTTTTTATTGAATGCCAATGTGTAATAATATTAATTGAAACAAGTTAAACAAGGAATTGAAGCAATAATGTACAAACAACTTGGACACCAAAGAAGAAATCATGACTGAAAATGAAAAAATAAATTGTTTTCTTTAAGTCACATAATTCATAGATAAAAATCCTTCACATGTTATTGGCGTTATAATTCTTTGACTTAGTTTTTTGCATTAGGGCTGTGCCGCATTCAAAATTTTTAAATCCGGCCGGAGCCTGATTTGTAAAAATTGCGGGATTCCGGATTTTTTGGAGCCAAAATCTGATACACCCCTTATTTGCCATCAGTCATTTAGGAATCGAAATTTCGAAAGAGTTGTTTGGATCTTTCTCTATGCGGGAATTACTTTACACCAACCACTGCGGTATTTTGCTGTAGGTGTTGCTTTCATTCTAAGCCCAACCCACAAACTAAATTGACAACCAATGTTAAAATCAAGAAAATATTACTTTGGTTCGTTCATACTTTATTAACTTTTTTTTTAAAAATACATCTTTAACGTCTCCATGACAACGGTATCAACAACAATGAATTAATGCACATCTCCGGCCTTTCATTGCACTAAACAATCACAATAACAGTATTCAACAAAATCGTTCACAAACATTTGTGATCATTGATCATATTACACCAGCATATGATTGACGAATTGTTGTCAGTTCAAAGACCCGAAAGACTGAAACTGAAACCATCGCCTTTGGGAAAAGTTTTTTGAAATTGAGTTGGGAAAATTTTAACCGTTGAAAAGTATCTGGGATAATGTGTCGTATAATGCCACATTATATCAGTCATTGTCATATTTTATCAAAATCTGTAACAATGGGTCATGGGATGTGTTTAAAGTCTGCAAACACACACATTTCACAATGGTCGGGTCGATTTTCGTTCAGTGCTTGTTTATAAATATACTTGAAATTTGTGTCCATTAGTTATGACGGCAGTAGACCTGGTGATGTACAAGTCTCACATCAAGCAATGTTAGGAGAGAGGCAATGACCCTGTGTGTCCATGGAAGCTCGGACATAAGTCATTATATGTCCTAAGGCTTTTAGACGGCAAACCTGTAATTACCTCACATACTTAAGGCCAGCGTAAAACGTCATTTTAGGGATGAAAAAATTCCTGGAATTTAGCTGCATGGCCTTCGATTTCTCTGTTGCTTTGACGCCACAGTCAAATCAAGGCATGTACCATCACCTCAAGGCCTTTGTTTGAATGGTTGAGCGATTCTTTGGTAGCATTAGTCTAAGCTCTTCACTGAGTGCCATCAAGTGTGCGAGCTACAACTCCGTTGAGTCAACCGTAGAGTGCAGCATGGGTGAACATTCCAAGTCCTGGAGTTTGTGAGATCTGGGGTCTTCTGGCGTCCAAATTTTAGCGACCATTGTATGACGAGGTCCGAGGCTGGGATGTTTGACGTCACGCCAAGACAGCGAGTGACCAGTGAGAGGGGGTGGACCGTAAAGATCAAAGTCGTCATTGGTTCCTGAAATATCGAATCAAACTACATATTAGTTACATGTTAAAATAAATATTTCAAAAATAATTCGCATGACCTCCTTACTGGAGTCAAGTGAAAACTAGTAACACTTATGACTTAATTAACATTCTATAATTAGTGTTCAAAACAAATTTACTATTCAGGGGCTTATAATTTCAGAAACATTTTTTTTAAAAAGAAGCAAAAACAACTACTTAAAAAAGGCAAGAACGTGCGTGCGTTTGTGTGTGTGTGTTGGGGGGGGGGGTGTCTAAAACAACAAAGCAAAGCCTTAGGGACTTCCGTAAACTGGAAACTTCAGTGAAATGGCAACTCAGTAGGGGAGAGCACTGGGGACGGCACCTTGTCTGTTACGTGTCTTGACAAAGATTTCTACTCCGGTTAATCATTAAAGGTACGTGCGTCCCGACGCCAAGTCGTGTCTCCCTGACGGTAAAACAATCGCCCAACAAAAGACAACTGTATGCCTTTAACAATCTTACAATGTCGTCGGACGAACTATTGTCGGATCGAATTCTCAAAAGCAAACACATTTAAAAAATAAAATAAAGAAAGCCTCTTTCACGCTGTAGATTTGTTTTGAAAACGTTGATGATATGAGCGCCTCGTTTTCATTGTGTCTATCATGCGCGTGTGGTTCGTCTCGCGACAACAATGGAAGGATCTGTTGTGTTACCTGGCAAGTTTTGAAGTGTACATAGTATCAAGTGGTACCTGCGAGGCGTCAAATCCGGTCTTAACTTGGCAAGAAACATAGGTTTGTGTTTGCCGATATTTTAGCGTCCGATGAGACGGTGATGTACAGTGGCCATTGTGTTCCGAGCGGAGGGGGTAGGGGTGTTGGAAAGGGGCCGGTACTCTTAAGCGGGACATTGTGTCTCGAGGAAGAAAAAAAGTGTGTAAAGGGGGGCGGGTAATTTTAAGAGACGTTTTGTCTGAGAAGGGTTATTTTATGAGAAGTAAAATATCTTGTTAAAGTGAATAAAGCGATCATATTTTAGAGTCACCGAGTCAGACGTGCATGGTTATGTGTTCGTGAGAAAATGGGGAGAGGGGGGTGGTGTATGAGGTAGAAGGGCAAACTAGAAAATGACAGTAGCTGTCACTCACACTGTAGGACGTTAAGTCTCGAAAACAATTGTTTGTATGTATTTGAAAATCAAATTAATAAGCTGAAATATAAGCATTCTATTTTTTAAATTTATTTTTTTATAAGTATTAATGTAAAAACAAAATTGACCCAGCTGGTTTCAAAGTGTTATATTTAATCGTCAGCATCCACATTACAAATGTGGACTGAAGGGAACACAACAAAATGACTGCAAAATGAATTTATGCTGTCTTAGAGTGTAACAATTTGTGACAGGGGAGGAGGGATCCGGCAATGTGTGACGTCACGATGCTTTGTGCAACATTTTAATCTTTTTTTGTTACTAAAAAAAATTGTTTTTGAAAGTGTCATGTACTTTGAGGGGGGGGGGGGGGTTCAAGATTTGTGACAGTTTGCGGCAGGGGTGGGAGGGAGTTAAAATGGTCAAAAATAGCGGGACGTACTTTATGGACGCCCCCAAAAATGTATATTTACATAGACAATAATATACACGAAATGTTAAGAATTACTTTGATCACATATATAGATACATATATATTAAATCCTAACACGTCACGGAAATTCTTAAACAAGAATTGCTTGAAATCAATTCGACAATTTAAAAGAATTTGTCATTTTATTCATCTTTTAGAGTTTGATTTTTTTGATCGCCCTTCAACGCGCACAAAGTTGACACCGGGTAAAAAGAAACTAAAGCAAAACAAAAACAAAATCTAAAAAAAAATTGTTCCGTGACTTGGAGAGATTTGTGCCGTTGTTAGAAGTTAATGACATTTTTTAAGTGGTCAGATTTCATCGTTTTCGGCCGAACTACCGAGTGGTCGAACCGGTCACGCTTGTAAATTAAAAAAAAGTCGTGAAGATCGGTTCATGGTCACTTGAAACAGATTAAAGTGGTTTTAAGGTGGGAATGGGGTGAGCGTGGTCCAGTCCTGACATGCCTCTGGTCAGTTGATTGAGCCTGACTTTTTGAGTTGGTGTGTCTTAATGTGTCTAAAAAATGGGTGTCTAAATTTTTGTCGAGTTCGAGTGTCTAAATACGTTAGATGAAACATGTGGGTCAAAATTTTTGTCTGAATTTTATAGAGCTAACACTGTGTCTGATTTTATGTGTTTAGGCTGTGTTTATAAATTTATGTGTCAAAATTTCATATATCAAATATTGTTTCTAAGGTTGTGTCTCAAATTGTGTGTCTTCGATTGTGTCTTAATTTATATGTCTAAATTTGAGTCTAAAATTTGTGTTTCTAAATGTTTGAATTAGCGTTTAAAAAAAAAAAACAGAATCAGGCATGGGGGAAAAGTTATTCAGCTAATTATTTGTCGGTCAATAAAAGCAAGATACGGGTGAAGACACGTCTTCAACATTATGCCGTGAACACTGCCGATCGTTAATGATAGTTTCGGGTTTCCATGCTCAGCAAGTGCAACTGTCCGAACTTAATTAGTAGAACAATACTATGGTATGTATCTAGAAATAAAATAACTTATCGGGACCTAAACTGTAAGAATTAAAATTGCCCTCTTTTTAACTCCGGTAAGATTGTATCATTTAGTTGAGAACCAGACTTATGTTGTTTTTTGTTTTTTTTAATGATGTCTTTCTTTCATCAAAAATAAAACTATTTGTACACAGCGGGAGAGGGTTTTTTTTTCCAATATTTTATTTTTGTCCAATTAGTTTATTTAAAAAACCAGGGGCTGTTTTATCCAAAGTCAAACTAGGCAGCCACCTAAGGCCCCCGATTAGTCTCATCATTTGCGGGGCCTCGCGCGAGAATCTTTCCGTATTTTTAGCGCATTTTCGAGAAGTCGAATGCGCTATTGCACCCGTTTTGTCCGTCCGTCCGTCCGTCATCACCCTTGATCTCAGCATCCATAAGTCCTAGACCCATGAGGTATATATGTTTTTGTATGTCCTGACCTGCCATTTGTGCATCAACACTCAGTTACTCGATCCGTTAAAAAACCCCGTTAAAACTACCAAAAAATATTTCGAATCGAGAGGTAACACTAGCGCAGGGAACGGCCGCCATTGCCGGAAGTCGAATGTATAGTCCTTCAGGCATTGAAGAGTGGTGCGAAAGGGTGCAAAAGAATTAGTTTTATTTTTAGTTGACGTCATTAGAATATGTGTAAAAGTTTAGAGAGTTTTACGTCATCATTTGTGGTGACTTGTAGTTAGATTAAAGAGAAAATAATTTTTTTTTAAATGTAAAGAAATGACTTTTAAATAAAAAAAATGTCAGGTATATTCATTACACAAGAAAATTCATAAAAATATGTCTAAAATCTAAACACAATTACTGATAACTACATAATTCTGATATCTAACATAAGTACTGATACATAATACGAAAATGCGCTAACACGTCCTGAATTCCAATAGGGACCAGGCTTAACATGATTTTTTTTTATTATTTCACAATTACATTCAGGGCCACCAAATTCACTTCGACTAGTGCCTCCAATTCCTCAGAGCCAACCCTAATCAAACACTCACTCTACTTCACTATACAAAAGATAACAATGACCACAAATAAACATTAATTGATTCAAAGAACAGTCTCTCTGTGTGTGGGGAGTGGTGCACTATTACAGTGGGACTAATTAATCCAACCTAATACCATTTGCCGTCTGAGACGTTCTGTATTTCCAGACCATTTCAAATGACACATACTACAGGTTTCTTGCTATACTCACCAGCATGACAGTGGATGATGACTTTCTTGGGCTGCTCATGGACGTGCGTGTGAATGCTTTCTTTGCTGTTGGTGTCTGACTCGACAATCTCAGACAGGAAGCCAATGTAACCGATGGCCAGACGCAATGTGTCCACTTTACTTAATCTCTTCTCGTATGGAAGGGTTGGGATGTGTGCCCGTAGACCTGGAATAAAAACATGTTCAAGGTTAACTAGACGCTGATTTTTGAACTGTTAACATCTGTAATATTGGCTGTAACGAATTTAAGATTATTTTAATGATAATATTAGATAGTCTATCTCTTATTTTGAAAATACATTTGACATATTTCGTCCGTGTTTATGTAAAGACGTTACATGTAGAATTATTTCAATAAAGACATTACAGCATATTAATAAAGACATGACATACTGTATCTTTATTTACATTACATATGCCATTATACAAATGAAGTCATATTAAGATTTTATTTTAGTAAAGATGATGTATATGTGGGGATATATAAAATATTACTAAAAAAAAATAATTAAAAAAAAAATTTGTAATTTGTAGAACTTTCCGTATAAAAGATTTTACAATTTGGAATTTTGGTCAAATTTAGACATTTTCTGTTATTTTTCTTGTACTTTTTATTGTTTTTAGAGCAATAGCAGAGCCATCTTTGCACCATTTTGGGCCCATGGGCAAAGAAATAGTTTTGGGTCCCTGAGCAAAGAAAGAGTGCGCCCC
>MUZC01000362.1:52253-110845 GCA_002072015.1 Radix auricularia | reverse complement strand
CCCCCCCCCCCCCCCGTAATATAAATAAACATACTCCCATGGGCCCCCCTATGCTCGTGGGCCTACGGTAAAATGCCCAACAGACCAATGCGTTAAGAAGGCCCTGAGCATTAGTTGTTTATTTTCATAATTGTTGCCCTCGTAGAGGGAGAGCATTTGAACGGGAGTTCTGGGAAGGCTGTTTAAAAACGTAAATATTAAGCAGAGATAACAGATGTATAAATAATGATTTCTGCCTATGAAAATCAATGAAAGCAAACTTAAAAATAATTTTTATAATCCATTTTTAAAATTTTAATTATTATGAAAAGTAATTTAACAAATTTTGTGTGCAATTTAATTGCAAAAATATTTTTTTAATGATGTATTTAAAAAACAAGAATATTTTATAACGTCTAATTTATTCATAACTTCAATTTCTGAGGTCACTGTGTGACCTGATAGTGCCAGATAGAAGAGCAAGGAAAATTTTCAAATAATTTGAAAACCCGTCAACATAATGATCAGTGATTTCATCAATAAAATAATTGGTCTTATAATTATAAAAGCTAAAAATAATGTTATGAGCTCAGTTACATTTAGTATGTCTAAGAAGCAAATCAGTCAAGCGGGACCCGCAACTCATACAGTGGCAGGAATCTTGGAAAGTTAATTTTTGAAAGATGTAATGTAAAAAAAATGTATTATCTTTAAAAAATTAAAAAGTGATTAGCCTACTAGGCACATGACTTATATCTTAGTATTTTCCAAATTTCTCTTTTACAGTTGTAACAATATATATAATATATCCTTTATTTACTATATAGATAGTCATTTATTTACTGCATATAGTCTTTTAAATGACCTGCAGATTTTTATGATTGAATGTATTAGCGTCACATCTTACCTTCAAAGGCGTCATTGATAGACTGCATTCTCTTCCTTTCCCTCATATTTGCAGCTTGTCTCTGCTGAACTTGCTGCTGTTGGCACTTTCTCCTCCGTCGCTTAGCAGCTTTCCCACAGTTGTAACCAGGGGGATAGTCCGGCATCTCACCGGGAGACAGGCTCTGCAGACTGGTGGGTGAGGAGGGGGAATGGACAGGGGTGTACCCGTAGCTGAGTCTGAAGCTGGTATAAAGCTGATGGGGATGGGTCTGGTCGTGCTGTTGCAGCTGCTGCTGGAGGTCGTGGTAGTAATGGAGGGGAATCTGCTGTTGTTGGTGGTCAGGTTGATGATAGTGGTCGTGGTGCAGGTGTTGGAACGTAAGCCCGTGGGAATTCATCTCGGCAGTGTCGTCACTTGTTGCTAATAATTGACACATTCAACTCGACAAATTGGCCCGGCCGCCTTTAAAATAGATCATACAAGTACAAGTCCAACTTGAGTCACAGTCTAGGGCTAGCACTCAAGATCACTTTTCATCACTGTTCCACAATTGGTGCCTGAACTTTATTGATGGCGTAGTTTTACAACCGTTTATATTTTACAAATAGTCAAAACATTTCTTCGAGTCTGAATCTAAGTGACAACGTGAGTGTCTCATAAGCCTATATCTAATTTCAATTACAAGGAGTTAACGAAGCCGATATCGCAACTCAACAGTATCAAATTCAAATAGTATTACTTTTCTCTAAAACTAAAATTCAATGATACAGACCAATTAACTGTTTCACAAAGACCTTGAACTTGTTTCTTTAACATACCTTTCACAATTTAAAATAAGAATGTTTATTCCTTAAGTTTAAAAGTCCATCAAGTTGTGGCAAACTTTCCGTTCTTCTGGTGCGCTAATAACCATTTAAACATCCGAGGAATTCATTTGTAATTAAAAATGCCAATCCACCGGAAACCAGTTTCTCCCGTTCCAGTTCCGACACAAATCCGTTATTTCCGGCAAATTGTGCGATCAGGACATTTATAAGATTTTCACCCCCTCAGCGGCACATTTTCCCCCCTCTTTTCAATAAAAGGTGAAGACGACGAAGTGTCGCAGATGTCAATATTGGAGCAAGAAGCGACCAATGGCGTGCCTCCGTTACAAACTTTTTCTCTCGGCTGGCGATCGATTCATGTCCCTCGCCTTTATTGGCAGGAAATACCACGAAAGGGGCGGAGCTTAGCCCATCTTAAGGTTTCAGATTTTTAAAAAATGTGTGTTCACATAGCAAAAAAATTTTTTTTATAATGGGAATGTTTAAAGTGGAACCAAACGTACACATTGTTGCTTATTCAGAGCATCCATTCTTAACCGACAGCGCACCCGTTACTTTACATCTGCAATTAATAACAGCTGGTTCGCATATATCATCCAATTTCAATATATTTTATTCATCATAAAGAATAAAGACAAAGACACTTTTTAAAAAATCATATTCTTAAAGAAGTGAATTTTTTCATAAATGTCACTATCAGGTAATGCTCTAGGCATGTAACAAACCGGTCAGCATTGCTTCCAGTTACTAAGTAGATTTTCGGCTATTTTACCCTTGCTTTATGCTATAATGAATGACGTATTTTTATTTGTTTGGAACTTGGAACTAACTTACAATAGTTTCTATCGTAGTTTAGTTATTTCAATGGTCTAGTGCAAGGGTCTCAAACACTAGATCCGTGGGCCACATTGGTCCATCTAGTGGATTTAAAAAAAAAAAAATGTGGCCTGCCAGTGAGTTTACAAAAAATATTATATTCTTGAAATTCAGACAGCTAGTACTGTTCATAACACATTTTATTTTTAATTGCATAAACTTAATATACTTATTCAAATGCAATTTTATTTTAGCTAGTAAATACAGATGTATTTATTATGTGTCGTAATTAATAGTAAAATGAGTTAAAATTAAGATGTATGAAGTGTGTTTGTTTTGTTTACTAGGGTCGTGTTTTTGAGGGGGCTATTTCAGCATTTGACACATTTCTTAAGTGATAGAATGGCACATACCTTCACCATTCATCCGAGTTTGCTACCCCTGTTCTAGTACTTGTTTATGTTTTGAATATAGTAGAGCACTGAAGTATGTGGATATTCTTTTTATCTTCATTAGTATAGGCCTATAATAATTGTGAGTACTAAAATTCAAGAAGTGTATTCGAGTTAAAATGTTTTTAATAGGCTTGGTATTAATTTAAATGTGAAAACAGAAATGTCCCCTCTGTCAATAGAAATTAACAAGTTATCTAAGGTAATATCCCTACATAGTATATATTTCTTAAAAATAATACTTTAATTAAAAAACAGACCGCTTTTTGGTGAATGATGGTATCAAGTTATTCATTGTTGGATGGAAAAAAAGTAAGCGTAAAAATATCGGAAGTTTGTTTGTTTGTTTGTTTTTGCCCTATTAAATGTTCATGTTATTTACACACTAAGTAGATTAGACTTCATTAGTTGGCAACAGATTGGAAGATTCGCTAGGATGTTCAAATGTATCAATAAATGTATAAGGGAGCTAACTTATCTCTTTGTTAATCCCTTATATCAACTTAACCGTCTTGTCGTTCTCTCTCTTTCTCTCTCTCCTCTCTCTCTTTCTCTCTCTCTCTCTCTCTCTCTCTCTCTCTCTCTCTCTCTCTCACTCTCTCTTTGGCGTGGGCGGTCCCGAGGTTAAAAAAAAAAAAGTAAAAAATTGAGCCACTTCCAGTGATCCTATCGAGCTGAAACTTTGCACAAAGACGTGTGTCGCATAACAATGTATTGTTTCAAAATTTTAGTTCGATCGAATGTACAGTAATTAAATTAATGAATATTTAGTTTATCTCTATGTAGCATGTGTAGGAGTCTGCTATAGTTGACCGCCACGAGTCACTGGAGTTTCACTCCAGCCCTCGGTGTCACAGGGGTCTGTCAAGGTATGTCATGTTGAACATAATCAATGCCTTTATTTATGTCTCATATATAAGGGATTTATATTCAAAAGCTTTGTTTTTACGTGTTGTTTATTTTCATTTTTAGTTTGATATTAACTTTTTCTTTAAAATATAGATGAGAAAAAAGGGCTACGGGATAAGGAATGGAAAGGAGAAAGTCATCCCATTCAGATAAGGAAGGAGAAAGTCTTTACATTCATTTAAGGAAAACTATTGATTGATGTAATTACCAATGTGTTCATGTTCTTCAAATGTATGTTAGCCCGCCTTCAGCTACACAAGAAGTTTGTCTATAAAACAGAGCATTTTGTCATTTTAGCTATCATGTTTTTCTTTAGGGATTCATTCAAGCTCATTATGAAATAGTTAAGACCATAACTAGCTCTACGAGGTTGAATTGATAATTTATATTCTGTTTTTTTTCCAGCTCTAATAAAAGTCAAGGATTTAGCAATGTTTTAAAAAATTTTATTAACAGAATAATTAAAATTTAACATAAAACAACGTGACGTCACACATGCCCCCCTTGTCACAAACTGTCACACTTTCTTACACCCCCTCCCTGCTCTGGAGCATCACGTACATTATGGACGGCTCCCAAGTAAGTTTAAAAATATTTATCTCACTTCACTTTTGCCGTTCTTTGAGGCAGTGGCGTAGCTCGGGATTTAGGGGCCCGAAGGGCTTGACCTCTTTTGGGGGCCATGCATTTTGACAGTCGACATCATGACATGAGATAATGTACACTCCTTTGGGCTCCCCTTAAAGGGAGACCCACGGGATTTTTGAACTCGGACCCCTCCCCTAGCTACGCCAATGTTTGTATGTTGCATCCATCCATCCGTCAAATCTTTTAATGTAAAATTAAACCTCTTCTGATGGTCCTAGAGTTCTAAAACCATTACCACTGATCTATGGCGGATTAAGGGGGGGGGCTGAACGGGCTAAAGCCACGGGCCCCCGACGGTTTAGGGGCCCCCAAACTTTTTATATTTTATAATAAAAGTGTACAAAAGTTTGCACGAACCCTTGAAAATATAATAAATTAATAAATACTATCTATACAGCTTATCGCGTTCAGACATGATAGTATTGACAGTACCTAATAATCGAAAAACTTTAATTGATTCACTTCGCATGATATAAAATATAGTTTATATTTTTTAATTTCTCATTTAGAGAAGTACCGCTGGCTGTGTGGGCATAGTACATGCTCGTTGTGCTACCGGTGTCGGGTTCCATTCAAATTTTTTTTTCTTGTCCATTCAATTATAACTACCGCGAACACATCAAACAGTTATTTCTTCGTGTTCGTTTTTTTTTTTCAATATTAAAATTTAGTTACAGTCTTATATTAGCTGTTAAAAATCATTTTATTTTAAGAATGCTGGCTGAATAGGGCCCCCGTTTGATTGCAGCCCGGGGCCCCGTGCAGTCTTAATCCGCCCCTGCCACTGATAGATCATGGATGACAATGCACTGTAAAAAAAAAAATTCAGATCGATCGAAATGTAACGTAATTAAATTAATGTATTTTTAGTTTATCTTTATATAGCATCTGTATCCGTCTGCTTTTATTTACATCCACGTGCCACCGGAGTACAGGCCAGCCATCGCTGACCACATTCCCCGTGTTCAACAGTCGCTGACCACATTCCCCGTGTTTAACAGTCGCTGACCACATTCCCCGTTTTCAACAGCTCAGTAAAACGAAACTAGATCCATAGCAGACGACTAAAAAGATGAATATATAATAACTTGACAACGAATAACTTTACATGATATAGTGCTCTCGGATCGCACTCTAAAAGGAAAGGTCCAAACATAGATAAGATGATCTACCGTTATACCATTATCAGATTTAAGTTATTGTCAATGAAGTTTAACTAATAAATTGAATTGATAAGGTCGATAAATCGAATTTAAAAAATCTGGGACTAAAAAGTAGAAAATAAAATACTTTAAATATATTTTTTTAATAAAAATGACCAGCTTTAACATAACCCAAATGGATTTAAGTTCATATTTACTCAACTCCCATAGAACCGACTGCAGTAATAGCGCACCTCATCAGACAAGTGACAGAGCGAAGGTCACAGATTTGACAGGTCCATGTCGCGTGTCGGCCATGTCACTACAAACCGAGCTGAGATTACACAGCTAAGGATACAAAAAATCCGCGCCCCTTGCCGTGCGACTGGGGTGCCGCCCCCGTGACTACGCCAGTGGGAAGAGTATCACAAAAAGCCTCTCAAGGACATCTCATCGGGCAGCACGCGCTCGTCGGTCACGTGCGCTTCAGTGGAAAACAAACACGGGAGTTAGCTCCCTTTACACCCGTAAATATGGTAACGAAGTTTTGAATTAGCTCCCTTGATTAAAACGCGATCGTTTACATGAATACTTTCGCTTGTCTCCCTGTTTGGCCTAATTATTCCATGTCTTCATTTACTATAAAATTTCAGTGGAGTTTTTAAAAATTTACATTCAGGAAAAATGGTGTTGATTTTCTTGATTAATTGATTAAAAATTGTATGCATATGATGGCTAATATATCATATGTTGCAGTTTTAAAAATTTTAAAAATCTGAACCAGCTCCTTTGCATCGGGTTCCACTAAGGCAGTGCTTCTCAATAGTGGGGTTCTCTACCTGGGGGTAGAGGGTGGTGCGTGAGGCTCCACAAAGTGTGGCTCGCTTGACCTTATAAAAATTTTATAGACAAACGATACTATTTGACACCTGAGCAACCGCATGGGATGAAACCAGCCCAAGTGATGCCTCTGGTGAATTTTGAAAACAAGAGAACGACGTCTGGAACGATGTGAATGCGGGACTAACATGGACAATTAACATTATACAAGAAGACATCATCATCGTCTATTTATTGAAGAAGTAGCTGGACACTAGACCAGCTTTATGGCCACCTAGGAACATGTTCCTAAATTTATAATTATGTCATTTTTTTCCTTACTTAAAAAAATACTATTAAAAAAAGTATTGTTAAGAGCTGTACATACGAGACGGCAAGATATTACAAGTAATGGACAAGACAAGCGTAAGTTCATTAATGGCTAATATTTCCCATCTAAGCGAAGTATAAATGTCCTTCATAGTTTGAATGGAATGTCTTTAGAATGGTACTAAAACAAAGAGTCAGAAAAATTCCTTTCTCGGTACCAATGGGATTGGGCAGAGTTAATTGAAACGTCTTCCTACGGATGGTGATAAAATCATGCAAGGTGAACGGAGATTTTTAGTAAGAAGACAATGTGCAGGGCTGTTAGGCTGTTCGTGTTAAAAGAGTTGAATGATAAAAGTTTCATGTTTGTCAATGTATTTTTCATCAAGCGTAGTGTGTGGGCTGAAGAGCAGCATCTATCAAGTGTTATAAAACCTATGTTTTCATACAGCTCATTCTAGGCTCCAACTTTGCCGTTGTCACACACTTCTTTATTATGAAACAACCCGGGAATCCCCGAATTACTCGTTGACACAGAGTCAGGTGGTGGTTC
The DNA here is from genome assembly GCA_002072015.1 of Radix auricularia. Classification (NCBI taxonomy): domain Eukaryota; kingdom Metazoa; phylum Mollusca; class Gastropoda; family Lymnaeidae; genus Radix; species Radix auricularia. The sequence goes on along the minus strand of MUZC01000362.1, from coordinate 103,481 downwards.
AGTTGTAGGGAAATTTAGTCACGGGTTTTTAAACTGAAGTTGAAACTGAAATGGAAATTCACCCAGTAGTTATTTAATTGTTAAAACGTACCAAGCATTTATGAAAAAATCATCAAACAAGTTTTACAGCATTTTATCACATTTTAAAGCAGGGCAGAAATGGAACTTGGCTCATTCATTAAGTTAAGACATTTCAACATTTCAACTAAAAGTAATAGAGTTAATTTTGAGTCATCTATAATCTATAGGAAATCTACTCAATTTGTTTACAAGCCCAATCATACAAATGTTTATGTAAGAAGCGATTTCTGGCTGTTTGTAGAAGTTACAGTGTGTTCGACAGCCAACCCCATCTCTACTAGAATTAATTCCCGGTATATCACTTGGTTCCACGTTATTGTATGAAAATGCCCATTGTATGTGATGCGCATTTAAGGTTTGACGAATGTTTATCCCATCTTACTGGAGCCTACGTTATAATTATAAGAAATTTCTTTCTTTTTTTTTTTGGTTATGTTATGACAATCAATTTATGTGGGCATTTGACCGGCACTTTCATCCCAAGACTTCAGATTCTTTCATTTCAAACTCACGTACACGATGGCCCACACGACCAGTTTGCTAACAAACTCAATCATAAAAACAGTTCCATGGACAAAACAAGGAAATAAGCTGTTACTCGGAGAAACTAAAGCCCACTATAACAAAGATGTGGATTAACATAAAAGTATATTTTACACATAGTTTTGCAAAATCAAGAAAAACAAAATATAACTGGCAAAGATCAATGTTCAAGATTCAGTCTCACTAAACAAGGAGAATTTAAGTATCATCTAACAAGATGCGTCAGCAAATACGGCGGCTCTCACACAATTAAGACCATTAAATTATAATAATTTGGCAGCAAAAGGGAGAATAAACTATACAAGCTGTCAAGTTGGAATATTTTATTACTAGTGGTCATATAATATAAGAAATAGCACGTCTTAAAAAGAGGCTCAGAGTAAGAACAGCTGCACAAAAAATAAATAAATAAATCTTCTGACACTTGAATGATTTTAGAATCTTCGTTACTTGGACATAATTAGATTGACGCTTACAAACAACTGACAGCTTTTGCCCTACTTAGGCCTACCAAATATAGAGTGCTTTAAATGTAAAGGTGACATTTGTTTTGGGAAGTAGATTGAAGAAATGATACCAAGTTGTTACCAAGAGGCTAAAGCATATTTCATTTGATCCAATAGAACCGTATCAATTCTTTTAAAAATAGGATGTAAGTACTTCTAAAATAAATATCAAATTACATTTCATAATGAATTTCTATTTTATTATGTTTATTGTTTGCTTTATTTTGTTATGTGAAAAATAAATTGAGACAAATAAATCAAATACTAATTAATTTGAAAACATATCAAGTTAAGTAAAAAAGTATTAACTAGGTGGGACCCTTTTTTTTGGAATAGTTGGGGTTGGGGGGGGGGGGGGAGTCTCAAAGTAGGGGAAATAATCAACTAATATGCCTCGTTCTTCAGGAAGGACATGTACTCTCCGTATGATTATCCAGCTTCGACTCTGGAGCTGTGTTTCTCTCTGTCTTCTACCTGAAACAAATAAATAACATACAAAATAAAATAAAAACATAATTTTTAAATTTCATTTTAAAACTATTTTTATGAAACTGATACCATGCCTACTTTTATATCAGATAGCATAAACAATTGCACGACCTATTTAACGATTAGCATCAGAGGCGTCACTAGGGTTGGTGTCACACGGGGCGGTAGTTAGGTAAGATTAACAAAACTAGATTGAGGTTCTTTAAAGCAAATAGTTTTTTTTTTTTTTTTTAAAAAAGCAAAAAACCCTACATTTTTAATAGACAGCGTAAAAGAAATTCTAGACCAAAACTAATTGAAATAGACATGATTTTCAAGATGTCTTCAGATTTATTATGGGAGAAGTAGAGATTATTATAGTTATATTACATTTCAATTTATCTATGCTCAATGTTTATATTACTGTAAACAGCTGTTTTCGAGTGATGGTATTTTGCTTTACAATGAAATCATCACTTTCTGTAGCCTTAATTGACTTAAAACGTAATTGAAAGTCGCTTTTAAATACCCATTTTATAACAAATGTATAAAAACATTACTACTTACTAGAAATAAAAGGGTAAAGGGTTTCATGAAATAGGCACTATGGTAGCCTATATATTCTAAATCATTTGTTCTAATGATCTTAGTTTAAATGTAGAATGACTCTTAATTTGCTAAGGGGCTGTCCACAAAGTAAGTCATGCTCCAGACAAGTGCGGGGGGGGGGGGGGGGGGAAAAAAAAGGGGGACAGATTTTTNCCCCCCCCCCCCACACACACACACTTTTTCGTTCGGGACCATTCTGATCATAATTTCTCCTCACATTTAAAAATGTCACATCACCTATTCATAAAAAAGAACGTTTATAATTGTATCTTGTGTCTTGATTTTCGGCAAATTGTTCTTTTTTTTTTTTTTAAATTAAAAAAAAAGTATGTTATTTATCGTTTAAACGTTGGTACTAACACTATTTCTAATCAGAATGATAATGTGGGATACCATATATTTATTTATTATATATTTAAAAAAAAAAAAAAAGGCAAAATACACTCGGAACACTCATTTGAAATAAAATCTGGGAGAGTACCAAAATATTTCGTAATAAGTTAAGTAAGCAATGGATGTCCGGTGTCATTACAACTTTGTCTCCATCATATGACAGCCAACTTTTGTGTCTGGTCCTGGTTATCGACTCGTGACTTGCAGATCTTATGCAGTATTAATGTTATTGAATCCACGCGGTAAAATCATGTATCTCGTACCCTAATCACGTGACTAATGTCTGAATGAGAAAAAATGTTCTAGTGGATAAGAAACATTGCATAATTGATAAAGGAGGTGAAGTTTTATCTGTTTGGTGGCGATAAAAAAGTATTGGGATAAGTGACGATGCTTTGAACTGTGAATCAAATCTTTGTTTTTACAATATCTACAAGTGCACTGACCTGTTCTCTGACCTCATTGTCTTGTGCAGATTTATAAAAGTTACAGGCTGATTGTAATGGAAATAAGATAATCTCCTGAAAGATTAATGATAATTAAATGATTAAATGACATGCGTGCAGAAATGGGGAAAGTCTAGATAGCTTGTTAATGTCTCTATTTCCTTTAATTTATTTGACAGAAGGGTTTAAAACTTTAAGCATTTATTATTCCAACCACTTTAAATGTTATATGTTCCTTGCATTCAAAGAGAGTATTTTTGACCATCACAAATTTCGGCCCCATAGAGTATAAATGGCCTCCATCAACTCAACAAATCGTTTGACCCACTATAAAGATTTGGCCAACAGAAATCAAAGTCAACTGGGTGGCAATTTCATACACTATAGGTAGCTATTACATGATATTCAAAAGACTTGGCGCAATGCCAACGGGTTTGACTATATCACATTTTAGTACTTAATACTGAATTAATTTCATACTCACTTGGAAGTAAACAATGATTTAAACGTACTATCATTGGTTTTTATCATACAATTATTATTAGAACTAAATTGATAAGCAATCAATAATTTTCGGATGTCATTTTGCTTTTCAGTAATCCTGTCAAAAAAAAAAAAACAATTTAATTTTTTTTTTTTTAAAAACCTTAAAGAATATTTAATTCTTTATCTAACAAAACAGTGATTTTCAAATATGCAAACTAATATTTTAAAAAGGTAATTTCAAGTTATTTCATTTTTTAAAAAAATGTCCGCTAGTCTAGCGTAAGACATGTATTCAATATGAAAGGTTGTTTGATATCTTACCACTGATCCTAAACAAAAATTCATTTCACAACTGGAGAACATAAAAGCCACCGCCATATTTTTAAGGGTATAATACTTATGTCAAAGTTCTGAATGTTAACAGATTTGAGTCAAATATTATCCCTGGCCTGTAGCATTCTGATTTAGATTATAGCTATGATAGGGACACCATCAAAATCATTCCGGTATTATAAAATATTATACATGATTAATCAACAATGTTACGATCATTTCAATGATAACTATTGCTTTAACATTTCAAAGTGACCACTCAAACAGAGTAATTTCGCTTTTCCTTGGCGGAATGAGATTGAGAGATTTCTTTTCTTCAGTTAACAGCTCAACAAATTAACAACACAACGAAACAAATAGTAGTTGATTAAAAGGTCCAACGAGATGCTAAACAATAAAAAGTAATAAAAACAAAAAAAAAAACAAAAAACTCATTTATAACTATTATTTGTATTTCATAGTTATACAGAACTGTATCACAAAATAAGAAAATGTGACATGGCCACTTCCGAATCCAAATAATTTGATTTCTTTAAAAGAATCATCTTAATTGAATTATATTCCCTTCACTTCCCATGCAAGAGAATAATTTACGTATTCGTGGGCGTTAGAAGATGGAATGTGCGTTGGTCGATGCACCTCTGCTTCTATGTGAAACAGAAGAGCCATTGTTGATGTGAGGTTTGTGGGTGTGTTTTAAATTATATTTTTTTCTTTCTGGAATTTTTTTTTCTTGGAAAGTGCCTCTCTAGATATCCACCTCTGACAGCTCTTGATCTTAGCCCAGTACCCAATTAAGTAATACAAAATATTTACTACCAGAGAACCAGTGTCTATAGGACTGCATGTAAACACGTAGCCTATTGAACTCAAATGCCATTATAAATATTATTAAAGAAGAAGAAAAAAAATCATATCGCTATTATGACGCTACATTCTGCACCACTCAACCCCCTACCTACGATTGATCCTTTGCGTACCAAATGCACACATAACTTCATACTTGATATGACACTAATCTACATTACTTCAGCTTACTGACTTCGTTTTTTAGTTTACTCTGAACTCTGGCCAACAATGGCTTAAGAAAAACTACTAAATTGCCGTCGCTACTAGGGCTGTCAATTTTGTTGAAAAATGCTGCCCGGGTACCCGTCCGAATTTCGAACGGGTACCCGGGTTACAGAGCGAAAGAGTAAAGAATGTGAAATTCCCACCATCAAATTATTTCATGATCCAATATTTATGCAGATCTATATACATTATTAGTGTATGCCTTCATTTACTTTGGGGTGGAGAGGGTGGGGGTGTCATTAAAGGTATCGATTTCTGCCCATTACCGATCAGGATTTGTTCTCGGGGCCTAAGGCGTCCATGAGTCCACCCAGCTTCGAATGGGTACGTAACAATAGTTAGGGATCTAAAGACTAAAGGTGGTTTGGTAATGCATGGAACCCTCAAAGCCGTGGCCTGTGAACGCTGCATCCCTTGTCAACTGACCGGCATGGTCTGTGGACGCAATTATCTTCTGTATTGAAGGAGCGTCTGTATGGATAAGACAATGAAGACAGCACATTTAAAGGAATTCAAAAGTTTATGAATAAAATAAATCTCAACTAATATTCTTTTTTGAATTATTATAGTCGGACCAGATAGACCACAGTCCACCTTTCATGGTGAATCAAAGCTGAGACCAAAAGCATAGCCCTCAGGGATGTAAACACGAATTAAACTGAATACACACACACACAAGCATATATATATTATTATTATATATATAATAGCCCAGTGGTGTGGGTATGTTTGTAACGTAACGCTCAAGAGATGTACCACAGTCTACAGCAGTTAGTTTAGTTGAAAAATCGTGTTTTGATGAGCACTGTAAAAATATTTAATAGGATGACGTCATTGTTTGGTGTGCATCGGTGCGCAAAATACGGTGCGCAAAATACAACCCCTATTATTATTATTAAATAAATACTTTGCGTACATTTCATAAAGTTTAATAATTCGTATTTATCAAAAAAGGACAAGTTAGTTGGTCTTTAAAAAAAAGGTTGGCGCCGTAGGCGCCCAAAAAAAGGGGGCGCCGCAGGCGCCACGGCGCCCGGCACAATCTATCAAAAAAGGACAAGTTAGTTGGTCTTTTAAAAAAAGGTTGGCGCCGTAGGCGCCCAAAAAACGGGGGCGCCGCAGGCGCCACGGCGCCTGGCACAATCTAGTATATATATATATTGGCAATATTGGAAATTAGAAATATCGGGGAAAACCCCAACTCCACTTCCCATCAATAAGTCAAAATGGGTGGGGCTTATGTACGCTTTTTTCATGATACTGATACATTAACTTACATAACACACTTAGATCTACGATTATTTACGGCCATAACAAATGTTTGTCAATCAATGAATTTTACACTCTTGGGTCACCGAATGTGCACACTAAAAAAAATAAAAAATTAGTCACTGATTTTTTAAAATTATATCAGGAGAAAAAGTGCATTTCAGCACCGTTTAGTTTACAAAAGCTCACCATCCGGTATCCATAAATAGAAAGATGTTATGCATTAAGTGCGGGCGCTGTGGGGCATGGATGAGGACGAATTAGTTAAACATATGTTGTGATAAGTATCCCAATTTCATGCAGACTTAGGTACCATTTAATTCATTATGGATAAGCGGATTGAAGTCGAATCATATGCCTGGCGTTACTCTCAAATAATGACGAGAAGGGGCTAACCGGTTTGTTGTTTTCGTCATAATTATTATTTATTATTTAGTTAGTATGTCCTGTATGACACTGACACTGTATTTGTTTAATAATAGTTAATGTTACAGACGCTCCTTCTCACTTCTGTACAGAAGATTATTGCGTCCTACGTATTTCTATGGTTTGTGTTTAGTCCTGTATTCTTACTAGAGTTTTAAATGATGATAAAGTGTTGGCTTTCCTGGTTTCTTCAGGCAACCCATTCCACACCCGAATACCGGACGGAAAGAAAGAAAACTTGTCTTGTATGTGTTTGACTTGAGTTTGTTCTTGCATATTATTATTATGGAATAAGAAAGGTGTTTTTATGTTTATGTCTGTCTGAGGGTTGTATTAAGTAAGGTTGTTAAGACCGCTCGTTTTTGAGGATCGGCTAACCATTCAAAAAAAGACCGGTTAACCGCTCGTCCTTATATCCCTAATGTTTTGAGAACTAACAAGAGAATGTTGTCGCCTCGCGTCGTCTGATGGCATCAAAGCCCGCTTCCCCCCCCCCCCTCCCGCTTGCGTTCAGCTCTTTCCGCATTGCCCTCAATTCATAGCATTTTTTTTTAATCTACAAAATTAACTAAACAGTGATGGTTAATTGTCATTTTTATATTTTATTTTGAGGACTCGTAGTTCACCGGTCTAAATAAGAGGACAGGTTCAATCGTTCGTTAAAATTAGCGAAGTATTTTTCATTAGTTTCAAAAACCAACGCCTCGCCCCATCCGTAGTGGGTCTAAATAAGAGGACAGGTTCAATTGTTCGTTAAAGTTAGCGAGGTATTTTTCATTACTTTCAAAAACCTACGCCTCCCCCCGTCCGTTTTGACGTCATGTTTACCTCTCTTGTGTGTGATGCCGGTCAACTCGCGTATTAAAATTAATAATATAATAAAATTATAAGGCTACGGAGTAAACAATGATGATAAAATGGAATTTATTTTTTAAAAAAACATATTATTTTTCAATTGTCAACTCGCCAGAATAATTGAATTTTGCGATTCACACATGTTCACCCTTCCCGTTTTTTTCTGTTCAAATAGGGTTTGAGCTACACTCGCCGTACTGTTAATGTGGTAAACAAATGCCTTTGATAGGCAGGAAAACTGTCACTAAAAGACCGAACTCAAATTTGTGGGCCGATTAATCGCCCGGTATCTTTGCTACGTCTTTCAAATACCTCTCGTAATATAAGGTACATGTACTTCACTAAGCGGCGTGCGCCAATACGTTTTTTGAATGCCTGAAATGGACTACAAAACGGTGATCAGAAAATGCCAAAAGGTCAAGGGGTCATATGCTTTTATAGCTTTCTTTGTCTTTATAAGAAACAGACTATAATAAATATAAATAGAAACAGCCTCGGCCTTGACCGTTGTTGACATCAAACACGCCCTGTTAGTAACTAGTACTATTAGTTGTGAACTTCAGTGAATCAAGGCTATAACGCGTCATGTACGCACGCTTACAGCTTGGAGACTGAAGGTTTGATTAGTTTGAATGCCAACCTAGGCTACTTGTCAGCTGGATCGTGGTATCGCTTTCACCGTGACAAAGCGAGAGGGAGCGCGAGGCGCGTTACGGCTTGTGTTGTTTTTTTTTCACTATGTTACCGCTAGTGTTTTTTTTTGTTTTTTTTCTTGTTGTTGTTGTTTTTGGTTACACGGTCCTGTGGTCCTCAATAAAGAGGACCGATCCTGATCTGAGGACCGGTTAACCGTTAACAAGCTTAGTATTAAGTTATCTTTGTGTTGTATTTCTAATTCTAAATTATAATTAATTGCCTTATGTCTTATGTATAATTACTAATTCACTCTTGGTTCTTCTATCCTCTCGTGTTCATATTTCAAGGTTTAATGATTTAACTTTAACTAATGGTGTTACTCTTGTCAGTTTTGAATTTTTCTCCAGTAATTCAGTAATGAATCTGGCAGCTCTTTTTTGGATTTGTTCTAACTTATCAATATTTTCTTTGGTGGATGGGTCCCATACAGAAGATGCATATTCTAATTTAATATAGGCCTCACCAGGGTGAGGTAGCATTTTAGATTTATATCTTTGTTACATTTGTAAAAGTTTCTTTTTTATAAAGCCTAAGGTTTTGTTTGTTTTTTTTAATAACTTCATTGACATGGGGATTCCAAGATAGTTTCTCACTTAATAAAAAAAAATCATTAATTAATTAATATTATTAATAATTATAATAGTAATTTTTATTATTTTAAAAATTTTAGGTAATTAAGTACATGTAATTATATATTTTAAAATATTTTAGTCTGATTATGCCCTATGAGTAACTGTGTCACACGCTAACTGACGTCTGTCACTGTCAGTTTGAAAGGAGCAAACAATTTAACACTTAATGCACACACTCACTCAAAACAACATTTTTAATTTACTTTACAGACCATCGTAAATCGCTGTAGTGTAGTATAGAAGTTGACTAGAAAAAGCTACACAACACACAAAGAATTCAATGATGGACAGTGATCACAATTATAAAAATTAAAATATTAATGGCATTTCATTTGGTTAATGATTGATAAATTGATTTTTAAAAAAGTTTAGGCTGAAGCGAAGTACGTCGACTGTGATGTCACAACGCTACCGGTTGCTTGGAACGAGAATTTCTTCCCCTGAATTATGTTTGTTTTCTTATTTATTTATTACCTCCCTTTGGGGGGGACTAAGGAATTTAATTAAAAGTTAATGAAAAATAATGCCATAGCAACAAGATGGCGGCCGATAATGATGTCACGGTCGACAAAGTACGTGTTTACCAAAGTTTCTCGTTTTAAAAAAAAATTTAATTTAATAATTAATATAATGAAATAATAATTTTTATGGTTTTAACAAAGTGATTATTCGCACAGCTGTGGGAATATTGTCTAGCGTTATTTGCAAAGTTACGCATGCGCATTGATGTTTTTTTTGGTTATTTATACTTAAAAATTTATTGAATCGTTTGTCGTCATAAGCATAGCTAGAGGTCTGGTTAGGCGGGGGCAAGCTGTAATAATTGTATTGGCGGATCGAATTCCAGTGCGGGCAATAATTTGTGTGAACAACACTGGACAATATTCCCACAGCTGTGTGTATAACACTGGACAATATTCCCAAAGCTCTGTAACACTAGCCTTGTTTTAAATAAGAAATTTGAATTACTTTATTTTGATATCAATTAAACAATTTAGGTACATGTACTACATTTGTATTTAATTTAAATAAAATATAAAAAATATAAGTCAACTTGGGCTTAAAACTTAAAATTAAAATTAAATTTTTGGCCTCTCCTCTATAATATTGTCTATAACCTGATTCTGATAGTGAGAGTGTTGACATTGAATAAGTCTTATTTTATTAGTTCATATTAGCATTTGGCATAACTCTCTGTTACACTATTATTACATGTACTATTATTTATTATAAATAATTAATTTTAAAAATATTTTTGGCTCAATAAACTCTATTTGGAATTTATAACAGTTTATAGCCTTTTACCTTTTAACTTAAAACAAAAAGCGGGTTTATTATTGATTCTTATAATTATATGTAGGCCCATAACTATAATTTATTAACATGTATGACTCCATAGTCTATGATTATGAGTAATATGACATCATAGCCATAATCAAACCCTGAAAAGTTAGCCTAATAGCCTACTTATTATCTATAAAGACTAAAGTAAAGTCATAATTACATAGTAGAATGATCAAATCCATGGGCCATAGCCATATTATTATATTATTTATTGTATAGTCCAAGGGTCTGCAAACGTTTGTGCTCATTACCCCAAAATATAAAAGTTTGTGTGAGGTCCTTCCCACACAGCTGGGGGGGGGGGTTGGGGGAAGCATTATAATCCCCCCTCCCCAGGTGCTTATGAGGTTTTACATATGCAGTTCACTCATTCTCTCACTTATAGATCTCTCTTTTGCGTTCTAAATTATAAATCTTTAATTTTTATACCAAGTACCTCACCAGTGTTTTACTCATATTAAATCAAAGTACTTGAAAATTTAAGTTTTAAATTATTTTCTTCTTTTTAGGTCCACTTATACAAGCTTGGTTAAAAAAAAATTTTTTTTTACTTCTATTTATTTTCCCTTAAAGAGGCAATAATATTGGCCATGCCATTTCTAACTTGAAATACAATATTGTTTCCTTTCAAATTAATTACAGATTGTGCCATCCTGACCTGTGACTGTGAAAGTAAGATAACATAATTATTAATTTGAAAATGAATGGAACATTCACATATTCTGGAAATTCTTCTGATGTCAGTGATGTTTCATTTGATCATTTATACCGGGCCATCATCCAATGTTTTGTCATTATATTCTTTGGTTACATTGCCGGAAGGGCTGGATTCATTACACATGCTCAAAGTTCAGGCATCGGGACATTTGTCTCCAAGTTTTGTCTCCCTGCATTGCTGTTTAAAAGCATGTGTGAGCTGAACTTTTCTGAGGTGATTATTTTTCTTTCATTTTAAATTACATTATTGTACTTTGTAGATAGTTGGGTTGACTAATAATTTTAACTTGAATAAAGAACTACATTATTGCCTTTGTTATAAAATTCCCTTAAATAACTTATTTTATTTTATAATCTATATTTTAAAGATTTCTATAGACATTTATTAAAATTGTTAAAAGTTGTGATAGAAAATGCTTGATTTTCTAGATTACTATGTCTTTTCAAAGAGATTCCTTATAAATTTTAAACTTTAGAAACATTCTACCAAGTGAGTATTTTCATAACTTTGTATAAAAATAATTTTATTGACAGTGAATTATAAATTGAAAGTTCTGGTTAATCGCAGACTAAAATTTTTAAAAAATAATTAAAAAATTGGAATACATTTTTTTCCCCTAACAAAATGAATAAGTAATTTCTTTCAAATTTTATTAACTTTGTTCCTATTTAATTTACATGTGGAAGTAAGTTAACTTGTGCTTTGGAAAGTATGCTTTATTAAAGAATTTGACAATATCTGATTCATTATTAAACTCATATTAGTTGACTAAAAATGAGAAATTATGTGAAAGGTGTTACTTAGCATGTTATTTAAAATTGTAATGAGTTTTTAAAAAAGATGTGTGTTATAGTTATAAGAAACAAGAAGTCTTGCTTAAAAGCTCTTAAGTGTAGATTAATAAAATATAATGCTCTAGTATAAGTTTAACATTTTTAAAGAAACCCCCACTTATTAACACGCAATAAAGCATTTCAAATTTAATTTTTTTCGTCCATCCATAAACATTTGCTTTAGTATAGGGCTGTTATCGATTAAATTAAATTTAATAGTTAACTTTTGAAAAATTACCGATTAATTAATCGATAATTTTTTAAAGCTAAAAATAAATATGTATGACGTCATTAAACAGAAAATTTCAAGGGAAGTAATAAAAACAGGCAATTAATATTGTTATTAAGTTATTTTTAAAACATAGTAAGTAATGAAAATAAGTTAAATAACGTATTAAAGTTTAGGCACTTGTATGAAAATTTCAAATTAATTTTAAAATATAAAAGTAATTCAGCAATATAGAAATTATTTGTTGATTAACAAAAGTTAAAGATAATTTTTTTTATCCCAAGTGGTTCAAAAGTTATGATTTTTTTTCCTAAGACCTCATAATCACTTTTTTCACCATGTTGTTTTCCTTTACATTTTGTGCCCTTTTATGGCATTTTTAGCGCATTTTCGAGAAGTCGAAATGCGCTATTGTATCCGTTTTGTCCGTTTGTCCGTCCGTCCGTCTGTCATCACCCTAGATCTCAGCATCCATAAGTCCTAGACCCATGATGTATATATGTTTTTTGTATGTCCTGACCTGCCATTTGTGCATCAACACTCAGTTACTCGATCCGACCTCTTGTAGTGGCAGTAGAGCTCCTGGAAGTATGAAAGTCCTAGACCCATGATGTATATCACAAGAGTTCCTACCACCTCCAACACACAAGAATTCCTACCACCACCAACACACAAGAGTTCCTACCACCGCCAACACACTAGAGTTCCTACCACCACCAACACACAAGAGTTCCTAAAAATTCATAAAAATATGTCTAAAATCTAAACACAATTACTGATAACTACATAATGCTGATATCTAAAATAAGTACTGATACATAATACGAAAATGCGCTAACACGTCCTGAGTCCAAAAAGGGACCAGGCTTAACATGATTTTTTTATATCATTGTCGTTATAAAAAAGGTCATTTTAAAGTTTAGACTAGCTAACAATACGCAACAGAGAAGTTCGTACGTAAAAAAATATTTTTAAAAATTATTATTAATTATTTATTAATAAATCGAACATTAAAAAAATGTTTATATTAATCACTATTTTATCGATTAAAACAATTTGAATCGATAAAATAATTTACCGATTAATCGAGAAATTAATCGGTAATTTCCGCAGCCCTACTTTAGTATAATTTAACATAGCTTTGAGTTTCAAATTTGATTATGAAGCAATGAATTGTTAATCAATCCTTTACCAGCCTCTAGATATAATATATTACACAGAAAATTAAACATTCCAGGTGCTTGAGAAATTTATTAACTTTATCTTTTATGTTTGACTTTACTTGAATATATCTAATTAATACAATTTATAATTGTTTTCATATCAGATTTTAAGAATTCAATTTTATGGGCATTTAAAATTATCTTTATATGTACCTAAATGTATTAAAATGTACAATAAAGCAATATTTTATTTCTCATCATTTTTATTAGGTAAATTGGCTCTTCCTGGTTGGTATCCTCATAGCAAAGGTTTCTTTGTTTGTTCTTGTGGGTATGGTCACTCTCCTTGTTAAGCGACCACTCAACCTTGGTTATGCAGCCATATTTGGCATATTTGCTACACAAAGCAATGACTTTGCACTTGGATATCCAATAGGTAAATTTTCATCAATAAAGCTAAAAGATTAATATAAACTACACAATAACAAATTTAAAAGTAGATGTAAACCTAAAGCTTAAATTTTCTTTACACATATTACTGTAAATATTTAATTTTAAAGACAACATCTTAAGTTAGCATTTCTGCAATACAAGGAAATTGCTAATCTAAATTTCCCTTGGGTACAAATAAGAACATGTACCACTCGTTACATCATTGTTTATCAAAGTAGAAATAATAGTTATCATGAAGTTTTTGATCACTTGACTTGTATGTCCCTAATGATTGCTGTTAAAATATGTAAAGCTGAGTGACCCATTTAATACTGCAACCATGTGCTCTTAATTTTGACATTGATTATAACATGGATAATTACGCCGAGACTAGACCAGCTGTCTCCTGTCATTAAGCATCTAGAAACATACCTTTCATAAAGTAAGCAATCTATTAATATACTAGAGAAAAAATAAAATCACATATTTTTATTTCACTAGGTAAATTATTGGCAAAACTTATACTGTACTAATAATCCTGTGTTTGAAGTACATTAGATAATTTGATGCTGGAAAAGAATTATATAGTTTGTGTGCTATAGATTTGTCAGAAATAAAAAGACTAATAAAAAGCTTGATTGTGCAACAATATTTTCTAGTTCTGGTCTAAATTTATCTAAGATGTTTCCTTTACTGTAACTATAACTCAAGATTTAATAATTTTAGTCTTTAGTAGTCAAACAAAAACAAAAAAAAAGATTTGAAGGAAATGGTCTATTAAGACTCAGTTTCCTAACAATAAGTTTTCATGATAATTAAGGGACTGTAAAGCTTATCAGGTGAATGGGAAAAAAAAATCTCTTAAATTTCTTCTTAAATAATTGTTTGTCATGGTGATGACAATTCATATAATTTTGACAAATCAAATAAACTTTTATCAGGGTAAAAGGTCAGAAAAGTAATTTAAAGACTTTTTTGAATGACATTAATTTTTTAAAAATGATTTCATCTTATTTAAATAAACCTTCATCAGTTTTTACCTTACTATCTTCAGTGCAAGCTTTGTATGGCAGCACCCACCCCGAGTACCTCAAGTATCTGTATCTCATCGCGCCCATCTCATTAGTCCTACTCAACCCCATTGGCTTCATCCTTATGGAGGTTCATAAACACAGATCAGTGCAGGATGATTCAAAAGAATCAAAACTTAGAACTGCTGTTATGCATGTTGTCAAAGGTGTCATTCTCAACCCTATAGTCTTTATGACTACTATTGGTGTGTTTGGAAACTTCATATTTTCTGGATCCGTCCCTGAGATTTTAAGTGATATTCTGATTGTACTAGGTAAGTGTTTAATTATGTCATTCTTACAACTACTTCATGTTATTTTTATGTTAAAATCTGTCAACCAACTTTTTAAATTTAATTGCTTTAAACACATTTGCAGCTTATAAATGTTTAACATGTATTAGAATTTCGGACTCTTATGATTTTCTACTTTAAAAATGAATAAATTTAACATCAGGTTTGTTCTAAGATTAACAAAAAATGTATGTCCATAAATTATGCAAATCAAGGTATCTCATTAGCAAAAAATTAGCATAAATCTCTCTTAAATATTGAGATTTTTGTTTAACTCAGGCAGATTCTTGTTCTATAAATTCCCACTAGTAAAACACAAAAATAGTTTTTGGAAAAATTGCTATGGAAAGTTAAGGGCATGTAAAAAAACGCTTTTTGGTAGTCCAAAAGGAATCAGTTTTGGGAGAGTTAAAAGAGTTTTTTTTATCTGTTTTATTGTTTGTCTTGATATGTCAGAGCTTATGTTGTTTATCTTGATCTTTTAATATATTTTCTATTGAAAGCTAAACACATGTGTACTTTTGACCTTCATTGATTAAATTAAATTTAGTTAAGTATATTAATTTCTGGGGGGCGTGGTGGTCTAAGTGGTAGCACGCTGGACTACCGAACCACTGCAAGAACTCGAGTCGCAAGGGGCATTGTGCTAACCACACATTTAAAATTAAAAAAAAAAATATTAATTTCTGTCCTGTACAGGGGATGCTTACAATGCCTCAGCCTTATTCTACCTTGGACTGAGTATGGTGGGCAAAGTTCGTAGTCAATTGGGTATGGGTCTTGTAGTTCCAGTACTTCTCATCACAGCTAAAACGTAAGTGTTCTTTTAATGTTTCAACTATTTAAATCTGGTATTCATTGAATTTATGGCAAGGAGCTATTGAGATTATTAAATAAAACAATTATTTCAATATATGCTCGTTTGTACAGTTCTTATGTAGATTTAATGTGATGCATAAAATACCTAAACATCTAAATTTTACATCATAAATAAAATTTGTAGCCTATTATAAATCTATACCCACTAAAGATTAACAATGAGTGTTGCATAAAAAAAAATTAATTAATCTAATGATAAAAAGAAAAATTCTCATCCATGTTTCAGATCATTCTTTGTAAGGTATTTATCAACATTTGCTTTCAGACTTATACTGCCCCTAGTTACCTGGGAAGTTATGGGTTGGCTAGAAGATGGCAATGTATCAACATCATTCAGCATGTATGGCTTTCTCTATGGGACTTTTCCATCAGCACCCTCAGTCTTTCTATACGCCAGTGATTATGGCATTGCCCAAGATATTGTAAGTTCCTTTCACAATGACATAGAGACAGCACATATATGATTAACAGACTGCATGGTTAAGTTGGTAAAATAAATTATTTAGTTTCTGAAATTATTGTAATATAAATTAATGTGTGTAGTCAATAACCTGGATTCATGAATTTTTTGTTTAGAGGAATCATTAGCACAATCCAGTTAATAAAATTCATCCTGTGGTTTCAGATTGCTACTGGGCTTGTCATGGGCACCTTTTTATCAGCTCCTCTGATGTTTGTCTCAGCTAAAATGATGACTCTCATAGTGGTGACAGGTGCTGATTACAGAAATGTGTTGAGCAGCACATCGTTTGATGTCAGCATCATCAGTCTCACTTGCTGTGTAAGTGCATGTGAGACATTTAGGGAGATAGCAACAACATTGCTGCTGATATGAATTAATTATATTGATATTAATGACAAAAGTATTGTTAATATTTACACCTTGTTAATATTGAAGTTTTTTGTATATATTTATCACTGTTCACAAAAGAAAATTTTTGTTAGAAGAAATGAAAAAAAAAATTATTAACTATTTTTCGCATTGTAGATTTGAAAAAGAATTGACATTGGGTTCATTGAAACAAGCTTGTTTAGTTTTTTTTCTTAGTTATTCAACTAAAGTTATCATTAATGTAATCTAGAATGATTTCCCTTCAATAAAAACAGTCGGGATTTCTTTGAATCAACATGTTTTTCACTGCAAAGAAAGCATATGAATCAGTTGTTTATATTTTGGTGAATCATAGAGTCCTAGTGCAAGTACATATATTAGTGAAAGGGAAAATGAAATTAAAAATTCATCAGCTCCTAAACAACTAGCCCTGTCCCCATCTAAAGTGCCTTGTAGAAATTATGATAGGGCTAATACTTCTTCTACAAATAATAATGTTGAGTAGTCTAATTTGAAAGCTGCTGAAACTGGCACTAAGAACAGATTTAGACTATTTTAAAATCCATGAACTTTTGCTTATCAATTTCTTATATTGCATCTTATGGGGATCTTTTTTTAATATTAAGGCCTAAAAATATCTTCCAGTAAAATTAAACAGCTTTCATAAGAAAGAAAAGCTAATTTCATTACCCTATAAGGCCTGGTTGTTAATTTGGTGGTTTCTGAAACTGAGTTTCTGACTCAAGTACTTCATAAAAATTGAAATTCTTTTTTGTGAAGATTTTATATATATGTGTTTATATAAATTTCTATTTTTTCAGATTTGGGTTATGGGACTTTTTTTTGTGAGTGGTAAATGGAAACGTGTTCCTCATCGTTTTACAATGGCTTTTATGTTCTCACATGTAAGACTTTTTATTAAAATTCTTTAATATACCAGATATTTTTATTTCTATTTATGAACATTGCCCTTATTTAAACTTGTCAACATGTTTATTAGGTACTCAACATTTTTCTGTTTTGTTTGATTTATAAACTATACGCGATGGAAGTTAATGTAAGTAATTTAATTTTAATTTTATTACAATTTTAATTGCTTCCATAAACAGGCATTATATATAGCACACTGTATTATGGATCAATATTTCTCTGTCCCAGATTGTTGCCTGTGTTGGAATGATAGCCTTCTATTGCCATGGGGACACTAAGGGCTGGCATCATTATCCTATCATTATATGTCTCTTGGTGGGTGTCTTCTCAGCAAGATGTTGGACCGCCGCTATAGCCATTGTCATTTGTTTGTTGCACACTCGAAGTCTTTGTTTTATATTGCGCAAGCAAGTCTGGTTTTACTTTGTCGGATTCGGGTAAGTGTATAATGATTTTACAAATGAACAAATAACTCATATATAATACAGTTAAGTAGATTACATTAAGTGTTTTCTATTTTCCTTCAGTGTACTTAAATTTATTACTTTTGCTATAAAACTTTCCTCAATTTTTGCTGGGGTTTCTGAAAAAAATAATGAATGTAATTACTTGTGTATTAGTCAAGATTAGTCATAAAATTCAGAGTTGACTTATCCATGGTGCTAGTTTAATAGAATTTTGTGCTCTGAATAGGGGGCAATGTCTAGTTATCAAAAGAGCTAGTGTACTTAGCTGCACTGGGTACATTCACAGACAACAGCATTCAGTTCATGCTAAGGTTGTTATCGGTTAACTGGTCTTTAGATTAGGAATAGATTCAGCCCTGTTAATTTGTTCCAATTAATTGTAACTTTAATCAGCTTTATTAGCTAATTACCCGGGGTTCATTTTATGGTGCGTCATCTTATAAAATTATATATTGTTAGGTTGTTAATAGTTAAGATGCCGGGCAGCATAGGAGATTCAATGTGCAAGTGACAGTGACATCAAATCACCTTTTTAATATTCTGGTATATAAAATTTATCTTTAAAAAACATACTCATCACTGTTAGTCGAGTTTGGCTAAGTAATGATTTGAAAAAGATTAATTCATTGTGTTGCTGAGGCACAATATGAGAGCTAACCCACAGTGTTTTGGTAGTAATGTTAAAATGCCTTTGATGTAAACAATGCCCCAGGTCATACTATTTGCTAAATGAAGGAAAGATACCTTGCTATCCCTAATGGCCAGTTGACCGGGCTTGAAATTTGCGAGTGATCTTGTAAAGCGATAGTTTCATTCTTCTAAGTACTTGCTCATGTAAAGCAGTTGAAATAGAATTACTATATCGATAACAAAATTGATGTGTTTTTTAAATTTAGTGAGGACATTAACTGATTTATTGTTCCAGGATCTCATCCTATAAGTTAAAGCTCGCAAATTTTAAAAATCACAAAGCCCAGGTTTTACCCTCAGCTTATCTAGCAATCATAGCATATTTCATAATTGTTGGTAAAAACAAAAACTACCTCCACTTACACATGAGATCTAATTATAGACGAGTACTTCAGAATTCTGTCTTAGGCGATCATTTCTCATCAAAAACTTTTTTTCTTTTGTAGATCTTGTTTTTATTAGATTTGAATAATTTATCTAACTGGTACTTCTGCTTTCAGTGTCCCAGTTTTTGTTACTGGTATTTTGTTTCTGATGGGGTCTCATAATTTGGCAGGAGAAATTGATCCAGCATTTCACTATGGAAAAATTCAGGTAAAAAACATGTGGGCTGGTCCTAAATATTAACTTTTGTAAAATATTAAATGTGTAAAAAAGCTGTTCTCTACTAAAAAATAAAGAAAGAAAAGTACCATATTTGAGAAAATATAGATATAAATTTTATTATATGGCATGAAAATATATTCCCCTTAATTCTGATGCTATAAGTGTCTCATTTTCTTTTCTTTTTAGACTGCTTTCTCTTTAGTTATTCTCTTGCTGACTCTCATTGTGACAATAACCTCCCTTGTATGGTGGCAACGTCTGGAGAGACAAGGGATATCCCAAAGTCCTGAATACACAAGACAAGAGAGTATATCAAGTGCCAGGCCAGCCAGACAGTCTATTGTAGAGAGACAAGACAGTATCATTAGCAGGCAGTCCCTCGTAGAAAGGCAAGACAGTGTTGTCAGTACTCAGACAGATAAATATCCAATCATTAATGAAGAGGAGTCTGAACCCATAGAAGCTTCAGGTGGGCGCCGGTCACAGAGCTCAGCCAGAAAAGAAGAGGCAAAGTTGAAAAATGGCAGAAATTATCAAACATGCAATGACAATCAAAATATTAAAAAATGTAAGTCCTCTGTGCATTGATGACCATTAAATGCAACTTTATGTGTCAATAAAATACATTAAAAAATTTTAAAATGGTTAGTCGATATATATTTACAAGTAGGTTATTGAATGCTAGAATAATTGAAATGAAAAAATTCCTAATAGTTTTTACTTTATTAAAAAATTTTTTTTGAACAGTTAATAAAATTTAAATAATAGTATTTACACCTTGAGTGGTTTCTATTGACACACAACTTAAATAAATAATTAATGCCTGCTTGGTTAGTTCATATCAGTATGTTAGTTCTTTAATGTTACTTGGTGTAAAAAGGTTAAAATTTGTTTAGTTAACGTCAGTATGTTGGCTTGTGTGATTTTGTTCTTAAATATGTTAGTTGGTGTTAGAGGGTTAAAATATGTCTTTAAAACACAATTTTCAAATTTATAGCAATCCAATATTTTTCTCATCAATATATTAATGAAAAATTTAATTAAAGTCATGACAAAATAATTTATAAAGCAGACATTTGTATGATAATAAATTAAAGAATCAAAAACTGAATCCACAGACTGTTTGATAATTTTTTATCCATTTTACAACTCTGTACAGCAACTAGTATTGAGGATCTCCTTCCCTACATGGAAAAAAACTCTGATAGCGTTTTCAGTGAGTTTGAGACAGGTGGTACTGAAGCCATGGAGAACATATCAGAGCGCACCTGTTTACTGAATCAGTGTAGCATAGAACAGCGTCATGCTTGCATGGATAAGCTGCGTTCCTATACAGCAAATGTTATAGTCAATGGAGATGGACCACAGGAGGAGGAGCCTAAATCTGTCAGAGAACTGGCCATGGAAGAGTATCAAACAGCCCACCACCTGATACTGCTGCTACTACTCCTTTTGTCTATGTTTATTGTAAGTGCTTTTAATTTCTGCTCATTTTTACTCTATTCATTCAATGAAGCATATAGTTTACTTAACACTGTTAGATGTCCATTCCTGTTGTTGTTGTATAAATAATTGCTTTTTTTTTTCTTTTCTCAAATATCTTTTTTTTTCCAGGTTCTTAAATGCAATATTTATTGAATATAATTCAATTTAATGTAACTGTCATAAAAATAAAATAATAAAACAAACAC
The DNA here is from genome assembly GCA_002072015.1 of Radix auricularia. Classification (NCBI taxonomy): domain Eukaryota; kingdom Metazoa; phylum Mollusca; class Gastropoda; family Lymnaeidae; genus Radix; species Radix auricularia. The sequence continues at coordinate 82,487 of MUZC01000362.1, read as the reverse complement.
TCAAAGCCCCGCTTAGCACTTGGTTAATATCAAGAACGCTTCTGTGGGGTTTGTCAAATGGTATTTGAGCTAATACCTGTCTTCATTTTCAAGTATGTTCTTCTATGGTTATAGCTTTCAAAGTAGACAATCCTTAAGTTTGATATTTTGAGAAAGATATATCATTATCCAAATTAAAAACATATTTATTTTTGTGATTTTTCAATAATAAATTTATTTTAGCTAGATTATTCTTGCATTTGTATTTTTTATCATTATATCTGCCACTTATTATTACGCAAAATCATTTCAGGGTTTAATTTTATGTTTTTGGCGAATGTTTAACAGTCAGCCAACTGGTATCTATGTGGAGATTGAGTTTCTCGACTGTGTCTTTAATTATGGACAGGTATGCTCAATAGATTAGTCATTCATCATTTTTTATTGTGGCTTTGACGTGGGCTAGATACCACGCCCCTCAGATGTGAGGCAAGCACACTACAGCTTAGTTTTAAGTAGTAAACGAATAGTTTTACTAAAATAAGTACTGTCTTGTAATAATTTTAATATAATACAATATATTCTTGTTGTAATTTGAAGAGACTAATCTGTCTTATCAGCTTTAAAAGACTTGCCTGTAATTTTATCATGTCACTGTTTATTCTGCCCTTCAGGGTCTGTTAGTCCTCATGGTTTTTGGCTTTGATACGACCAAGTTGGTATTTTCACCAATTGTTAGAAGGTAAGAACTCTTTTTAATCGCCCGCTTTACAGTGTAAATTATAATATTCATTTATACATTTAAGTATTGAAATTATTAAAAGCACAAAAAATGAAATATGTTCAATCTTTTCTTGTTTAAGAATGTGCAAATTTCTTTAGTCAATCCAAATTTACCTGTCAATATTAAATGCGCTAAGTCTTGTTAAAAGATATTACTTATATATTTAATTTGAATATGTTTTATTGTTTACTTACAGGCATATATCTAAGTATAGATTTGTCTATACTTTTTATGTTAGGTAATTTTGGAGCACCCAATTTTTTTTTTTACGATCCATTTCAAACCTATCAGTGTTGCATAGTTTAAATGTGCTTATGTATCAGTTTTTGTGTCTATATATTTTGGTAAAATTGGAAAATTATTTTGAAGCTACAAAAAATTAAAAATAATTCATTTTCATGGAAATAGAATTATAAATGTTTGTTATTTCATGGAAGAATTATAAATCAAGTGATTAAAGCTATATAAACATTTTTGTTTAAAAATTATTTTACTCATTTAATTTATAAGCAAATTTTCATTTAGCTCTATTCACTATTTGAAACTTCAGTCTACAAAATGGCATTTGAATATTTCTTAGAGTCACTTTTGATAATTCTATGTGATTGGTAATCTTTGTGTATTGAAATTTGTTAAGCCAAAGCTTGAATTGATTCTTTTAAATTTGTATATCCCATGATTTATTTATGTAAATCTCCACAACCCAAATTGTTAAAAATTTAGTTTATTTACTGGCAATTTTTTTAAGATTAACTGTTGCCTTTTCATAGTCTTACCATAATCATGTGATAACTCTAAAAACTTATATGTAAAAGAAGTAAATTTATGGGCTATTGACTTTCTTATTGAAAACAATCAATGCAATCTTCTTCTGTTTGTAATAAGAAACACTTTGGAACAGATGAATAGAGCATATTTCTGAGCTGGACCTCAAATCATTTTAGCTTTTGACAATGTGTCCTTCAGTTTCACTTCATATTATCTAGTATTGAAAGCAGTAAAGTCTTGTGCTCTTAAAAGTTCAAAACTGTCTTATTTACTTGTAAATAAATGAGTTAGTAATGTTTTTCACGTTCGGCTTTTTGTGGATATTATCAGTTATGTTAAATATTTCAGTTTTTCCTTCTTCTGTAAGATAATGTTAAATTATAAAAATAAAAATGTTCCTGCAGTATGATATTTTTTGTTTAAGATCCTTAAGGTATTTGTTTAAAATTATCCCTTTCATATTTATTCTCAATTGCAATTTAAAATGTTTGTGCATATATTTGAATTATTTGTTTGTAGTACTAATATAATAATAATAAAAAGTTGGTAATAACTGTATTGTAAAAATTCGAAAATTATTGTACAAAATAAGAATAATCAATACTTTTTTAAAATGCATATTAAAATTAAACCCTAGGCCTCTCCCCCTTCTACTTTTTTGTCCCTTTTCCTCTCCTACAATAAAAACCATGTGAGTGTTTCAACTCATAACTTTGGTCTATATTATTGTGGCATTAAGAAACAGCATTTGTTGTCTCCTGTCACTTATTTGTATGTTAAATTAACTTTTAATTATATCCTATTTTTTTATCATAAAGATTGCAAATTATCCAAATTTTAAATTATTCTTTTTAAAGACTTAGGCGACTAGTGTTTGGTGCAGAAGTTTTACGCTTACCAAGCTTAAATCAACTGGATGCTGCTACCAAGCAGACATGTGAACAGTTTGAAGACTATCATAAAGACAACTGTATGAAAGAAATAGTTCGTGACAGACGGTAAGTTTTTAGAGACTATATTTGACTTGTGTTGTGTTTTTTGAAGCATTTTTTTAAAATCATCCCAAATTTTGTGAATAGTATATTTGGCATGTGATAAAAAATGTATGAATTGCACTGTATATACATCTTAACGATTGTGCAAAAAATAAGACCTTTGATATGAACAATATATAACAATACTCATCCTGAAAGTTAATATTAAATTGGGGTTCTTAAGTGACAGATTAATGGTAATTTTGGTTTTTAAGTTTGTCTCAAAATTCTGCCCCATTGCCATGTAACTAAAAAAAAGTAATTTGTTGCCCAATTTTTACAATCAATAAATAAATGAAGCAATTCTCAACTGCCCTTTTTTTTAAATCAACCTTGGTAAGAAAATACAGGACTTTATATCAAATTCCACCATTATAATTCATTATGCAGTTTCAAATGGCTTAAACAAATTATGTAAATAATATTAAACATCAGGTTTATATAAAACATTAAAACAGTGTGACATGCAAAGGACTAGAAAATGTTGGTGTGACAAGCTAACATGTAATAGAAGAAATCATTCACAGAGATTTGTTAAAGCTTTACAGACATTGCAACAAAATGCCCTTTAAGGCAGACAATCCAATTTTTAAAAAATTTATTTAAGTAAAAAAATACAATTTATGTTTTGAGGATATATCTATGACCTAGTGAATAATTTTGTTTAGCTAAAAGTAGCTTTTTTTGACAATACTTAAGAATTACCCTAGAATAGTGATGGCAGAGCCTCAAAAGCCGACATGCAACTAAAATGTTACTTCCTTAATCAAACCACTGTGCTGGCACTTTGCTAAATAAAAGTAGGTTTTAAATGAATTTTCGGCAAGCGGCCTTGGAATGTGCTCAATCATTAAACCTTTTTCAGGCTTTATTATATTCTTTCTCTAATTTAACTCATAGGTCCTGGATACTTCTTGAAAACTGATGAAAATATGGTTTTGCTTTTTGTCTTGTTTTAGATTGTAAATTTGCAATGGGATTATTTTAAAAATCTGATCCCCAATTTCTTAATTTTATTTTAGATCTCTAACAATTTGGTTATGTGTGCTTGGGAGGAGGGAATGTAGTACAGTTGGACCCACTTATTTCGACCTCGGTTATCTCGCCAACCCTATTATGTCGACGCTTTTAAAGTGGAACCGCCAAATTCTCTCTTTGTCTAAGCATTTTCTCATCGGTTATATCAATTCTTTTATGTCGCCAAACCCTAATATCTCGAGTACAAAAGATGCCCAAATTTGCCATTTAACGTCGGTTATCTCGATTATCAATGGGTGTTAGGTCAGTTTGTTTTTGTGGACCGCTCAATCGTAAGAAGAAATGCTTGTTTTACTGTACGGTCCGTATTTTCCCTTAAATTTTTTAGAACCAAGAAAGGGAAGGTATTAAATTTACAGCTCACGAGGTCTGCTGGTTCAGCTCTCTGCCCTGTATTACTTAATTCTAAGCAATACTTTTTTAAATAAAAAATCATTCACTAGCAACTCCACTAACAGTGATGACGTGTATTTTTATAGTATTTATAGATCGGAATATAATTATTAAGAAAACGTTTTGATGTCACAATCGGTCGCATGTTGGCTCTGGTATTCTGCCGTAACACAACAAAAAATAAACTCCGGGTAATAAGCTAATATATCGACTAAATGAAGTTAAGGTTAAGCGGTCCTGATTAAACTGATGAACATTTGGTGTGCATATGCCTTTTGTTGTTAGCAAACATGTATGTTTAATTTTATAGTTTATAGCATGCCGATAACTTTATCAAACAAATAAGGGCAACGCAGTTGTGTAAAATATAAAATTTAAAAAAAACTCCGAAAATGCGTGCATGTACATTCTCATTTATTAACGCACATCATGTACATAACGAAATTTCAAGAACATGTTAATATTTTGCCGCCATATTGGTTGTCCTTTATCTCAATCCTCGGTTATCTCGACGCTTTTTTCTGCAAATCCCTAGGCCGTCGACATAACCTGGTCTGACTGTATTACAATTGTAGGAGTTTGTGAAGGATTTACGAGCCAATTATTTGGGGTAACTGATAAAGATAGTAGGGGCTTTTTGAAAAGGATAATGGTGGGGGAGTTTTTGTGTGTACTTTTTTAAATGGCTTTCCATTAAAATAAATAAAATAAGTAAACAATTAAATAAAAACTGAGAAGCAAAGTTTACTTTTCTGGTTTTATCTTTATAGTTATAGTGGCTACCTTTCAGAGAGATTAAGAAAGATTCAAATGATAATTATGGTGGCTACCTTCCAGACAGACTAAGAAAGAAACAAATGATTTTTCACAGACTCTTTCAACAATTAAAAAAAAAACCTACATTCCCTTAAAATTACCATAATTTTCCTGTGGCTAACATTTAATTTTCTTTGAATAACCCTAAATTTTCCTCAGCAGATGTGTGTTTTGTTTTCCATGCTGTCTAAATCATCATAGACTGTAAAATTTGATGGTTTGTTTGATTTCGCATTTATAACTTTTGCTTCAGCTTTTGGCTACTATGGCATTCACAATTAATTATTTCTATGGAATTTGTATATTTGCCATATAAATGGAAAATATTAGTATGATGTATCTACAAATTCCTATAGCATGCAGCAGTTCATGACCTGAAATAATGTGAACTGTATTTCAATTTCATTGATTGGAATGGTATATCTGTTTAAAACCAATGAAACACATCTTTACAGGTCAATACCTTGTATGCTGTTGGCACCAAAAGAGTTCGTTTAATTAAGTTTATGAGTTCGACTTCTTGAAACATTTTTTTGTGGTTGGTTATTTTTCTTAAGGCATAGCAATATAAAAGCATTCAATGCAGTGTTTATTATCTTTGCTTTTATCCATCTTTGTGATATGGCATTTAGAATCTCCTATTTTTAATTTTACTGGTATATGGGGCTGATGGTGGAAGTAAGTTTTAAGTGAGACAAAACATTTCACTTAATTGGTCAGAAAAGGTAAAAAACAAAAACATCTAAGTCAACAAACATTTTTAAAAAAGACAACTTCTGTTGCATGCAACAGGTCAGGGTGAGAGTATTTGGGTTCCATATTTTCTTAGTAAATTGGAACCCAGTTATCTTGACTTCAGTTCACTGGTTAACTCTATTAAATTTATGTTTTTTAAAGTGGAAGCGCCAATTCTCTCTTTGTTATAGCTTTTTCTCATAGGTTACTCTGATACTTTTACTTTGCAGAACCCTAAAGCACAATTTAATATATTGCTGTGAAAAATTCTTTCACCAGTTATGTTTTGTCTCACATTTAGCTTTATCATTTTTCATTTACCAGCTTGAGCAAAGTCAATGCCCATTCTATTATATCTAGCTTAACATTTATTAAATTTTCATCCTTACCTTTAGATCTTGGGACATCTCTTTGATTGGTCATTACAAATGCAAAAAAGCCATGTGAAGATATTTATCATCTGACAATACACCTCTCATAGATCTCAATAGAAATTTTTTAAATCTGTTTTTAAATATATATTTAAATATCTAGCACTACTTATACACACATGCTCATGTCTAAGATTCTCTATTTCTTCATGTATCCACATAATCAGTGCCTATTTATTACTAAAAGTTTCTAGAGTTTGAGGACAAAATGTTTGTTATTATCTTATGATTAATCTTACAATACAATTTAAATTTCCCTTTTTGACTGATAAAAATAATTTTAAAATATAATAAGGTTTTTTTTCATTTCCAATTCAGCTAAATAATGAAATAAAAATCATGTTAAGCCTGGTCCCTTTTGGAACTCAGGACGTGTTAGCGCATTTTCGTATTATGTATCAGTACTTATGTTAGATATCAGCATTATGTAGTTATCAGTAATTGTGTTTAGATTTTAGACATATTTTTATGAATTTTCTTGTGTAATGAATATACCTGACATTTTTAAATTTAAAAGTCATTTCTTTACATTTTAAAATTTTTTATTTTCTCTTTAACCTAACTACAAGTCACCACAAATGATGAAGTAAAACTCTCTAAACTTTTACACATATTTTAATGACGTCAACTAAAAAAAACACTAATTAATTCTTTTGCACGATTTCACACCACTCTTGAATGCTTGAAAAACTATGTATTCGACTTCCGGCAATGGCGCCCGTTCCTTGTGCCAGTGTTAACTCTCGATTCGCAAAGTTTTTTGGTAGTTTTAACGGGGTTTTTTAACGGATCGAGTAACTGAGTGTTGATGCACCAATGGCAGGTCAGGACATACAAAAAACATATATACATCATGGGTCTAGGACTTATGGATCCTGTGATCATGGTGATGACAGACAGACGGACAAAACGGGGGCAATAGCGATTTCGACATCTCGAAAATGCGCTAAAAATGGAATTTATAACTTTTTTATTGTGAGTTGGGGGGGGGGGGGATAACATGTTTAAAACATTGTTCATAACTACAAAGTGATCCATTTGAAAAATTAATCTTAATTACTGAATTTTCTTCCTTGAATGACCAACAGCCATTTGATGTTGAATTAATTGGCTGTAGAATTCCTTTTTTTTTCAGTTTGTATTTTTGTGTTCCTATAACTTATGCATCTGTTTAAAAATGTTAATTACTATGCCACTCCTACAGTTCAGTTCAATACTCAAGAAACAAGTCTGCATTTGTCAAAAATAGACTTTTGGTAATTGCTGTTTCAGTTTGACAAAAACTTAAAAATTATTCATTCAGGATTTTTTTGGTTTTTATTCTAATGGTGTGGTAGCTTTCTTTTAAAACTCTTTCAATGTTGGATGGCATATTAAAATATAATCATTCTAAAGCCTTTTTTTCAGTAATTTATTTCAAAGTTTTGGATGAGAAATTCTGAACAGGGGAGGGCTTAATTACAACTTAAAATCAATGATTATTGGTGCAAGAGAAGTACTGGACTACAGTTTTTCTTTTTAAAGTCATTAATAAACATTTGATCAATTTAATTGACACGTTTGGAATCTTGATTTTCAATAATAAGAATACAATCCATGGAAAAGGGCTGAATTAATGCAGCTTGCATCTTAAGTTGGTTTGAAGTTTAAATTGAGATAGGAAGGTAAGTTTAGATTAAAAGATTTGCTATAGTTGCTGAAGTAGGAAACTAAAAATTGATTTCTCCAAGGTGTTATCACTTAAATATTTTTGGATTCATGTCTTAACAAAATATAATGAGCTTGCAGACATAATTTTTATTTTCTTTTACTTAATTACTCCAACTACCTTTTTGTCCATGTAGCACTAATTACATTCAAGAAAATATTTATATTTTGTCCATTAAAAAATATATTTCTTATTAAATACCCACTTTCATAGTTAGATCAAGAGAATCATTCTTACATTGTTTTATACTTCAAATAAAACTTAGTTTGGGAAGAGCTGCTGTAAAGCAGATAGTAGACTGGAACTGTTTTGATCTACTTCAGTGGTTCTTAAAGTGAGACATGCCACCTCCAGGGTGAGCAGAAGAGTTTCTGGGGAGCTGAAAGGCTTTTAAAATTGTAGATGACTTTTAGGGTTTGTAGAAATTATATTGGGAAGGTTTTGTTTTAAAAAAATTAAGTTTTTAGTAAGTCTTGATTTGATTACCTCTAAGAAGGATGAGTTGATTACAGTTAAACTTTTGGTAGAAGAAGAGAAAAATATATAATTAAATATAAGTCAGCATTGTCAGCTAAAAGTTTTTAATAATTTGAAACATAAATCATGAGGCAGCAAGACATAGTCTGAACTGGACAGAACTATTAATAGCTACTCAATGTTGTATAGGGATGTAGAAGGTACACAGAGGTTTGCACAATTTTACACATATATGTCACAAGCGTCCTAATAACTGTATCTGGACCGCTTGCGCCAGATTCATAACATTCCTATTACACAATGAATAACGACACTCTAGCCAAAACAAATTTAATGGTCAACTACTTCAATACAACCACATCACTCTCCGCTGGCCCAACATACTACACACGTCCGCCTAACGTCGATCCCCTTTCCCACGCTTTTATGCTGACTAACACAAAAGCGACCATCACACACATCACCATGTGCAACTCACAACAAGTTACAAGCACAAATTGGTCATCCGTGACATATGCCCCCCTTTCCAGAAAATTTTTGAGGTCGACAATTTTCCACTATCTTGAATGACCAATTTACAAATTTACTTATTAACTACGATTGCTTCTTATATATATTCTGTGGACATCTTCTCGCAAATATCCCTTGACAATAGTAACATTTCTTCAAAAATACTTCAACTATTACTATTACTCTCCAATATATCGACATAGCATTTATATAAAACTCAGTATATTAAATCCATTAACTTATAGCTCATAACAACTCAAAATATTATATTACCAAGGTAATCAAACAAAAAATCAACATGAACATAATATTCTTTAGAGCCAATGTCTCAATATATCGTACTTGATTTCATCCAGGCATGACTGTGCATGTCTAAGAACGTGACTCTCAACAGGAACGGGCATTATTCTAAAAGTTTAATAACAAAGTCTACTTTGGAAGTCTTCCTCTATAAAGTTATAGCCTGGTCAATGAAAAGATATATTGGCCATTTTCTGTTATGTTAGGCCATTGTCCACTTTGACTGACTTTTGGCTTAGGTTGTACATATACACTAATTCTCAAATCCATCAAAGTTGTTATGTGTAGGATATCTCAAATGACATATTCTCAACACTCTCAGAAATAGACATGGTTGCATTCATTGACAGCTCTCATTTTACTCATTTAGGAGGGGAATTTATATTACTGATGTAAAATATGCTTTAAATAACACTTTCTCTAAAAATGGCATTTGGGTAAATGCATTTTTTCTGTTTAAATTCCTTTTGTTTTATGAAACTTCATGCAGTTTTGTTAAACGTAAGAGCAGTAAATATATATTGATTTTAAAAAGGTATTATTTGTTCCTAATAAATCGTGATTAGGATTTTATTGATTTTCATTTGTAATAAATATCCTTGTTTTTATTTTCCTATGTGTCTGATTCTGTACAGATACAAAGAATTATTATTACATTATTTTATTTTTCCATCAATATCTAGTCTTTTGAATGCAATTGGGTCTGTTATAAATGACGTCATGCACCTGGGGGGGGGAGAGGGTTCCACACATTTGTGACGAGGGGGAGTTTAAGAATTGTGATGTCACGTCAAAACAGTACAATTTAAATAAAAGTTCCACTTAAATATCCGATTTCTTATTTAGTTTCAAGACATACTAAAATGATAGTGAAGTGATTTGAAACATGCTCATTTTGAAATAGAAAATACAACTTTAGGGGGTTGGGGGGTGTCAAAGCTTTGTGACGTCATATGGGTCTAAGTTTTTGTGACGAAGTGTGACGAGAGAGGGTTAAAAATCAACCAAAATGATGTTACGTCATTTATGGACAGCTCCAATACCAACTATAAGATAAAAGACAGGAGATGGGGTTGGCTCCTTAAATTTAAATATATAAATAACATGCTTTTTTTTAAGGGTTGCACTTGTGGAAGTTATCCCAAGTAGGCATTTAAACCACTGCTTGAGTGTTTTAAAGATTAACTTGTAAAAATGCAATATGTGATATGGTAAACCATTCAAATTTGATTAGTTAAAATCAGATAGATGCAACTAGTTAAGAATGAATTACTGTTAGGATCAGCAACTTAATTTCATTTATGTTAGAGTTCTGTCCCAAATAAGATGCTTCTTCTTTAATTAAAACACGCTAAATTTTTAAAAATTATAATCTTGTATGTGTATATTGATCTATCATTTATTTCAATTTAAAATCCCATTGTTTTTCTAGGGCACTTGGAATTTTTCCTCATACTTTCTTTACACATTTTTCTCTCCATTTCCTAAAGCTTTTAGTAGTAGAAAAACCTCTTAATACATACTCTTGATTTCAAGTCTAACTTTTTGTGCCTATGTATTTTCACAGATTCAGATTGCGTACTTTTGAAAAAGTATTTACTGGGACAGCTTTGTGTGACTGGCTGGTGAGAGCAGGTCTGGCATCTGACAGATCAGACGCTGTTGCCTACGGACGTCGCCTTGTTCTTGGGCGGGTCATTACACATTTAACCAGTGAGCAAAATTTCCATGATGCTCCATATTTTTATAAATTTCTAGAATCATTTGATTATTTGAATTGTTAATGGCATGAGGAATTGAGTCATGGCTGTGATTATGTCAGTTGTTTTATTGTCTAGTGGTCTGGGCATCACTGTCCTGGCAGTTTGTCTGAGGTTGAGTCCCTGCTGTTTGTCTAGGGGCTGGTCCCCTCTGTCATAGCAGCTTGTTTAAAGGTTTGATCTCCTCTGTCATTCAAGGTTATGGTGTAGTTCCAACTGGCATTTTATGTTAAATTACTTATATAGAGATCTTGTCATGGAATGTTGTCTAGGGGCTGGTCCCGTCTGTCAGGATTTCATAGTCCCCAAAATGTATTGGTAAGGGAAAGTTAACACAAATGATCTGAGAGGAAAGCTTAACCTTGATCCTTGTATTGTTATTTAAAGATTCTTTTATTGTGACATAAACAGTTCAGGCTTAGTTTGCTTTTTATTTTTTATTTATTTATTTTTTTAGGGGGGGGGGAATTGTGCTGCATGTTAGATTTCATTGCCAAGATGCCTTTAAAGAAGATGGTTCAAATAATATTCTTAAACTACTGTTTTATTGAACTGTCCAAACTTAGGTAACTTACTTTGGCTAGAAATAAATTTGTCTTATTCCTCAACCAAAATCTTGGTGGCTTAACCAGAGATCACTCTTATATGGACCATAATTTCTCTTAAATATTGTTTTATTACTCCTCTTTGAGACTAGACGTGAATGTTTCAAATGGAAAATCACTTAAGCTTCTTTGCTTCATTTGCAAGAAAGTTAACTTGTATACCACAAATACAAATAATATATTATTTTGTTCAAAATTTATGGTGTGGTAGTGTCTCGCGAATACCTGCCCAGCCATGAGGGACATTGCTTATGGTGATAAACTTTTATTTTATTCCTGTTGTAATGAGACAAACAAAAATTTATTAGTAGTATCTCAACTGTAAAATATTTTCTGAACAGATGCATTTATTTAACTATTCCTTGTTTACCTTTGTTTAGGTTGAGATCTCTGTGTTATTGAAATCATTATTGAAGTTGTAAATTATATTTTATTTGCCACTTTTCTGTTTCTTGTTTTCATCACTCATCCAGAGTTTTTTTTTTTTAAAGATACCCATATATAAATCAAGTTGACTGTACCATATTAATAAAGGAAGCTTTATAATTTATTACATATCAACTGAGTCTGAAATAAAAACAAGTGATACATGAATGCCAAGAGAATAACTGAATTATATTAACATTTTATTTATAATTGCCTTCCCCTTCTATGTTATCACACTTAACATTAACATACCTTTTCTCAAAACAAATATTGGTTAGTCCTTAACATTTATTCCATTTTGAATCATTTATTTTCTTCTTGTATTGAATTTCTACAAATAGTGTAAATTTTAATTCTATTTTTATCTCAGTGAATGAATTTGTAGAATAAATGTTGCTGAATGTAGATTTTAAAATGTATAGCTATTTCAGCATGGTGTAGTAATGCCATTTAAATTGTTTCCAGATTTCCAAGTAAAATAAAATAAAGTTTTTTTTAGGTCATAATTGGGTACATGAATTAGGATAAAATTATATTATTTTTCAAGTGAACAGCTATTTAAATATGGCAGATGTGAAATGCTTGTAATAAATAGTAAGTGAAAACAAGTTATTTTCTATATGTGTATTTCTATTCCATACCTTGGTTTGTAATTTATCTCTTCAATACCGAACATTTTTTAAAATGTTACCTTAAGGCAAGTGAAAATCAGTATTCATAAAAACCTAGAAATTTCAGATATGACGTGATTATAAATTGTTACAGCACTTTAATGAGCTTTGAACATCAAATCTTAACTATTTACAAGTTATGTGATGTTATCTTAGTATTTTGAAATCACATTTAAATTGAAAGGGAGAAAAGTCCCAAAATATTCTGTTATGCACGACTTAAACAAGAAAAATTAATGAAATTTAAGGACCTAGAAAAATGTTGATGTCTGAGTCATTCAACTTAACAATCAAGCAAACAAATTATTATATTAAGCAATCTGTTGAATTTTTATACTTATAAAAAAGTTAGTGAGATATCATTTTCATGCAGGAAGAAAATTTAACACAGGTCAGTAATGAATGATTGGGAGGAATTAAAATGGGTGTGTTATCCCTAATCCCATAAAAACCCGATCAGTTTTGGCCCAATACAAAATGAACATGATTCATAATAAAGCTTTTTTTTTTTTAACCAACTTTGAAATAGACCTCTATTAAAATCTAGTCACCTCTAAATAGCTTTGTTTTTTATTTTTTAAAATAAACTTCTCATGTTTATGAATAAAGCTTTTAGACAGAAATGTTTTTATAAATCTTATTGTTTGTTAACATAAAAAACAACTTTTTCACTATTCATAAGAACAAGAATATTTATTTCAAATTTAATGCATTTATTTTAAAAATCATATTTTGCATGGGTATCTGTATACATAACAAAAGTAATAATTATTTTAAAGAATATGCAAGGCCAGATATATATGAATTGCCAAACTCCGGCAACATGGCTCTGCAGAAAGGGGTTGAGAGAATAGTCCATTGTGACAATTCCACATTATTTCTCAAGTATAAACATACAGTTATATTTTAGTCTTCACTTTTACTCATCTATGTGCACTCATGGCCTCGATGATTATTGAAGATAAAATTCTAAATTGGGTGCTTTAACAAAACAAAACAACAAATAACTAAATTTAAATAAAGAAATGATCTGAATGTATAGATAGAAATAAAATAAAATGGAGAAGATTCAATTTTAAAAAATTTAAATTAGCAGTTGTGCTTCAAAATACCATTATTAAAATGTTTATTTTTTAATTTACATCTTGGGTTTCTTCTTAATCACTATTAATAACCTCCTTCACGATATGTTTAACTAAATATTGCAAAGAAAAATGATGCATATACCAAACAGGATTTTACCATTTAATGTACTTTCAAATTAAGATCATCTTTACAGGTCTCCATATCAATATGAATCTATCTTATTCCTTTCTGAAAATCTTTTAATCATTAACCCATGTTTGAGCAACATCAATAATTTAATCCAACTGAAACACTCAGATCATACCTTGTTTTTTTAATTAAAAAAAACATACAAAAGATATACAGTAAACCAACCTTATTAATTGCCACAAGACGGAGAAATGTACATGAATGTGAAAAGCAAAAAATAATATACAATAAATTAGTTAATTCTATTGTATTATTTCAACAAAACACTTCTTTGGGCTATGCAACAAAACCAGCAAACAGTTAATAAGTCGAAACTGGAATGGGAGAAGCTTTAGTTTTAAGCTTTAATGTAAGGTACCATATTTAATGCTCAAACCACTTGGGGATTCATTTAGTACCTGTATCAGTATAAGTTTTTAAAATATAAAAAAAAATAGTTGAAAATAAAACAAATATAAATAAATAAATGACACTAAAGAGGAGGAATACCATATGAAAGCCATTACTAATCACATACAGATATGTGAAATTTAATACATAGGCATTTATTACCTAAGACTTGATGACCCCTGTAAAGAAAACATGAGATCATTTAAAAGAGGGAAGCTAATTATACTCTGGAAGTGGATTAACTCAGCCATATCACTCTATGCACATGTCCTTTACAATTACAATCTTAATAATGTCCATTTCTATAATCTATGCAATAGTTTCAGATAACTTTCATGCAGACATTTCTGTAAATACCACAGCATCGTAAATAATACATAAATTAATTCTCTTATTTAATTTACTGATAATAGTAATTATATCTAACTGATCCAAAAGAATGAATACGTTTTAAAGCCTTTATGTGCTTTTGGTATTAATTTTTATGTCAGTTCATATGTTTGTATCCCTTTCCTCAGCCTAATATTAATATGCAAATTAGTTCCCCATTTGATTACCCACGCAACTAAAAAAATTAAGCAATTGTCTTTTTACAACAACAAAACCTTTGGTTACATTGAACCAGGAAGTTTTTAAAATAAAGTTTCCTGCCTAATGGAATTTTACCTGATGACAGGAAGAGCGACCTAATCTAAAGTTTGGGAAATGTTTGCAAGATGAGTTGTTACAAGTAAATCACATTACTTCACATTACTATCAACATAAAAAAAGTTTAGTGCATCAAAGTAGAGCTTGAACCTTAACTATCATAACATAGTATATCACATCATTTATTATATAGAAATAATTCAGATCACCAAGTGTTCAATATTTCATTTTAATGTGAAGAACTAAAGATTTTACAACATAATGTTTACATTTCATTAACTTTAACAATTGTTTCTGAAAAAGCGAATGCTAATTGGGGGCAGATGTAAAAAACTAGCTTTCTTTTTCAACCATAAGATTAAACTTAATTAAATATATAATTGCATCATCAGTGATGCATGCATAAATACTTATTTTATTTAATACTACTAATCCAAATATTAACAAATAGTTTAGCTAACCCTTTAAGAAGGAGGGTACTTCAACAAAAAAATAAATTTTTTTAAAAATACGATATAAATAATACCTTAAAATACATTCAATGTTACTATGTTTATAAGATAGAATTAACAAAATTTCACATAAATAATAGTTTTAATGTTCTGGTAGGTAAATTATTTGATGCTCACTTGTTTTGGAAACTAATTTAATATTACTTATTCATAGATTTCTAATGTAAAATTGTTCAAAACGTCACAATGCAGGCAATAGTAGATAAGTAGTTATTCATACAGTATATATATCATGCCAACAATGTTTTTTGAACTGCCACAGGAAAAGGAAATCCACACAGAATCTGTCATTATTATTTTGCTGATTTGGATAGGTATGAATAGGATATCTTACTCTTATGATATCAGATTGAAAAAAGGAAATAAAATTAATAGCCAGCACCTAAAATGATGAAAATTGTTTATGGAAAAAATAATTAATTTTTTTAAAAAAAATAATAAAAGATAAAAACCTTATTGTTTAAAAAAAAATTTAAAAAAAACACAAAGTTTTCAAAAGAATATTAAGTTTTCAAAAGAATATTAAAAAAAAAAAAAACAGTTCTAAGCAGTTTATTTAAAAATAAGAACAAATAATAATAGTGTATATTACATGAACAGGTTTCATTTCCAAGAAAAATTTGGAACTTCTTAATATACACTTTAAAAAACAAAATATTTTAAATACACCACCATTCACATGAAAAATTGCCCCTTGGATGGAAAGAAACTATCTGCACTATAAAATAAAATTTAACAAGAGATAGATCCTTTTCATCTTCAAGGCACAACTTGTGATATACAAAATGAGACATCCTATTTTGTACATAAAAATATTTCAGATATGCATTTGAGTAATCCAAGAAACCGTTGGAATCTAGCATCTATTATTATTATTAATATTATTATTATGTGTTGTACTTTGATAAGTGGCCACTTTGCAAGACCAGGAAGCAAATCTTTAAAAGTGGGGCAACAAAAATATGCCTTGTGGATTTTTAAAATAAAATAAATTATATATCCCAATAAAGTATTAGGTAGTGATAAAGGTCATGTGCCTTGATAGTATTATATAAAAAAAAATTTAAACAGAGGTTTGGACAACACAAAACTTTAACACTGAATGTAAACAAAAATCTATCCTTTATTCAAAATTCCCATATAAATATACTAATGGGATTTGTAAGTTGTACCAAATGGAATTCATAATTAGTGAAACTAGACAAAGATTTTTCAAAAATTCATTGTGATCTGAATTGTATAAATAAATGTGCATTAACCAATCAAAATAAACTAATAATACAATTCAATATTTCCGATTCTAAAAGGCAATCCTTTCCCTTACGTGCAAAAAAAATTGAGTTAAATGTGAGCATATTTTTAAACAATGAGTCTCAAGCACATTTGTTATCGTGGTGGTTCAGGTGGAGGTGGCCTACGTGCTGTGAAAATACAAAAAAACTTTTAGCACAGCAGAGCTTATTGAATTTTTATTTGGCTTCTTATGAAAAATACATTTTTTACAAATCATCAACTTCAGAATAAGATATAAATATAAAAATTTTGAGCACATTTTCAGCTTTATTTATGTATATGATTCCCTAAAATGCTAATTGAGTAGTTAATGTCAATTAATAAACTGCATGTGAAATGGCTTAATATATTTTGATAAAGCCTACATTGTTTACGGCAGATGGGACTAGCAACCAAGCAAAATATTAAGTTTTTAAAAAAATAAATACAATTATAAAAAATTAAGTTCAATTTATTTTATTCTGAAAAAAAAACATGAGAACTAAAGTTTAACTGGTGCTGAAAAGTTTAAGCCAGTTCTTTGTTAACAATACTATAACTATAATCAATGATACTTACCAGCATTTTTGGGATTTTTACTGGGATATACTTTGTTTACATTACCAAAAGGCTCAGGAGGAGGAAACTCATTTGATGGATGAAAACGAAATCTTGTTTCAAAATCTGGAGAAAAAAAAATTGCAATTCTTATGTTGTAAAATTCAGTCTTACTCTTGAAAATTAGAAATCAAGACATAATTGAATGACAGAGCTCCCACATTTTTGCAACAAAAAAAATTCACAACTAGAAAAGGAAAATTCAAGACTGACAGCTATGATGTCAAAACATTTATATTTACCACAGAAATTACTTGTTTAAGTTATTTATTAACAAATTTTGACTTTGAGCTTACACTAACAAGCAAGCAATGTGGCGGTGATGCCTTTGATGTGAACAACAGTCAAGGCAGCAAGTGTTAATATTTATATAACAAGAGACATTTGATAGACGTAGGAAAGATACCAGACCTTTAACAGGTCAAAAAATTTGAGTTTGGTCTTATAGTGACAGTATTCCTGCTAAGTACCTGCACGCCAAAGGAACTTTACTAAAAATGACCAGATATAAAATATGGTGTTTTCTAAAATTTATTTGGACTGCGTTGGAAGACAAGTACAGTGAGTACTGTACAGTACAAACCCTACATTTGAACAGTAAAAGTAGGGGTTGGCCTTGTGTGTCTCAAAATACAGTAATTCCCATGAATATGGCATATTATCATCACTGTATACTCCGTAAGATCATAAGTTTTATCATAATTATTTTTTTCAATTTTTTAAATTTATTTTCATTGAGTTGACGCCCATCACATAAGAGAAGTACACTAACGAATGAGGTGTGTTTAAATGTGTTACATGTTACATTATATTGTGGATTTTAAAAAGCTATGGAAAAACAACTCACGACCACTATCAGACTTTTTAATGGTCACATTTTGATGTCACTATCAGACATGAGGCAAATTTTGCTACACTCTTTGTCTTTTTCACAAAGCATAAGGAAAAGTTGGATCAGAGGGTTAACACGTCCTTTTTTTTGTGGTTAACACTTCTATTTTTTTTAAATGGTTAACCTGTTCTTAAAATGAGCAGTCTTAACAACCTTAAGTTTCAAAGCATGCACAGACAATTATAAACTAGTTGTAACATATACATATATTCAAAAATGACCACAGAATCGTAATCTAAGCCATTTACTTTGGCAACCACACAAAAATCTTAACATTTTTTCCCCAGACTAGTCCTAACAAACATTTCCAGAATATTTCCTAGCTTTCCAGACTGGGAAGATTATTTTAAGAAAAGATTAATTATGCCTGTTTTTGCAACAGAGTGGGAACCCTGTGAATTCCCATAAGCCAACCCCTAGAGTTACTGGTATTTTTGTTGTTGTTTCTTTGGTAAACAGTGGCAAAAGCACGAATATTGAATTTAAAAAAAAAAACTATTGAAACATTCACAAAAATAAATAAATGAATAAATAAGGTAAGTGCAGATCTTTAATAATATTTTATAGCTTTTGGTAGAGCAGTCGAATTTTGTAGAATGTAGACAAGGACCTTAATCTACAACAACACTGATATTCAATGTACATGCATAAATCACCTGTGACCCGCTCGTAATCTGATACCCAAACCTTTTCCCCTAGATTTTGTCCAAAAAAAAAGACGGCTTTAGAACTAGTATATACAGTAATTTTATTTAAGAAAGATAAATTTAAAATTACTTGACTTTTATTCATAAACTATTTAATAAATTATTTAGATGTAGATGCAGTAATATAAAAACACTGTTAAATAATTTACATAAAATTCTTTAATATTATTATTTAAAATAAAAAATGTATTTCAACAACAAAAAAAGAAGAAAAAAAAACAACTTACCATCTCCTCCGGAATTTCCACTTGTAGATGATCTGTTTCTGGGTGCCGATGGAGCTTGAATATGTGATGGAGGCCCCCCACTTCTGCCAATGGTGCCCCCACTATTAGGTGGAGTGGGTCTAGCACTCGGAGGACCTGACCTGCCAATAGTACCACCAGAGTTTGATGTTGATGTTGTCCTTGTGGGAGGAGGGGGCGGAGCTGCAGTTCTGCTGGGAGGGGGCGGTGCACTTGTTTTTGAACCTGGCAATGGTGGGGGTGGCCTTGAAGGTCCCACAGAGGGATTAGAAGGGGGTGGTGGTGGTGGCAGAGGACGACCTATCATACTATTTGGTCTACCTTGGTTTGAAGGTGGAGGTCGACTAGGGGGAGGAGGAGGTACCCCAGGTGGGGGTGGTGCTCCACCACTACCTTTAGGCACTGAAGGTAAAGGGGTTCGAGCTTGGTGGGGTTTAGATGCAAGTCCTGGTGCTATTGAATTTGAAGAATCTGTATCATCTTCACCAACATCTGTGAATGAGCTCCCACCAAACATTTTCAAGGTATTTGTTTTTGAGTGCTGGGGATGTCCTGCTCCACCGCTGCTCGGCTTATGAGTTGAAGGTGGTGGTGGAGGCGGTCCACCATTTGAGGGTTTGTTTAAACCTGGTGATGGGGGCGTTGGTGGTCCTCCAAACTTAGAATTTAAAGCTGGCTTGTTGGTGCTTGGTGGTGGAGGAGGTGGGCCCCCGTTTGTCAAATTATTATTACTTTCTTGTCTTACATTACTGGGTCCATTAGGAACAGAACCTGGTGGCTTGAGTGCTGGACCACTTGGACCTGCAATTCCTAAAATGTCAAAGAAAAAAAAAAGTGAAGAAAGATACCCATTATAAACAGATTTTAACAATGCAAGAAAATTAATTTTTTTAAAATTATCTAGTCAAAAACTATTTTTTAACATGCCTGTCAATTTTAGACCTTACAATTACAACTTATATACTTTATTAATAGTATTTAACACTCTGTTATTCATCCGACCAAAAGCTTTTGAAATGGTGATAAGGGTTGCTAATGTTGTTATAAGAATTATAAACTTAACATCAATATTACAAATCTCACCTCTTGGCTGACCCGATGGCTTGAGCTTTGGCATTCCACCTGCAAATAATCCTCCTAGTCCACCTGGAGGTGGACCTCCCCCACCTCCCCCNTCCCCCACCCCCACCACCTCCACCACTCCCACCGCCTCCTCCCCCTCCTCCTCCACCACCAGTTTTAGCAACTGAAAAGAAAGAAATAGATTAGTTAAATTAATTTTTTTTAGGGAGAGTGGGGAAATATAAGATTGTGTACATGCTTTGGTCATATCCATACAGGATGTTACATCATTTAATATGATTTACACACAAGAACTTGCTCTGATGTTAACAAAACAAAAATAAATTTGAATTTTTGCCCTGACTAAGAGAAATATTTTAACTTAAGGTTAGCCGATGTATTTTTATATGGTAACATCATATTCATACTGGAAAATGGCTCTTGATATGATCATAAGCTAAAGTGGTCAGGTATTGTTTACTTTACGTTAATGTTCTTTTAGTCGGCTTCAAACCTTTGCTCATCCAGCTATGCATGATTATGTAAAACTTCACTTACCTGATACTAATGGAGCACTGCGATCATTTGTAACGGCTTTTTTCAATCTGGCTCCTTTCTGAATCTGATCCAATAGTGCTGAGCGACCAGGTGGTGCTTTTGTTCCACCTCCAGATGAGGGAGGTGGTGGTGGAGGTCCTGGTGCAGGAGGAGGAGGTGGTGGGGGTGGAGGCATTGTCTCTCACAAAATATTGCAGCAATAGCTGAGGAATACACACATCAAAATAGAATTAAAACAAATTTTTAACATAATGTCCATCAAGTTCAAGCATAATAATCAAAGTGTTACACTTGAATATTATATTTTAAAATAGCAATCAGAAGTTTACAAAAAATAAATAGAGTAATTTACCACTTCGCAAACGCCATGCGCTAAATATAGCACCATTTTCGGCTTTCAAGACTTAGTTTCTGAACCGTTCGACATGAGGTAAAAAGCACCTACAAGTAGTATGAACACAAGGCTACTATAATGTGACTGCATTCTTATATTACTACACGAGGTTAGATTGTAAAAACAATTTTAGCTGACCCAGTTAGCTACCGCCTGCCAAATTGTTTAATTTACTTCAAAGCAGACACTTTGACCTCAAAGCAGACACATAACCAAAATTACCAAAAAATCAACTTTTAGTTAATGAGGTCAACAAATAACACTGGACATGTCAATAATAATGTAATAAACGTTTATTAAAGAAATTAGAGCCCAAATAACTTAGATCTGTATGATATGTACATTAAAAAAAGGCACACATAAACAAAGCACAACATAGTAAACAGACAGTATCAGTATACAATTTTTAGATATACAAAATAATACTATAGTTAGCTCTATAGCCTCTAATTACATATAAGAGTTTTTAAATATTGTACAATATGAAATACGTTTAGAAATACAATAACATAAAATATAAAATAACATAGTCTTCAGTCACTGGTCAGGGCAGCAAACAGTGCACACAAAATTTCTTTGTTTCAAAGATGCACAATTTTGTGTGCACTGTGCATGCCACCAGCCATCACACACATCACATTGGACCTAAACCGCTGTCCCTCCCCCTTTTTGCACCCTTGACACGTTTCTGCCAACAAGAGATCCTCTTTTATATCTAAACTATCATCATCTGCAGCCATGTCAAACTCCATTGTTTGAATCAATTGTGAGTCCTCACTGCTGCTATCAGTTAGATCTATAACTGGATAATTCTTTACTTTCTTAGACTCCACTATTTTCATTTTTTAAAATCTGCTCTTCTTCTCTCTTGCATCTTTTTTCTTGCTCTCTTTTTGTGCATCCTTTCTCTTTTTGCTTTCTTCCCTCGCAATCTTTCTTTTCATTTTTGTCTTTTCTGTTTTTTCCTTGTCTGCTATTTTCTTTTTATAATACTTCTTTAAACTCTTCTCCACTTACCAAGTTTGGCATGGTTGGAGCATTTGCTGTTTTCTTCTTGTTTTTATTCCTTCTAATAAAAGCAGGCAGATAAAAAATGTCATCTACTGTCAAGTTAGCTTTGACTGTGCAGTTTTTGGGCTCTTCTATTTCTAGACTGCACGTTTCTACTAGCCCCAAAGCTAAGGCTTAAAATTTGTTAAATTTCTCTTCTTCCTCTTTGATAAGGTTGTCCCTTGCAGTACTTGTCTTGTCATTGTCCGTTGAGCAAAAATTTTTTTTTTACATTGGTTGTGGCACATTTGATCATATAAAAAGTTTGAATATTCATGGATTGCTTTAAGTTGTGCAGCAGACAAATGGGACTTTGGTGGTGATGATGATGGTATTAATTCTGGTTGGGAAGATTTGTCTTTGTCAATGATAGACTTATTTTCATTCTCAAATAGGCTGGGTCTCTATGAATACTTGCGTTTCATTCACCATCGGTTGTGTCTCAATGAGTGCCTGTGTGTGAGATTCGATTGGCTGGGTCTCAATGATTGTTTCTGTGTAAATTTCTATTGGCTGTGTCTCAGTGATTTGTTTCTGTGTAAATTTCTATTGGCTGTGTCTCAGTGATTTGTTTCTGTGTAAATTTCTATTGGCTATGTCTCAGTGATTTGTTTCTGTGTAAGATTCAGTTGGCTGTGTTTCAGTGGCTGCTAGGAGTCTAGATATATACTTGACCTAGATCTTTAGCTTAATTTCCCTACATGAAAAAGTGATCGCCACGAAGAAATATCCTACAATAAAACAAATATACTTTTCATCACGAACATACACTCATAACGAACACTACTATTTTCAAATAACTCTAGATGCCAAAAGCTAGACCCATATTTAACTAAATTTTTTCTGCAGAATAAAAGTGTTTGGTACGAAGTAAAATCCAACATTAAACTTACTTCGTCGTGAACACCACTTTCAAACGAACATTACTATTAAAAAGCATTGTAAAGTATAACAGCGTAGTTACAGACCTATTTGTAAGTGGTGATGCAATACCAAACACGTGTGATTTCCAAATCGAACACAAAAACTAGTCTTAACCCGGAAATCAACATTGTTCTTCCTAAGGAAGTTGAAAGCTTGCACGGCGCAAGTATCAAAATGTTGACACACTTTTACTCACAAAATTATCCGTCCAGGCAAACGAAACGATGAAATGATATAGAAAAATGAACTATTTCGACTTATGGGTGTTCGTTTTCGTGTTAGACGCTTTATGAAATAGTGTTCTCTACGACTTAGCGTTCGCGTGGCAGTAATTTACTTTAATATGGTTTGAGCAAAAATAAGTGAAATACATTTAATCTAATTATTAATCTTGATCCAGGGTCACATAAAACTACAAATGATAAATATTGAAATAAAAAAATGAACCTGACAAAGAATCAATTATTACATTTTCAATGCAAATAAAAATTTATCTAATTTTAAAAAAAAACAATCTCAACAATCAATTTTTAAAAATCTTTTAAATGGGCCTAAACTTCAAACCCACAAAACAATGTTCAATAACTGATGGCCTGAGTATAGTTATACCATCTGAAAGAACCAAACAACTTTAGTACTCATTTGTGTCTTTAGTAGATTGCTAGATCATTTGGTGGAAAAAGTTTGAAAGAGATGAGTCACTGAGGGTTTTAAGAAATTTTGAATTTCTCTTAAATTAGTTTTCTACACAACATTTTAATTTAATGTTCAGTAAGTTTAACTTAAAACACCAGCCCTAACAAAGTTCATTGAAAAATTAAAAACTGTTAGTCTTAGTTTAAGTTGTCTTTTAGCATATTATATTATTAAAAATGAATATATTGTTCAAACTTTTGTTGATCAAAAACCTCCCTATACTGAATTAACTGTTAGGTCCCAGCCTAATTCTGCTCCTCTTTCCTTATTGTCCCTAGCTAGAATAGTCTTTTTTTTGGGTCCCTTTGAGTTTGAATAGCGAGGTCCGACTGTAATAATAATGTAAAGTAATTGATAAGATTGGATAGCGAAGTCAATAGTGAGGTAGGATAGCAAATTCAATAGTGCGCTCGCCTCACAAGCTGAAGGGCATTGGATCTAGCGCATGTTAAAGCCACAATTAAACATGTTGAATGACTATTGATATAAAGTCCTCTGCCGACCTGGAGGGGAGATGAGTGTTGCCAAGGTCTACCAAGCCCCAAGAAAGTTATAATGGAAACATTAGAACCCCCTACGACCACGAGGTTTAGGACTTATAGAAAAAGAAGTTAGTATAATTATTATTCTCCAATTGGAATTTGATTTAAAGTATACTGAATAATTATGCTGTATATTTAACAAGTAGATGTAGCTGTAGGCTTTACTATCTCTATATATAATACTCTTAAACGGGCATGTGCAAATGAGCATGACGAATGACCCTCGCGGGGGATGACCACCGACTAATCAAATTATAGTTGGCAAGCAAAGAAGGTGGCTGGGGGTGGGGTCATCGAGACCAACAAAAACAGGCACTGACATTTTTTAAAATTTAAATATAAGTAGTTCAATGTAAAGTCAATGAATTTAAATTTTGTTATTGTTAATTAGGTAAAAACAATGTGTCATTTTTATATCATTTTCATTATACTAACAGCTTATTTTAAAAGTTTACACTTTAAAAATATTTTTTTTTCAATGGAGACGCATGTACGTAAGTAAAAAAGCATATTAATATTAATTAATAAATCGAAGAAATTGTTTAGAACCATTTCTTTTATTTTAATTGATATTTAATCGATAAAAAAATTTACCGATTTATCGAGAATTGTTAATGTCCGCAGCCTTAATACAAATTTTAGCTTTTAAAATGACAAATAGCTATCATATAAATAAACATTAGTATTAGATTAGGTAACATTAACATACACATAGCCTTAGGCATTGAGAATCAATTAATATTACTTTTTTTTTTTAAATCTGAAAAAGTGAATAACAATTTGTTAAGTTATTCAAAGAATTCTTTTATATACTTGTACTCATCAACGACAAATCATATAGAAGAGACATAGTGGGATTCTTAAACAGGTTTTATATCTGCAAAGTGACAGGCAGAAGGCTATTATAGTCATAGACTAATTTAATTTATGATCAGTCTAGTGGAACAGGGAGGGGGGCGCATTTTAATAATAATTTTTAAGTTTGTGTATTTAATTTAATTTCAAAACATTTATACTTACCTTTTTTACATATAGATATAGTTTTAACATTTTACTGACGCATTTTTCAATAAAGAGACAATGAACATGCACATTTTTTTTTGTCTTAAAAATTGTTACATGAACTTTACGATTTTTTAAAATATCCCTACCTTAAAATAATTTTTTTTTTTAATAAATATTTTTATAATGTAAAGGGCTTGTTGCTCATTGTGTTGTGTATTGGTTTATGAATATTTCCTAAAAATTTTGTGCATTTATCTCTTATGGTACAAAAGATATTGGCAAATTGGGTAAAATTTTTGTAGAAATGGGCCACACACTTTTCACTAAAATTATAGGTTACATGAGGGACATTAAAAATTCCCCCAAAAATCACAACCCAGCTTCTACAAACGATAGAAAGATGAAATTGGTATTTTTTTGGAAAGCTTTTAATTTTATATGGGTTTTGTGGCAATCTGACAATATTTAAAAATCCTGTCAAAGTATCTACTTTCATAAGATCCATGGTCCACATTAATAAGCCATTTTTACTATTCAATACAAGAGTTATTAGTATTAGTCATTAGTAGGTACTTAGACAGAAAATTTAAATGTAGTCCAATAGGCTTAAGTAATATATTATTTTAAAGAGCTTGCTAAGACCTTTTCAAAAACATTTGATATGTTTCTATCTGTTATAGTAGTGGAGTTGTGATTTTTATTTTGATTATTTTTGCCCCTTATATCACAATATAATTTATTCTAAAACTTGTGACACAAGTTTCAAAATTCTTTATTCTGTACTCTGCCTCATATTGTAATTTTAGAGACATGGGTACCAAATTTTCAGTAGACATTCACAATCCAATATACAAAACAATAAACAAGAAATGTTTAAAATATATCAAGATTTTGAATTTTTATTAAAATATTTAATTAATGGCTTGATGAAAAAAATTAAAGTGAATATTAATTATATATATATATATTTTAAAATACTAATACAAATCAGTTCAATATATGTATTTTAATTAAACATATGGTAAATTTAATCAATAACTATATTTAAATGTTTGAATGGTAAGTATTCGATTTTTAAAATAAAACTGAATGCAAGTTACAATAAATTATTTTTGGAAATACCCCACACCTTCAATGCATGATTACTGAAACTTTAAATTAAAATTAAAATTCAAAAAGTATTTAAAGATTTAAGTAACTCAATAAACTCTCTTGTGTGATGCTGGTCAACTCGTGAATTAAAAATTAATATTAATAAAATTATAAAGCTTACGGAGTAAACAGTGATGATAAAATGGAATTTATTTAAATATCGTATTATTTTTCAATCGTCGATTGCCAGAATAGTTTAATTTTGCGGCGCACACGCCCCCCCCCCCCAAATTTGTTTCTGTTCAAATGGGGTTTGAGCAACTCACTCAACGTACTCCCTTTCTAACCATAACAATTACATTTTTTAAAAGAAAATATCAGTTTCAATATAAATGTGATCAAGGAATGCCAATAGGTCACATGGTCATATGCTTTTATAGCTGTCTTTGTCTTTATAAGAAACATACTATAATTAATATAAATAGAAAATGTCGCGGCCTTGACCATTGTTCACATCAATTGCCCACTGTGTGTTCCCTCTTGTACATTGACAACTAAGCAAATTAAAATGTAAAAAAAATCATTCCTTAGCCGTAGGTGAAGTCAACCAATAGTGATGATGTGTATATTATTTAGATACCGGAATATAGTAAACGCGAATTGAAGTCACTGTGGTTAGTTTAGTCTCGTATGCTGCCCTGTATCTTAACCGTAACAACAAAAAAAAACTCCGGATCATACGGGCTTATTGAAGTTGCGGTTAAACGGTCCTGATTTAAGAGGACCGGTCCTAAGCTGAGGACCCGCTAACAACCTTACTAAATTCTATAGATTAGTTATAGTATGCTTCTAATTTTAAGTCAGTATAACTATAACTAACTTTTTTTGGCTGTGGGAATACCGCTAGACGATATTCCCACAGTAGTATCTTATCTTTAATATAGACATAGAGACGCTCCTTCTATGCAGAGGATAATTGCGTCCACAGACCATGACAGATGATCTGTTGGTAAATGATGCAGCGGTCACAGGCCACAGCATTGAGGGTTCCAGGCATTACCCAGCCGCCAAAACACTGTTAGTTAGGTACCCACATTCGGAGCTGGGTGACTCAGGGACTCTTTAGCCTTAGGCCACAGGAACAAATCCTTGCCTTCGCATGGATTAGAACTCGTGACCATCAGTATGTCGGTATGCCAGCCGAGCATGCTTGCCACTCAACCACTGCTGCTACTGTAATCACAGTAGCAGCAGTAGCTACAGACAACAGTGGAGTGAATAATGTTGGCCTGCACAGTTGGCTTTCACTCTCATTACAACTAGGGGCCCTGTCTGTTAACTGTACTGTACTGTAACACTATTAGTATCACCTTAATAGCCTTAATGTAGTCTATATTGCGGGCCTAAAATCTTAAATTATGCATGTAGAAAAGACTGATACCTGTCTAAAGTATTTAGGTACGTTCATAAAAAAAAGAATCTGATAATTTAATTATGCTGCCTGTTGCAACATTTTATTTGTTTTTGAAAAATACTTATTATTACATATTATTATTATATTGATTGATAATTGTACAAATACAACACCAAAACAAAAGAATTGAAATATAACCTGCTCAGTTGTGGTGTGCAGAACTTGTATTATCGCTTAGGTGTAAACATTTCATATTGATAACTGATTTTCATAAATGTCTTTAATCAAAGATAGAATATTTTCTCTTCCTGTTTTCCTTATTATCTCTATACAGGAACTTGCTAGTCAAGATGGCGTATTGACGCATGCGTACAGTTTACTCCTATTGACACCGCGGGTCAAAGTTGAAAGTTGATTTTTTTTTTTTTTTTTAAAGCCGCGAACTTAATTGACTCAGAATCGACGATATGTAACCTAGGGGCCATCCATATAGACTATTACGCACGCACGAATTTTAAAGTCGTATTTTCGAGCCCCCTCTCCCTCTAACCTATTGCACCCCTTAAATTTTAAAAAGTTAATGTTAGGCTAGAGACTAGAGTCAAATATTGGTTTTACTCTTTGAGGCCGTCCATAGGGGCCGTCCTTAAATGACGTCACGCTCCTAAAAAAAGGGGGAGGGGTCACACTTTTGTGACGATGCGTGACGAGGGGGGAGGGGGGGTTGAAGAAACGTGACGTCATATCAAACGGGTTACTTTAAATTAAACTTCCACAGAAATATTTGCTCCCTTCAAATGTATATAATGAATTTTTTTTATCAGTGCTTCTCAAAGTGCGGCCGATAGGCGATCAAACGCCGGTTGGCGTAAGTTATCAAGACATGAACATTGAATCTAATTATAATCCTTAAGTTTGAGAACCGACAAATGAACATATGATATTGTAACCCTGCGTCCAGGGACGGATTAAGACTGCACGGGGCCCCGGCTGCAATGACACGGGGCCCCTATCCAGTCAGCGTCCCTTAAAATAAAATTATTGTTAATAGCTAATATAAGACTGTAACTAAATATTCATAATGAAAAAAAAACGAACATGAACAAATAACTATTTGAAGTGTTCGCGGTATGTTACAATTAAGTACTAGGAATCGAACCCGACACCGCTTGCATTACGGGCCTATACTCTCTCCAAACGGCCAGCGCAGCTTGTCTAACTCGAGAAGTTTTTAAAATATAAACTATAATTTATACTATGTTCTCTAAGCTTTTCGATTATTAAGACTATTAGGTCTGAATCGCAATCAGTTGTAGAGATTATATTTATAAATTTATTTAATTTATTATATTTTCAAGGGTTCGTGCAAACATTTGTACACTTTTATTATAAAATAAAAAAGTTTGGGGGCCCCTAAACCGTCGTTTAGCCCGTTCAGCCCCCGCCCCTTAATCCGCCATAGCCAGCGTCGGTTGATGTTGACATCAAAGCATTTGTGATGTAGCCTCAGCGTTGTTTGGTTCACTCACGGCAGTAGTCTGCGAACTTTATTGTCGGTTACCCCCCCCCCCCCGAAACTTCAACTGTTGGGTTTTAAAAACATCACAAGTGTCTAAAAAAAATCTGAATAGGATTATGTGTAGATATTTTAAGTCAAAACGACACGGAATATATCCATTTTGGTGGGGGGGGGGGGAGGTGAATCTATTTGATACACATATAAACGTTTTAAGTTTGGTATAATTATTGGATTGGTTTTTGGTCAAACGCCCCTGGCCATTCTAGATTAATGATAAGTGTGCCCATTTAAAATTAGTCAAATTATTCTTTAACTTTATTGAATGCATCGAATTCTTGGCAACACAATTCGAGAGGAGCACAAACAACTTTCTTCTGAGCTCAGTTTTTAAGGCATTAATTTTAAATATGACAGAAATGATACTTGATACAGTCAAGTCATGTGGATTAAGGTCTATCAACAATGCAATTATCCTTGTAATATCAATAGTCCCATTCGCGAGCTTAATCGCGAAGGTTAACCACATCAAATGGTTTTTGACATTACCGCTGCATTGTTCGTTAGCTGACTTACTATGCCTTGGCAACTAAACAATTTTTTTTAAAATGTAATATATAAAACAAGCTGAATTCATACTTAATCTTATGGCTTTAAGCCACGTAGGGGCTCATTTGGCTATCAAATCAGTAAAGAGAAAATCACGTCAAAGCGGGGAAAGAATGCATCGGTACCTGCTGAAAAAGAAAAATTCATTCCGGTCGTCTAATAAGGAAACGTTTGAGAAGTACTGGCTTACAATTTATTTAATGTCGATTTACATAGAATCACTCGTGTTACGATAATACAATGTAAACCTACACTAAATAAATACTTAAATGACAAAAAGTGATTTTAAACATACTTAATTTCAAATAGAAAATAAGTTTTTGTTCGTTTGTTTTGTTTGTTTTTAATGGGGGTTTTTTTTTTGGATAGCGGGGGGGG